>OX326961.1:48887292-49264792 GCA_946800325.1 Luzula sylvatica
GTAACCGACCTAAAATAACTATTACTCAAAAGCAATTAGACTAAAGTTTGAATTTACTATACAAGATAAAGAATGAAGAACAAAAGTTGCAACGTCTATATCTCCTGATCTCTAGTTTGTAATCATGTGGATTGTGGAGCACTAAACAGCGATTAGACTTTAAAATCCCATTACACAACTCTCCCCAAGACTTTATTTAGTTAAAAAAAGCAAGTGTAAGCTAAAAAAAACATGGAGGATTTCATAGAAATACCACTCATAAAACTTAAAATATGTTTTTATTCTTCCAAAACATATAAATATCAAATTTGTCTATTCAAATGTTAATACATCATTTTTCCATGAGCAATAGCGAAGCCCCTTCCACATCACTATTCAATATTTCTTGGCTTATTATTGGCCAAACTATGTGAGGACTAGGACCAATATGAATAGGGTCATTACTCATTAGTCATGTTTCGTAATTGCAAAAACAAACACCGTACAAGTACATGCCACTCAAATAACGAAGAGCGGGTCGAAATGAGCACTAAATAATTTAGGGAGATCTCCAAATCAATGGTATGGTTATCGCTAATTCATCGTGAGGCAACTTTATGACTTTTGAAGGTAAAAATCACATGACCAATTCGAAACAAAAATAATTAAGAACATAGTCCCAATAAAAGTGGCCCCAAAATCATAATCTTCTCCTATTTGAGTTTTGTTCAAGTCTTGAATAAATTGAAGAATATATTCAAAGAAATTTTGAATGTCAATTGGTTTAGTGTATGCCTTCCAGACGGAAGATGCGTGTTTTTACTTGGACAAGAAATATGTTTTTGAGATATAAATTACCATTTATTCTGAATTTCAACCAGTTCATTTTTCATTTTTAAACTTACCATTGATTTTTTCAAGATATTTCAAAATTTAACTAGTCATTTGAGCAAATTTGATATTTTTTATATTTATGGATGTGTAAATAACTAGATATGATTTATTTAGTATCTGAAAGGACAAATTGATATTTTAGCTAGTTATAGAAAGGCAAACTAAAATATTTTTTTTGTTTTTGAAAGGGTATACATGAAATTCCCAAAAAAAAAATCAGAAGATTACACAAGCCACAAAGGAGGAGGAGCCAGATTAAGGTGTGGTCCAAGACCCAAATAGGGATCCTGACCCAGTCTGAACTGTTGAGCACGTGACTCAACCTGAGTCAGGTTGAAAAACCAGGCCAGACCCCCACCTCTACTATCCATTTTAACATGTGATATTTCTGAGTCTTCTTTAAGATCACAAATGTCCGAAACCATGCTCTAAGTTCTTCTATTTCCATCTCAATTATTTGTTTTGATGTTCTGTATGTAGCAAATTATACTTTGATTTGTCATTTGATAGATTTTGAATGTGTTTAGGTATTTTTGTCATTTATGTTGGGTTATTAATTTACAAAAATTCTGTATTTAAATTTGTTTTTTAAGTAGTTTACTTTTTACATTATGTTTTTTTTTTCTCTTTAAATATATTAAATTAGTTTAATTCTATTATTATATATTAGTCATTGTGATCAAATAAATTTCCAAATGTATTGAAGAGGTTAGGGTTTGGAATCAAGAAGTTATGTTTCCAAGTCATGAGATGAAAGAAGAGATTGATTTTTTTCTAAGTTATGAGTTTTGGACATGATCATAAATATTTTATTGCCGTAAAGAAATTTTTATTTTATTTTTTAATTAGAACAATAAAATTATAAAAATATATTTTTCTGGCGTAAGTTTATATTTGGTCACTTAAATTAGGGTATATGTGAACCTTTCATAATACAATTTGATAGAAAAATAATTTTTTCGTGATCACTAAAATAGATCGTCACTAAATTGCAAGTTTTTTGTGATTAAATGTTCGAACCGTCACATTAAGTATATCAACATCACTAATAACTATTATATTGTCATTAAAAACTTGATTTCTAATAGTGAGGGAATTAGTAACTTCTCACGATTTTCCCAACATATAACCTATTTTTGTTGTCGTTGATAAAACCAACATATAACCTATAAATGTAAAACATTGTAGTAAATGCAATATAAATATAATGAAAAATAAGAGTAAAATCGCATGAATGTGTAATATAAGATATAAATCTATTTAATCTGAGCAATTTGGTTGAATATATAATATAAACTTAATTAACAATAAAATATTAAAAACAAAAAATATGAACAACTCTATATAAAATATCCTCAAATTTTTTTTGCTCCGTATAAGTAATCTTTAGTTCCATACAATTTGTGATGGCACAAAGAATCTACAACCTTCCTAATCAAGTCTAAATGAGAGTAACTGTATACAGATTCGGAGTCATATTCATATGCACCTCAAGAATCAAGATCAGCCCTAATTTCTTGACCCTTTTCATTCAAATTCCTACTCTAGATCCCACAAAATCAATTCCCTATTTAGAGAGATTCTTTAGATTTCAACATATAACCCTACAATTCACAATAAATTAACTAGCTACCAACAATCACAATTCACAAAGAAAGGTAATTAATAATATTAAAATCTGAAGATTTATTAAACTTTGTCAACTCTTTTATCTTGTACACCCATGAATAATTGATTTTGAGTCTTAAAACCATGAATCAAAATACTCAATACTAAATAATGATTTCAATATATTAAAGAAAAAAAATACTAGTCAACAATTAATATGATAAATAGATGATATCAGTGACCATGACGCATCAGAAGTATTAGATGAAAGAGTAGTGATATACATCCCCTAGTACTCTCCCCCTCACATTCTTGATGACTAGGATATGATTTAACACCTTCAAAATTAACACACAAAAACATGATTTAACATCTTAATTTATAATTTAATTATCTCAATTTATGATTGAACATACAATTAAGATGTTAAATCATGAATCAAAGTGCTAATTTTTAAGGTGTTAAACCATATCCACCTCATCAAGGATGTGGGGGAGAGGTGAGGGCATGTCCAACATTTTCCTAGATGAAATAGACAACGCTACCAATTATTTTTTTGATTGGTGATCTTCCATTGATCCGGAAAAAATACTCAATATATTTCAGTATAAACGCGGTTATGTTGTCTTATATAATATTTTAAATCACAATAACTAAAATGGAGGTTTTCGAAACAATATTCATTTATGGTGTTGTATCAAGTTCTTCAAACAATATTATATCGCACATACAAATTAATTTATATATTGCATATGTTGCGCGGATACTTCAAAAAACCAAATTTAATCGTATCGCCGTATTCGAATCGGATCATAAATCATATGTTAAAATATTGTATCGCCGAATCCGTGCAACACAATTTGCATATCATGTTCTATCATCGCGACAGATAGTGGTAGAATATGGGGACATGAGTCCCGTAACATGGCTCATCTTACTAGTATAAATAGCAACCACATGCACAGACCAGAGAATTAAGCTATTTCATACTTATAAGCAGTCGCAAGTAAAATTACAGCCATATAGACCAGAGAATTCAATGGCACAAGCTTCTAAGGAAGTGTACTTTGTTTTCATGAACTTCGATCCACAGTACGAACGCCTTCATGCAAATCGGTCTGTGTTAATTAGTAACTACTTAATTATAGTCTCCAGTTTTTTTCCTTTTGATTCTTTTTCTGTATATGCTTCTTTATATGTATATATTTTTTGACATATATACTATATACTATATAGTTCAAAAGAAGGTGGCCGTGCTTTGCACGCATACTTAACCGAGAAGCACGATAAGGTTCTCGAGCAGTATCTTGGACCAAACTCGTACCAGAAGAGATCTTCTTTGGCTATTGTCGATGGTTTCGCTGTGGAAATATCTGAAGAACAGGTAAAGATCCAAAGTGGTTATCTTATATAGTTCTTTTCTTCAGTAGGTAGCTATATTTCAACAAAAAAGAACTATGTTGATGTACTTGTTCCATATTATTTGCAAAAATTTCAGGCAAAGATACTGAGATCAGTTAAGGAAGTGAGGGTGGTAGACAAGAACCAAGAGCTGGGTTGACTTGACCCGATTCATTATCACACATGCAGTCTAATAATCTAATTTGAAGTTCGGAGAAACAAAAATATATATATTTATGATTGAGCTTTATATAGTGATAAATGATAAATTGATATGTATCTCCATTCACATCTCATATGTATCATCTCCTTATTAAGTAACTAATAAAGTAACTATTTAAGTATGAAATGATCTTCTTTTATACTTATTATGTTTGAAAAATAAAAGTTCATGAACTGAAACGGATTTTAACAAGATGCTTTATGTTCGTGTTACGGTTGTAATCAGCCGAGTTTTTCAAGATATAAAAGATTTACAGAGGTTGCATAAACAAAATCAAATTCGAAGATGTGCGTATCGAACTTTTTCATGATCTAATTATAAATTTCAGCATTATGTGTTGAACCTCCAGTGATAATTTAACTAAAAAAAGTTGAGTCTACTGATATTAGGATTTCTCCGTATATATATATATATATATATATATATATATATATATATATATATATATATATATATATATGAGGGAGGCTAACCTACTTAATTATGTACCAATGATTTGGTACTTAATGTTTTTTAACAATTGAATTTGCATTGAGATTTGTATTTTTTCATGATGATCATGAAATTTTGTGCACATCATTAAATGCACACATCTTAATACAAATCCAATGGTTAAAAAACATTAAGTGCCAAATCATTGGTACTTAATTAAGTAGGTTAGTCTCCCTCTATATATATATATATATATATATATATATATATATATATATATATATATATATATATATATATATATATATATATATATATATATATATATATGTATATATATATCAGTGTTTTAAATAGCGGCGCTATAGCGCGCTATAGCGGATTTTAGGAGGTAAATGCTACATCGCTTCGGAATTTAGCTCTGTAGTATTTTGTTCCGCTGCAACGCTATAGCGGACTGTTATAGCATGAAGCGTTCAAATATAGCGGCCGTAGCGGCGCTATAGCGTGCTTATTATTATTATTATTATTATTATTATTATTATTATTATTATTATTATTAAAGCATAATAATGTTAAATCTAATAATAACAATAGTAATAATAAAAATATAATAAAATAATAATAGTAATAGTACGAATAATAATAATAATAATAATAATAATAATAATAATAATAATAATAATAATAATAATAATAATTATTATTATTATTATTGTTATTGTTATTAAATAATAATAACAATAATAATAATCATTATTATCATTACACAATAATAATAATTGTTATTAAATAATAGTAATAATAAATAATAATGATAATAATAATTATTGTTATTATTATTATGTGTATTAAATAATAATAACAATAATAATAATTAATATTATTATTATACAATAATAATTATTGTTATTAAATAATAATAATAATAATTATTATTATTATAGGAAGAATAAGATCAACAACAACTATTATTAGCATTATTATAATTACACACAACATGATAATAAAATAAAAATAAAAGTAATAATAATAATAATATTTTTTTCTTAGAGATGAATTTTTAATTTATGTTAGTTTGTGAGGTTGATATAGTTTGTGAGGTTGATATAAATAAGCATTTGATATAATTTTGTTTATAATATTGGGCCGCTAAATTATATTTATATGCATATTTAGTATTATAAAAATAATAATTTTGATCAAACTCCGCTGCGATGGTGAAGCGGCGCTATATCGCCCGCTAACGCTAACCGCTAAATCAAATGTCAGAAACGCTGCGTGCCGCTACACGCTATTTAAAACATTGATATATATATATATATATATATATATATATATATATATATATATATATATATATATATATATATATATATATATATATATATATATATACTCGAGCATAAAGTTAATGTAATGAACTCCATCTCACTTAAACATTCTTCAAATATGGAATTAATATTTATTGACAGAATAATTAATTAATAATTATGATATTAATAAATATAAAAAATAAAAATATCTTGAAATTATTAAAAAGATATATAAAATATGAATATACATTAAAAAAGCTGCTAAAAATTTATTTTTTGTCACGATATTTTCTAGGTATCGGATTTTTTTATATCGTTGTTTATTGTTTGTTTTAAATAAAATATATATAATAAATGAAATATAAAGATTATATGAGTATTATATCATTTGTGTTCATTTAATATATAGTACATGTTAAAATATTATGGATTTTTTTAAATAATAAAAAATAGCAAACAATGTTTGATAAAATTAATATTACAAAAATAGATGGATATTTTGTCCAAAAACTTTTTAACACCTTTCTAATTTAAATTTAACACCTCTAGGATATATTTGAAAAGAAATTTTTTTTTGAGAGGGTTTTTGGATATCCCAAAAGTGAGGTGTTTCCTAAAATATTGAAAAAAAAAATGGATTTATTCAATATACTCTTTAAGAACACTTAATAATCCGTTTGAGAATATTGGTATTGAAAATCTATGAAATTTTTCACCTGTTCGTACAAACATTATGATTTTTTTTTAATTAAGTTGTTTTATCAATCTATTTAAGTCATGTAGAGTCCAAATAACATGTTTTTGAGAACATTTGTATCGAATGTGTAAAACACAAATTTTCACCAGATTGTAGAAAAGTTACGAAAGTTCTGTTTTTTCGCAATAAATGGTCTAAGCAATCAATCCAAATAACGTGTTTTAGAGAATATTCGTATCAAAAATTTTACGACATCATTTTCACTAGATTGTGGAAACATCACGAATTTTTTTATTAGTTATAATTGGGTTTAGCAATCTATTTAGTCATTAAGAGTTCAAATAACATGATTTTGAGAATAATTGTATTGAAAATATTACGACACAACATTTGACATGTTTGCACCAACATTACAAAAAAATATTTTTTTCGCAATAATCGGGATTTGCAATTTAATTAAGCATTAGATAGTCTAAATAACGTGTTTTTTTAAAAAATTATCGGAACCTTATATTTTTTATTGTATTTATATTTAATTATTTCATTAAGTAAAAATGTATCATAGGACATAACAATAAAAAATTACAACTTCATGGCAGTCAAAACAGTACGGACAATCATTTCACTACCTTAATATTGTTTATTTTTAGAAGTCCGTCAACAAAGTCACTTTAAACAACAAAGATGCTTAGAGTTATTTGAATTGACTAAATATGTTTTACTGTTATGCTTTAAGAATTAAAGATGGATGATATCGAAGTTAAATGAGTGTTAATTATTTTTTTCTACATTATGTACGATTTTTTTTTTGGTGAATGTGTGTTTTTGACTTTAGATGGGAGTAATTCTACGCAACATGTTTTCGAAACATGATTAGTAGTAGGATGATGAGGTGTATGATGTAGATTGTATTAAGTGAAACTAATTTTATAGTGTGAATACAATATCCAACGTAAAATCAATATCTTGTTGCGAAAGCATATTGCGAGAATATATTGCGTAGAATTACTCTTAAGAAGACCCATTAATATGTTAATTATTGAAGATCTAAGTTAGGCTATGTTACGCGGATACTTAAAAAATGCAAAAGTATCCTGAGGATACGGATATCCGATACGGATAAGGATACAATACGGCTCGGATACGCCACGTGGCGTATCCGATTATTCTAATATTTATTTCTTTCGGATACGACGGGAATACGACATGATACGGCTGAGATACATTTATGATACGACTGAGATACTCCATTTATGATACTTCGGCCCATTATATATTTTGGACCATAATATTTTTAAATAAATTATATAGGATAGTTCTAGGATACTTGTAGGATACTTCTAAATTAGTTATAGGATACTTCTAGAATAAATTTAGAATAATTTTATGATACTTGTGTTGTTATGTTGATTTTATTTATTGTCATGATATTTAATTTCAAAATATTATTTAATTTATTATTTATTTATTTATCATATACAATATAAATATATTAAAATAATAATTATATAGCCGTATCCGTATTCGTAATTTTTTGAAAATTGCCGTATAGCCGTATCCGTATCGTATCGGATACGATACCCGTATCCGTATTCGTGCAATATAGAAGTTAGGTGATTGGTTGACTAGTCTAATATTGACCTAGACTATTGAGGTCTGGTCACCGGCACTTAAATATTTTATTTATTTATTTTTTTTGAAGGAGGTTTGACAATGTGTCGAGACCTCGAATATATTAGATCAAAGTAGTGAAACGAAAGAAAGAATTTGGGGAGAATATATAAGACAATATTCTTATTTTTTTTGAAGAGAATCCTAAGCCAAGAATCGTGGCCATTATAGGTTTCTTTTTTTTATATTGATGCCGCCGGGATTCGAACCCACAACCTCTACAACATGAGGGTTTATTGTGCTGAGCACTCAACCATCTACACTTAAATATTTACTAGTATAAATTATTCTAGCATTTATATTATTTTTTTTAATCATTAATATAATAGAGTTGACAGAAACTAAACCAGACCCGAGTGGCGGATCTATTAACAGACTAGAGAGGGCAGCTGCTCTCCCCTAGATTTTTTAGTGGTAGTGTATATATATGATTATGCTATTGTATTTTATGAAAAAATTGAAAATTTATATACTACCGGTCTTGAAAAAAATTTGAAAATTTTCACGATAGACCAAGATGGTTTTCGTTGTTTTCTTGCTGTTTTCTAGGGTTTGCGGAGATTTCTTTTCTGATGGTTTTCGTTGTTTTCTTGCTGTTGTTTTCTTTATTTGCAAAATTTTGTTGTTGTTACGAATGAATTTCGTTTCTAGGGTTTGCATGATTTGCGTATTTAGGGGTGGGCATTCGGTTGAACCGAACCGAACCGAATAAGAGCAAACCGAATTAAACCGAACTGAACTAGATTTAAACCGAACCGAACCGAATAAAATTTGAGCCGATTTAAAACCGAACCGAATAAACTGAATTAGAAGTTTTATAATGTTAAAATTCAAATGTTATTTAGAAAAAAATATAAAAACAAATCATATAAAATATACTTACTTTATTTCTAATTTTACAATATTTGATTTTAATATTTTTAAATGAATATAATAGAAAAAGTGAAAAATAGTATTAATTCGGTCGGTTCGGTTTGATCGGTTCTGAAAACACCAAAACCGAACCGAACCGAATAAACCGAATAATATCAATTTTTGAACCGAACCGAACCAAATAAACCGAAAAACTGAACCGATTAAACCGAATTTGACCGGTTCGGTTCGGTTCCCAAATAAACCGAACCACTTGCCCACCCCTATGCATATTGGGCATGATTTTTTATGATGTTTTGTTCGTTCGATTTCTTTCCCAATTGTTTTCGTTGTTTTCATGCTGTTGTTTTCCTTAGTTGCAATTTTTTGCTGCTGTCTCGAGTGGATTTGATTTCTACAGTTTGTACGATTGCAACATGGTTGTTATTGTTTTTTCACTCTCTTCTCATTGCTGTCTTTGCCTGCTTTCTTTGCATCTCTATGGATGTTTTGTATACTTTTCTTCGCTTATGTGTAGGCTCTCGCACACGTTGTCATTTTGCTCTGCCTCGATTGAAAGTTGATTGTGGTTCGCAGCGTGGGCAATGTTTGTGCACAAATGCCTTTGCTGTGGATTGTTTGGCTTGATGGAGATTATGTGGTTTCGTTGTGATTTGGGTTCAGCGTGGTCTCGATTCGATTTTGATTTGGTTGTTGCAATGTGCTTGTGTTATTGTCGATGATCTTAAATTCGGTTGTACGGATCAGACATATCAATTAGATGGACTGAAATTATTAGATGATGTGGATATGGCAGAGATGTGTGAACCACGAAATGCCATAAATGAGACAAAGCGGTATGATTTGCTAGCGTCTTCAATCAAGACTTTTGTGCAACTTGTAAAATATTTTTTGTAATTTTCTACGGAGTTTTCGGCACCCGGAAAGGCGTTTTCGGCAAAAATCAGCAACTTCCAGCAAAAGGCAGGAGCGTATCTGGATCTACGGCAGCACTTTTGGATCAGCAGCAGCTTCTGACCAGCAGCGAAATTCCAGCACACGTGTCGGCGCCGTTTTGGATCAAAGATCAGTTCCCGGAGCGTCGGAAGGAATTTTCGAGCGCGGTCTTCAACAACAAACTCCAGGAACAGCGACGGTGATCATGAGATGATCGAATAACCTTTTTGTTTCATGAAATAAATTTAGAAAAGGAAATAATTGATTATGAGATAATCAAACGATATTTAGATATCAAAGATTACGAGATAATCTATAATTTATGAGTCCTTGCAAAGCTCACAAGGACTCAAATGGGCATACTATATTATACCCATAATATGTTGTTTTGTGTTTAATTATTTTATGTGATGAATTGTGATTGATTGCAAACCAAAATCCCCACTTAGTATAATAAACGAAAGTCGTGCCTTCCATGCATCCAAACTTATCCCGCCACAATCGTATCAAAATTGGGTATGCCTAAGCATATCGAGGTTGGACCATTGTGGAATGATAAGAAGCGGGAAAGCATGATTCCCGATATTTTGACATGGTTATGCTAATCATAGTAGGCAAAGCGTTTGCACTGTGGGCACAAGATAGGACAATACACTAGGCATAAGATGCTTGTCTTATAAGTAAACAAGAGTTGCATGGAGATGTAATTGGAAATACTTTGAATGTTCCTACCTAAATAGCATAAATGGTAATTTAAGCCCAAGCTTTATTACTCACATGTGTGAAATATGGATCTTGTCTCACTAGGGGTTCACAACTTCCCGATTAAATATTTAAGGGTTATTGAATTCCTAGAAAATAGTGGGAGCTTTAAAAGATTGAATAAAGTCTGATAAAACTTTACATCTCACTTGTAGAACATGACTTTAAGCAATCCAACCAGTGTGAATTTACGATCTCTCATTGAGAAGGAGAAGCTTGATGGAAGCAACTATCTTGATTTGTTACGCAATTTTAGAATTTTTCTCAAGTGTGACGGAAAGTTGTACGTCCTTGAGAAAAAATTACAAGTAGACCCCCCGGCAACTGATAACGGGTTTTTGGCTAACACTTATGTTATATCGTTGAATAAAAACACCGTAAATCAAACAAGAAACATGTGAATACTAAAGATTGTATAGACTAAGTATGCAAGGATTCGTTCCACAGGGAGCTATTGCGTCAAAATATGATTAAATTTCAGATCTTTAAAATAATTATTTCAAAGTTTCCAAAATTAATGAAAATTTGTCTAGAGATAGGTCTGAATATTATAAAACTTATCCTAAAATTTCAGACAATTTGGACAACGGAATAAAAAGTTATTAACGAATTACAATCAGGTCTCTGAAAAACAGTCTCTGGAAACAGCAGGTTTTCAGTTTAAGTGACAGTTTTCAAAAATTCATATCAATTCAAATATTTCATGAAATTCAAATATTTCATGAAATTCAACGATTCAAAAAGTTCCCAAAACTAGAAATCAAGATCTACGCAATGAAGGAAACAAATTGAACTTTCCAGATTTGGAAGGGATCGTGAAAATTGACAAGTTTAGAAGGTTTTAAAAACAAGATTCAAGGGCAATCAAGGCAGTAATTTAAATAAGAAAATCGAATTAACTACTAAAATTCTCGAGTTTATTAATCAACACAAGAATTTATTAAAAGAATCACAACCAAAAAAACCGAAATAAAAGAAAGAAACCACCTAATCAAGCCCTAGAACGCCTAGTGACTTGTGTCGATGCCTTCCCGTCGATCCGGTTGAACGCCAACTCGAGTCTCCGTTTCTTCTTACGTGGATCCTCTTCAATTCGTCGAAGAACGCCTTCCGCACGAATGACCGATCCTTTCCTTGTGTCGAGATGGAGCAAGAACGCCTTAACTCCAATTTCTTCACGTACAACCCTAGGGCGAGAATGCCTCTACCAAAGAGTTGGTCTTGAATTTCACGGTTCTTGGTTGAATCTTGTTTGTTTCTTGGAAGAGTTTGTGGAGAGAGATGGTAGAGAGCTTGCCCCCAAAGGGGACAGAAAAAAAGGGGGGGGGGGGGGGGGGAGAGAGATGATTTGCCCTTGGCCTTAGGGTCTTATTTATAGGTTTGATACTCCTCTTGATTGGAAAGGGTAATTATGGAAGGTTTAGGGGAGCAACAAATCTACTAAGAAGGCAACAAATCAATCTAAAGGATGCCACAAATCAATCTAAAGAAGGCAACAAATTAGCTTGTTGGGGCTGGTGCATGGGCTGAGAGCTGGGGCTAGGCGTGGGCTGTGAGATTTGCCTGCGTAGGCTGTGAATTTTGCCTCTGCGGCCAGGCCCATTGTTGCCCCTGTGCGTTGCAGCAGTTTGGTGATCTTCTTCTTTTGTTTTTGCCTTTCCCGCCTCGATCCTTCACCAAATATATCGATGTGATATATTGTTTTGACTGTCTTTGGCGTGCCAGAGGCAATGGTGCTGTCCAAACTTCCAAATTATCCCTTGAATTCCTGAAATTGGGCAAAGAACACATTAGTGTAGAATTATTCTTGATGTTTCAAATATATGTTATAATAGCCAAGATTAAGACTTCACAAGGGCTAAATTCCCTAGATTTGACTCTAAAAACATGCTCTAATTGCCTCACATCAGCAACGAATGCATCAAAGGCTGATAAGGATGCTTATCAGAAGCATTTATATGACGATGTTGACGTCTATTATGTAATAATGGCAACCATGAATTCAGAGCTTCAGAAGCAATTCGAAGACATGACAACCTATGTCATAATGCAACAGCTCAAAGAAATGCTCGAAGAGCAGGCTAAGATATAACGCTACAAGATTACCAAAGCTTTCTTGGGTTGTAAGATGGCTCCTCATGAAGGAAATACAATTTTGGATCAACGGTAAAAATATACATATAAGGACACATGAACATAATGTTCGAGAAAATCATTGGATGCATAATAAAATTATGCGAATATGAGTTCCGGAGGGTAGTCCGTCGTGACGCACCATATGGCTCGTCATGAAGAACTATGATATATATCATAGTTCTTCATGACGAGCCATATGGTGCGTCACGACGGACTACCCTCCGGAACTCATATTCGCATAATTTTATTATGCATCCAATGATTTTCTCGAACATTATGTTCATGTGTCCTTATATGTATATTTTTACCGTTGATCCAAAATTGTATTTCCTTCATGAGGATATATAATACGCCATCTTCACTGTTGGAACAGTGAAGAGTCCGTCGTGACGGACCATATGGTGCGTCATGACGGACTGTGTTAAATATACAAGTCAAGTCTGTTTAATACGAAACAGTGAATGGTCCGTCGTGACGGACCGTATGGTGCGTCATGTTGAACCCAGTACTGACTTGTTAAATGTGTATAATTGTTATACACGTTTTGGCAGCCCTAAATGTGTCTTTTCATATTGAGTATAAATAGAAAATTTCTCTCTCTACCATTCAGTCCAATCTAGATAATTCTTTCTATCAAAGTGTTGAAAGAGTGCGACAAAAGAGAGAGAGAGAGAGAGAGAGAGAGAGAGAGAGAGAGAGAGAGAGAGAGAGAGAGAGAGAGAGAGAGAGAGAGAGAGAGAAAGGAGAAAAGGCCTTTTCTCCAACAGAGAATCGATTAAATCAATCAAGAAAGTTCACACACGCTTCGTCTAGGCAGTTGCGTGTGTGACCGAGAGACTACGACTCACTGTGGATACGGGTAGAGGAGTTCGCGCTTGTGGCTCTTCGTTTGTGATCAAACCAGAGAAGGAAACGAGTCAAGACGGTGGGAGACGTGTGGGCGTGGGACGTATGGCTAGTCACCAACGTGACAAGAAAGTAAAGCAAGGAAGCAACTGATCAACCCGTCGAACGTGATCAATTTCACGCGGTAACGATCTATCCTTATTGAATCGTACCCTAGGAAAGATGGCGTGATCTCGGGTTTTGGGAACCGGACTGGACCCTAACTTCCGCTGCCCGGTAGAAGCAAGCCCATTTCCAACAAAACTTCTATAAAATGCCGGTAAAGCTGCTTTGCCCTACTAGAGCTGTTGTTCAATCCATGCCACTTTTTCTTGAATCAGAAATGTGCCGCTACTATTTGTATGCCGAAAGGAGGAGAGGAACCAATGCGCATCACTAGCAATGCATTGGTCACCTTGGCGATTCATCCTAAAACGATGGAATTCTTCTTGCCAACTGGATGCGTAAAGAAGCACCCTATCTGCCTTACTTGAAAACAATCCACGCTCCCTCCGATGAATGATTGCTTGTTCTTGCTTGATTACCGGAGGACTACATTCCAAACAACACAAATCAAATCCTCAAAATATTTGAAACAAACAAATGTCCCGTAAATTCAAACCACGAAAAACGATACAAATCATATTCTTCAAATTCACTAAGAAAACTCTAATTTATCGAAATTATACTTAATTCAAATTTCAAAGTGCGAACCCTAAATTCCTAAGTGCTTCACATTCTTCCTCCAACTTGAGAATCTATAAATAGAATACAAAATTTAGAATTCGAAAATATATCGATTTAATTTATAAAATTGTAAATTGTCACCTTATCATCATAATCGGGACGGTTATTGTTGTTAGTTCTGAAATTATTTTCTCCAATATCTGGATAAAATTATTTTAAAATCAACAACTATCAGATCAATTTCAATTTCAAAAAAATTTTATATCTCATCGGCTTCTTGATTAAGACTAGCAACACTCATCGTAAGCACATTGCTTAATATTTATATGTCATCTTCGGATAAATTGTTTTTATCATTCTCGTTTTCCACATGTGAATTGGTCGACATACCTTAATTAATAAAATAATAACAAAATTAAACAAATAATTTCGTCTAATTAACATTATTAATCCAATTAATCAATTTAGTTAAACATTTAGAAATCATATAAATCTAAAAAAAACATACCTTCCCAACTTAGAGAGAGAGCTTGAGAGCACCAAACGGACCTCCCACAACCACTTTAGAGATAGAGAGGGCTTGAGAGCTTGAGATATTGGGAGTTTGAGAGGAACTTCAAAAACAAAAATTATGTGAGAGAAGGAGAAGAAGGAAGAAAAGTGGTGCCGGCTCGGTTTTGGGCCTCATAATCACCAACGGGCTGTTGGTGAAGACTCTTGCTACGGCCCTATCGGAAATGAGAACCCGTTGGCGAAGCCATTTCCAACGGGCCTGTCGAAGAAAAACCCATTGGAGAAGGCTTCACCAACTGTCCGTTGGTGATAATTGGCACATTACCAACGGGGAGATTGTTACCGAGGGCCCGTTGGTGAAAAGTATGCATTACCAACAAAACTATCCCGTTGTTCATGCCTAGTAACCGTTGCTAATACCTATATATTATCACCAACGACCCGTTGGTAATACCTGAATTTGTTGTAGTGTTATTTTTTGGTATTTACTTTCCATACTTTTAATTTTCCGCAATTTACTTTCAATATATATGCTTTCCGCACTTTACCTTTCATCACTTTAATTATTATTTAATTTCAGTATATTTGAAAAATTAAGAATTGAAAATAAATTTGACACAAGAACAACTTGTAGTGCAAGCATGGAAGGGACGTCTTTTTGCATTTTTTGGGGGGGGTTATATTGTTAGGGACGGAAATATACCCCGTTATGAAGGAGGCAGAAGTACGTTAGTAATTTTACCAAACGGAAGTAATTTTACGGATTTGATAAATTTGGTTCGTAATTACACTGGAATAAATACAGAAATGTATGATATAATACTGAAAATGAATTGGCTATTTCAATCAGGAGTTTGGAATATTGTTGAAATTAATAGTGATTCAAGTTTAAACATGATGATGGCAAATATTACCGGAGGTTACAATCAATTGTTTGTTGAACAAAGAGCTAATTATTCGGGTCATCCCGGGTCATCCAAACATTTAGCCGAACCCTCAGTACCCTCAGAGAGGCACGTAGAATTAGAGGAAGATATGGAGGAGGAGGAAGAAGAAGAAGAAGAAATGGAGGAAGACGATGGTAGTAGTGAAAATAGTGTTCCAGAAATTGATATAGATTACGTGATTCGTGAATCTAGTCAAGGCGGGACGTGGATAAATGGAATGAATATGACGGAGGATATCCCCGAAATTTTTGAAGATGACGAATGGGTGGATTTAATGGTATGTGAAGAAGAAGATGACGACAATGATGAAAAAAATGATTTATCATCCGAGAAATCTTGGCACGGGCTATTATTTGAAACGAAGAAAGAAATGCAAAACCAATTGAGAGATTGGTCGATTAAGAATTTTGTCCAGTTTCGGGTAGAGAAAAGTAATACGAGTGAATATCAAATTCGATGTGTTCAAAATGAATGTGAGTGGAGATTGCGTGCAATTGTGCCGAAATATGGAATCTCGTGGAAAATTACTAAATTCAAAGGTGGCCATACGTGTGTTAATTCCGGTCTTGGATCTCAGAATCGTCAATTAAATGCCGAACACATTTGTTTGATGATCCTTCCCAATTTGCGTCAAGATATAACTATTGGTGTTCATAACATTAAAGAATTCGTTTTTAAGGAATATCATATCGAAATTAGTTATAAGGTTGCCTGGCAAGCACGGTCAGATGCAATTGCCATAATTTATGGAAAATGGGAGGATTCTTATGCCGATTTACCATCGTATATGAAGATGTTACAAATGAGAGATCCAAGTACCGTTGTCGATTTCGATTACGGTGACGGCCGTCGGGGTAACTTACATTTCAAACGCGTGTTTTGGGCATTGGAGGCCGCAATTAAAGGATTTAAGTATTGTCGTCCGGTTTTGAGTGTCGATGGTACACATTTGCATGGGACGTATTTAGGTACTCTTTTAATAGCTACTGGAATGGATGCAAATCGGGGGATATTTCCCGTAGCATTTGCAATTGTTGAGAATGAGAATAGTTCTTCTTGGCAATGGTTTTTGGCTCGGGTAAAAGGTTACATTAGTAAAAGATTACCAATTTGTATAGTTACGGATAGATGGTCAGGTCATCGAGCGGTAATCGACCAAATTTTTCCGAGTGAGGAAGGACACGCGATGCGATATTGCATTCGACATGTTCAACAAAACATTGCTAAACAATTTGGTAATAAAGCGTTGGGTGAATTATTTTGGACAGCGGCCACTCAAAGAAGAAATGAGGGATTGCAAAATCGGTTGGAACGAATGAGACTGATGAAACCAGAAGTGATTGAATATTTGGATAGAAGCGTGGGTCAAAAATCTTTATGGGCTGTATCTCATGATGGTGGTCGTAGGTTGGGTATTACGACTACCAACATTTCAGAGTGTTTTAACGGTGTATTGAAAGGTGCTAGAGGTTTGCCCATAAGATCGTTGGTTGCTCAAATCGTTGGTCGACTAAATACCTATTTTGTTATGAGACGTGAACAAAGCCGAGAAAGCAAGACCCGTTTGGCTTTGAATGTTGAAAAATTGCTTCATGCTAGGAAAACCGAGAGTAGAAATATGCAAATAACTCAACACTCTAGTACGTTATTTGGTGTTGCGTTTTATGATTTTAATCGATGCGAGACTCTAGTAAATGAAGTTCGTATGCCAGAGTTGGCAACAAAATGTACTTGTTCGTGCGGAATACCGCAATTGGAATATCTTCCGTGCTGTCATGTAATAGCGGTTTATCGAAAAATAAACAAGAGTCATTATGATATGTGTGATTCGTTATATCGTATTGAAGCTTATAAAAGAACGTACGAGCAAATATTGCTAGTGATTCTTGATCGTCGTTATTGGCCGAATGTTCGAGGACCAAAACTACTTCCCCCAAGTAACGTCAAGAGAAAAGCTGGGAGACCGGTAAAAAGACGGGAACGAACCGAGATGGATGTTGAGGGTCGAAATGCCAACCGGTGTAGTTTTTGCAAGGTCCAAGGTCACACTGTGCGTACTTGTGTCCCGTTTCGTCTTTCTGAAGAACATCGCGATTAGTTTTTGTAATTTCAAGTTATTTTTAAGATATTATGTACTTAATTATGTATTGAACATCGCGTACTTTGTGTTTTTTTGAAGATATTATGTATTTTGTGTTTTTTAAATCAATGTATTGAACATCGCGTACTTTGTGTTTTTTTTATACTTCATTTTGTTAATCAATGTATGTTTTGTATTTTTGTTTTGCAGATGCAACATCCAGGACCTATCGATCCGTCCGTTCTCACAGATCAAATAAATCATGTGTCGAACGAGGTGAACAAGCCTTCGTTGACGATTCATCAGGGTGGTCGTGATTGGAGTCATTGGACGATGATGACTCCTGAGATGGAGGTCCGATTGAGGCGAGCGGGCTTTTTTTTCCCGACCAGGGGGGCTTACGTGCAGTTGAATCAGACATTCATCGTTGCACTGATTCAGAGGTGGCGTCCGGAGACGAACACGTTTCACATGCCTCACGGAGAGATGACGATCACACTTCGCGACGTTTCCTTACTTACCGGTTTCGCAGTTGACGGTGCTCCCTTGTTTAGGGCCGCGACAAGGGATGATGACCCCGCAGCCGAGATGACCCGGTTACTTGGGGCGTGTCCGACAGATAATCGTCTCACATTAGCATGGTTGCGTAGGAATTTTCATGGACTACCGGAGGATCCCACAGAGGAGGCGTGGGATCGAATTACGCGAGCGTACATATTGTACTTCCTAGGCTCCATGGCTTTGGCAAATCCCACGAAAGGGCGATTGAGTATGAATTACATTTACTTTTTGGAGGATTTCGACATATGTGGGCGTTATGCTTGGGGAGCTGCTGTCCTCGGCCATTTGTACAGGTCTTTAGGAAATGCATGCCAGATTGGGCAAACTACGGCATCGGGTTGGTTCTCCCTCGTTCAGGTAATTTTCAATTCTTAATATTTTAATATTTTAATATTTTAATATTTTAATATTTTTTATTTGTTTGTAGATTTGGGCTTGGTTTCATTTAGTCATTCGACGGCCCATCATGACTGCGCCGGGATCTGTTGTTCAGGTGCCACTCATGAACTACTATGTCGGAGGCCACGCGTACACTGAGAACAACAGGGGGAGTACAGTCATGTATTATGCTGATCAGTTCGACAAACTACAATCCGAACAAGTAAGAAATTTAATATTTTAATATTATAAAATTTTAATATTTTAATATTTTTTAATTACAATTGTATTTTTCAGATTACTTGGAGTCCTTATACGGATGAGCTTACGGCAAATCTACCGCCAGCATGTTTTGTTGGTTCAGAGATTTGGATGGCAAAAGTCACGTTGATATGCAATAATATCGCGGAGATGCACCTACCAGACAGGGTTATGCTCCAGTTTGGTTATCGCCAACACATCCCTACGAACCCGATTATGACGCGTCGCGGGAAATTGAAGAACGCACAAATCGCATCTTACTTGGATTTTTGGGAGCAGCGGGATACACATGTTGTTAGAGAGGGCGATATTGTATTGACCGGCGTGTTCACTAGAACGGTACAAAACTTAATTAGTTCGATCATATTTTATTAAACATTCATTCTCTAATAACATGTATGTTTGTAGGACTACATGAGATGGTATTGGCGAATAACGAGGCGGTGGATCATCAACAAGATTAGTCCTCCTGATTTGAGCTTTCGACCTAGTGGTCCGCTTTTGCGATCCATGGTATGTCATCATTTATTATTTTTATTGTAATTATATTAAATCAAATTGAAGTTATCGAAATTAATTTTATTGTAATTATAGGTCAACGAGATGCAGCTAGATATTCGTCGTGCGCGAGAAGGCACGCCTTGTGCCCCTACTTGCCCATGTCGCATGATCTTAGATCAAATGGGTGGTAGAATGACGGTTTTACTTGATGAATTGTCGTTGAACTATTCGCACGGTCAGGACGTACCGGCTCCACACACGATGGATCCTCCACCTAGCGCACCAAATGACTTTGTCCAACCACCATTCACCGATTACGTTTCCACTTCGCGACCGAATTATGACGCTCCTGTCGGTACCGGTTTCATGGACTTCATGAACACGAGCTTTCAAAATGAGTATGGTACTTCGTATGGTCGTGGCGGTACTTCGTATGGTCGTGGCGGTACTTCGTATGGTGGTGGCAGTACTTCGTATGGTGGTCAGCCAGACTATTTCGATCCGACACAAAATGCACCGAGAGATGACATTTAGATTATTGTTATTGTGTTGTGATTGTTATATTGTGTTATTGTGTTGTGATTGTGTTGTTATTGTTATTGTTATTGTGTTCTGATTGTATCATATTTCTAAAATATCATAATTTCTAAAATATCATATTTATCCTTTCATAATTCTAAAAAAAGTATCATATTTCTAAAATATCATATTTATCCTTTCATAATTTCTAAAAAAGTTTCTAAAATATTTCTAAAATATCATATTTCTAAAAAAGTTTCATTAGTATCATTGATATCATATTTATCCTTTCATAATTATAAAATATCATATTTACCCAAAAAAAAATAGTTAATATTTGCGCAAAAAAATAGTTACTAATTATGTAAAATAATTACCAAAAAAGATAGGGGTTTTTTTGAAAATTTCCCAAAAAAGGATGAAAGAAGAGAGAAGAGGGAAAGAAAGGAAGAAAATAGCCTGTGAATTAATTTGAAATTAAGAAAGGCGCGGAACCATACCTCGCCAGGCGCTGAACCATACCGCGCCTTTCTCTAATTACTAATTAACCAACCAACGATGTAATTAATTTGAAATTAAGAAAGGCGCGGAACCATACCTCGCCTTTTACAAAAGGCGCTGAACCATTCAGCGCAAAATACATTTTCAGAAATATTTTCAAAACTTGGTTATTTTTCGAATTTCGTTTAAAAACTTGGTTATATACAAAAAAATTCCTTACTTATATGACAAACAGTGTACAATATTACTTAAATACCCTAGACAACCTGACCTTGGATATTAGAGCACAAAATTTCATACTTAAGAACACAAATAACTCATTATATACAATTACAGATAGTTGTGCTAATAATACTCAATATATATGGCGTGCTCTTCTTGAACGATTTGAAGGAAGAAAAATAACAATTTCCAAAGAATCGATGGTGGATCCGTTATTTATTCATCATATATCAATAATGAGGACATCTCCCATGTAGAGTCGCTAACGAGTTATCTAGTTGCAGGCAACATATATAAAACACAAAAAACAAGAAGAACCAGAACAAGAAGCAATAAACGTCGCTGTTATGGCAGTATGGGGAGATTCAGATTCCTCAAGTCATTCCTCCGATTACAAGTCGAACTCCGACAATGAAAAACCCAACGACGCACTCATGGCAGGAGTCCTTCCCTAAGTTGAAGATGTAGTACTGGAGCAAGCCACCCAAATGATACTTAGTTTGCGAACTCGAGCTATTTCAAAATACACTATTGAGTTTGAAACATGCGATGACTTAGTTTGCGAGATGACTTGACTTCGAAATGGGAGTTGTTTAGTAGTGGTTTGCTCAGAAACCTTCAAGCTAAAGTTTCAGATTTCGAGATAAAAGGCGAGATTACTCAACTAAAATTAAACTATTAAATTCAAATACTGAAAACTAGTCACTTAAAAATAAGGCTAATCCAATACACTCCTTTAAATACACAAAATCATACATATTTTAAAATAATAATAATAATAATACACACTCAAATATTCATAATCAAAAGTATGTTCAACTTAAAAACAATTGTTCTAATAATTATTAATATACTAATAATAAGTATAATAATAATAATTTTACATATAATAAAATCAATTCCTCCAATAATAATAATAATAATACATATAATCAATCTCGTGGATATATAAAATCGGAACGAAGTGTTAATGATTTTCAAAATAAATTTTATTTTTAATAAAATAAATTTTGTTTTAGATATTTTATTTTAGAAAATTAACAAGATTTATTTGATTTGTATATTTATAATCTCTTAATGACATGATTATATACTATGGGCATCATCCATGGTATTGTACCCATGGTATTTATATACTATGGGCACCATCCATGGTATTGTACATTCCCATGATATTATAGATTACCATCCATGGTTTTGTGTGGGGCACCATCCATGACTATGCTATATATATACCCTCCCTTTCATTGTAATGGATGTGAGTTCAATGAAAGATAATTGAAATTATTCATTCTCTTATCTTTCTTTCTTGAGTACTCCAAATAAAGAAAAGACACCACAAATTTATGAGAAAGAAAGAGAAAAGAGAATACCATTCAAGAAAGAAAGAGAGAAAAGAAGAGATACAATCTCATACAAGTCTTATACTTCTCGGTTAATTTTCTTACAGATCCACTTCAAATAAATTACTGCAGAATTTATTTGGCAAGTGTTACGATAGTCCTGATATTTTCGAGTAGGTGTTTGGATCTGATTTCGTTTGTGCAAACACAGTCAGAAAGGCTACTGTATCCTGGAAGGCTATTCGTTGGACCCGTTGCACACCAAATAATATAATTGGTGGGGACGAATAAGTCTTTAAGGACAGCGACATTGTAACACGAATAGTAGCAATTTCTAATTACCATTCTCTCTGATTTATCCACTTACCATCTATAAGTGCCATTATCTCAGATTTACCATTCTACTCCAACAAACAATCTTAAAGACTTATTCGATATAATGGCACCAATTAACCACAAAGAAATGCCTTCTGACATTGTGAAATTAGAGAGGTTTGACGGTGGTAACTTTATCCGATGGCAACGAAAGATGCGGTTCTTGCTAACCACTCTTAAAGTTGACCATGTGCTGAATACCACACCACCGATGATGAAGGAGGGTGAAACACTATCCGAAATCAGAAATAGAACAAAGATTGAAAGCGATGATTATGCGTGTCGTAATTATATCCTCAATGCCTTGGCTGATGGTTTGTATGATATCTTTCAAACCGCCACCACTGCAAAGGAACTCTGGGACAAACTAGAGACAAGGTACATGTCTGAGGATGCCACAAGTAAGAAATTTATAATTCGTCGTTTCAATCATTTTACAGTGGTAGACAGTCGATCAGTCATGGAACAATTTCATGACATTGAAAGAATTTTAAATAATTATACCATCCATAATTTAAAGATGGACGAATTTATTACAGTAACCACTATAATAGATAAACTCCCTCCATCGTGGAACAATGTGAAGAATACATTGAATCATAGAAATGATACTATGACTTTGGAAGACTTGGCAAATTACCTCTGTATAGAGGAGGAAAATCGTAAACAACTTACCAATAATGAGCCACAGGCTCCGATAATGCAAGTCCACACGATGGAAGGAGTTAATCCTAATAAATTAAATAAGAAGCGACCCAATAATTTCAAAAAGGCCCCATTTAATAAAAAGAAAAAGGTTGCATGTTACCATTGTGGTAAGTCCGGACATTACAAGTCGGAATGTCGATTTTTGAAGAAAAAGAGTAACGCACCTGTTGCACAAGAAAAAATTGTGGCTATGATATCCGAAGCCAATATGGTCGAGGATGGTGGGGCTTGGTGGGTTGACTCAGGTGCCACCCGACATGTGTGCAAAGACAGAGGTTTATTTAAGACCTATGAGCCAGTAGAGCCAGGAACTGTCTTGTACATGGGTAATTCATCCACCGTGCCGGTTATAGGCAAAGGAGCTTCGGAGATCGAATTTACGTCTGGAAAACTCTATTGTTACGTGATGTTTATCATGTTCCAGATGTTAGGAAAAATCTTGTATCAGGTGGATTGTTAAATAAGTTTGGTTTTAAACTTGTATTTGAGGCAGATAAGTTTATTCTGTCTAAGGGGTGGAAAATTTGTTGGGAAAGGTTACTTATGTAATGGTATGTTTAAACTTAATGTAATAAATAATGATGTTTCAGCTTATATGGTTGACTCGCCTTGTATGTGGCACAGTCGTCTCGGACATGTTAATTTTCGTAAAATGCAAGAAATGGTAAAACTTGATTTAATTCCATCTTTTGATAAGAATATTACAAGTTGTCAGACTTGTAAACTTACAAAAATTACTAAAAAGCCATACACAACGGTAACAAGATGTTCAAACTTACTTGAGGTTATACATTCTGATATATGTGACTTTCATAGCACACCAACTATTGGTGGAAAGAAATATCTTGTTACATTTATCGATAATTATTCACGATATTGTTATGTATATTTATTGAAATCAAAAGATGAAGCTTTAGAAAAGTTTCAAGTTTACAAAAATGAAGTTGAATTACAGACTGAAAGCTCTATCAAGTGTTTGATAACTGATAGAGGGGGTGAATATTTTAATCCCCATTATTTTGAATCAAAGGGCATTATCCATCAGATAACTGCACCTTACTCACCACAACAAAATGGTGTAGCAGAAAGGAAAAATAGAGTCCTGACAGAAATGATAAATGCAATGCTTTCTAATTCTTGTTTAGGACAAGGTTTTTGGGGGGAAGCTGCATTGACAGCGTGCCATATTTTAAATAGAGTCCCTACCAAAAACAATAAAGTCACACCATATGAATATTTCAAGAAAAGAAAACCAAACTTGAATTATTTCAAAGTTTGGGGTTGTCGAGCAATTGTCAAATTGCCAGAACCCAAGAAGAGAAAATTGGGTGAAAGAGGAATTGATTGTATATTTTTGGGTTATGCCCAAAATAGCAAAGCATATAGGTTCATGGTAGTTGAACCAAATGATTCAATAAATGTAAATTCTATTATTGAATCAAGAGATGCTATATTTGATGAAAATAGATTTAGCTCAATTCCTAGGTCCAACTTACAAGTCTCCGACAATGAGAAAGTCGAAAATACTGAACCAAGGAAAAACAAAAGAATTAGAAAAGCAAAAGATTTTGGACCAGATTTCTTTATGTATCTAGTTGAGGGTACTAGAAATTCTGTCAAGAAAGAAATTCCATATTGTTTCAATACAGATGGAGATCCTATGAGGTTTAATGAAGCAATTAAATTGAATGATGCCATCTTTTGGAAAGAGGCAATTCTTAATGAAATGGATTCAATCCTTGAAAACAACACTTGGGTGTTGGTAGATCTTCCACCTGGTTGCAAACCAATCGGTTGCAAATGGATTTTCAAAAAGAAAATGAAGGTGGATGGAACAGTTGATAAATATAAAGCAAGACTGGTTGCCAAAGGTTTTACTCAAAAAGAAGGTATCGATTATTTTGATACCTATGCACCAGTGGCTCGGATTGCTACAATCCGAATGCTAATTGCATTGGCAACATTGCATAATTTGGTCATTCATCAGATGGATGTAAAAACAGCTTTTCTAAATGGTAATTTAGAAGAAGAGGTATACATGGAACAACCTGAAGGATATGTATTGCCTGGTCAAGAAAACAAGGTATGTAAACTTGTTAAGTCATTATATGGACTAAAACAGGCGCCTAAACAATGGCATGAAAAATTTGACCAAATTCTATTAATGAATGGATTCACAATAAATGAATCGGATAAATGCATTTATTGCAAATTCAATAATAACAAAGGTGTCATCATTTGTTTGTATGTAGATGACATGTTGATATTTGGCACTGATTTGGAAATAATAGAACATACAAAATTATTTCTGTCAAATAATTTTGATATGAAAGATATGGGTGTTGCAGATGTGATACTTGGGATAAAAATTATTCGAAATAGTAACAACATAATTTTATCCCATTCACATTACATTGAAAATATATTAAATAGATTTGAGTACTTGGATTGTACTCCAGTCGCAACACCATACGATCCAAGTGTGAAATTACTACCCAATAATGGTAGAGCTGTGAATCAATTGGGATATGCACATATAATTGGATGCTTAATGTATGCTATGACGTGTACCAGACCTGATATTGCTTTTGCAGTTAGTAAAGTAAGTCGGTACACAAGTAATCCAAATAATTTACACTGGCAAGCAGTACATAGAATACTGAGATATTTAAAGAAGCCCATAAATTATGGTATTTCTTATAATGGCGATCCTTCAGTTTTAGAAGGATACAGTGATGCCAGTTGGATAACAGATATAGAAGACAACGCTTGAACTAGTGGTTGGGTATTTACACTTGCTGGTGGGGCTGTATCTTGGAAATCCAAGAAACAGACATGTATTGCAGATTCAACTATGGCTGCATAATTTATAGCATTAGAATCAGCAAGTAGAGAAGCAGAATGGCTTCGTGAAATGTTATCAGAAATACCATTACGGCCAAAATCGATTCCGCCTGTATCAATACATTGTGATAATCAGACCACACTATCTAGAGCATATAGTGAAATATATAATGGTAAGTCTCGACATATTGGTCGAAGACACAGTACGGTGAGACAGCTAATTACTAGTGGAGTAATTACTATTGACTTTGTAAGATCTCACCAAAATTTGGCTGATCCGCTAACAAAACCTCTTGCAAGAGATATGTTGTACAAAACAACTAAAGGGATGGGACTTAAGCCCATATAAGAATATCACAGATAACAAAACTTCGACTAAACATTTTTGTACAACGCCAGATCTTTAGTTCAATGATCGATTTTGTTAAACTTGTGATGCAAGCACTTTTGGAAAGTTTTGCCATCCCAGAAAATAAGTGCTTGGACCGTAATGTAAAAGGAGGAGGATGAGCACAAGCTCTTAATAGACCTATTTTAAAGTGTTTTAATTACGAGACACTTGTGAGTCTACCTATGTGGATGAGAAGTGGGGCCGCTTCTTAGAGTCAGGGCTTAACTCTTAAAGCGTCCATGAAACAGGATATAGACGCATGGCCATTAACGCGTCGGCAATATAAACACCTATTAGGATATGAGATTCTATGTGTGAGATATATCCGGTTGGTCAAATAGGATATTTGGTTCAAAGACTTGTCTACCAGATTATTCTGATAAACTTTGATAAATTATCACTAAGTAATGGTTCAAATCGAGAGATACCTTTATTTATGCGTAGAAACTCCAGGACTATCAAAGATCTGTAAAAATATTTTATTTTCTTTTATTTTGAAAATGGTGGGGCAATGTTAATGATTTTCAAAATAAATTTTATTTTTAATAAAATAAATTTTGTTTTAGATATTTTATTTTAGAAAATTAACAAGATTTATTTGACTTGTATATTTATAATCTCTTAATGACATGATTATATACTATGGACACCGTCCATGATATTGTACCCATGGTATTTATATAATATGGGCACCATCCATGGTATTGTACCCATGATATTGTACATTCCCATGGTATTGTAGATTACCATCCATGGTTTTGTGTGGGGCACCACCCATGAATATGCTATATATATATCCTCCTTTTCATTGTAATTGATGTGAGTTCAATGAAAGAGAATTGAAATTATTCATTCTCTTATCTTTCTTTCTTGAGTACTCCAAATAAAGAAAAGACACCACATATTTATGAGAAAGAAAGAGAAAAAAGAATACCATTCAAGAAAGAAAGAGAGAAAAGAAGAGATACAATCTCATACAAGTCTTATACTTCTCGGTTAATTTTCTTACATATCCACTTCAAATAAATTACTGCAGAATTTATTTGGCAAGTGTTATGATAGTCTTGATATTTTCGAGTAGGTGTTTGGATGTGATTTCGTTTGTGCAAACGCAGTCAGAAAGGCTACTGTATCCTGGAAGGCTATTCGTTGGACCCGTTGCACACCAAATAATATAATTGGTGGGGACGAATAAGTCTTTAAGGACAGCGACATTGTAACGCGAATAGTAGCAATTTCTAATTACCATTCTCTCTGATTTATTCACTTTCCATTTATAAGTGCCATTATCTCAGATTTACCATTCTACTCCAACAAACACGAAGGAGTTGTCGGTACAAACGGAGACCCGATAAATATATTTATGGGATTATTAATACACCTATCTCTTATAAACCTAAAACTACTTTCATAAACCCAAATTAAATACTTATAAACCTAAAGAATTTTGTGCCAAGTCTACCGATCCAATATTACGTAAAGCTGAATACTCTAGTAACTATTACTCTCACTTTGTCTTATGACCGGTTTACCCGATGAAAACCTCATGTACTTTCTGCAACTATTTGAAAATAATATTTTTGAAAAACCTGACTTTCCGACCCGACTCAATCTATTTCGATCTGACTGGGACGATTCTCATGTCGCAAACATTAACCGACACCGATTCCGATTATGATATTCAGAACTGTGAAGAAAAAAATGAAAAAGAAAAACCGAAAGAAGAGAAGGCAAGAAGGAAGACCAAGAAAAAGAGGGGGGAGGTGGATTTGGGATTGATCAACCCCTTCTATTAATTGTCAGTCGTTCATTCTTCTCTCTGTATTCGTAGATCGCTATAATTGACCCTTAATAGATTATGCAATTCGTACTGCAGTATAAATAGAGTTGGCAAAAAATGACTAGATTCGCGCGAATCTGAGCACGCCTCGAATCGAAAAATGTTGAAAAGTCAACGACCATAAACTGAAAGCCAAACGAAACCGAATAACCCGAACCGAAAACAGAACCGCTCCGATATAGACAAATGCAAAAGAGTGAATTTCCAACCTACTCCAATCCAGATTTCGCTAACGCCCGGCTCCTACTACTGGGATTGGATTGTCTCCTTTCCCTTTCGTTGTAGTTTCAAATAGTTAAGGGTTTTGTTTCTTTTATGGAAGAAGTTGCTTGTGTTGACCAACTCGTGTCTTTCTAATAGCGGGCATTTCTATTTTCAGTGCTTCACTCGAACCAAATGATCCGAACTCAAAATCGAACCGAAACCGAATGACCCCAACCAGAAATCGAACCGAAACCGATTGACCGAAACCTGAACTACTCGAGACCCGAACGACCCGGAACTCGAACGGACCAGACACCCGAATGACCCAAAAACCCATATAATCCGAACGATATATTACTAAAATAAAAATATAAAATAAATTTGTTTCAATGGGTCTAATAATATAATCGTATGATCACGCTAAAAATAATGTTAAAGAATTGTATTTCTAAGCCAATTTGTCTACTAGTCATTACAAACTTGGTTACAAACACTAAACACTACCTAATAAGTGACCACTAATTCCTTGATACATTTATGAGTCAAGGAGAAAAAACTACTATGATTACACACGAGGCTTGGCCCAAAATACTACTATACTAACTAGTCTAATAGATATATATTAATATTGAATGCACAATGACACCACAAAATATTATATCAGATTATTTTTTAGATTATTTTTTAGATTTAATACGAAGCACAAACCAATTATCCGAATAAAATATGAATGATCAAAACCTGAATCACCAAAATTATATACATATTTTTACCAAATCTTGATTTGATCTGTATCAGAATAATCCGAAAACTAAATGTTCCAGAACTACATAACTCGTAAAGTAAATTTTCCGAAATCCGAACCACCCGAAACTAAATTTTTCGAAACGACCCAAAAACCGAAACAATCCAAATGCTGAAATGACCCGGAACCAAACGATCCAAAACCGAAACGACCCGAAACGAATGACTCGCAAACCGAATGACGGGCGGAAAAAATGTCCCGACGACCCGACCCGAAATGTAACAGTATAAACTAAAATTATTGTCAACCAAATGTGCGAAACCTGTTTGTAATATCTCCAAGTACAAACCTGTTTGTAATACCTGGAACAGTATAAACTAAAATTATTGTCTACAATAAGTTCGGGCCCAAGATTGTCAAACAAATGTGCGAAATGTAAAAGTAACGCATTTTGCCCTAATTATACAATTATCCATTCATTACAAAAATCAAACAAGTAAAATCACCAGTAACCAACTCATCAAAAAAAACAAGATCAAAAGATATCTTATTTTACTAATCCTCATCATCCTCATCGTCTTCATCTCCCTCACCCCCCTCACCCCCCTCCTCACCATCATCATCGAGATCATCCTCATCCTCATCACCATCATCGTAGAAATCACCATCATTGCTATCCATAGAAAGCGATCTGGAGCTGCGAAGCATGTCCAGCTCTTCTCTTCCGTCCTCTTCGTTAATAAACTCCAAACCGTACACGGCGTTTCTGTGCTTGACAATCAGCCAGCGCAAAAGCCGATCCTCCTTGTTCAGGTATTGCAACTCCTTGTTGAATGATGGCGGTACCATAAATGTCATTTGCATTAACTGCCCCTGCAGAATTTTAAAAGAAAACAAGTTATATAGCATTTCATCGAACAGGTTGCGAGCACTACCTCCATCCAACAAATTGAAGATCAAAATTTTCACAGGATCTATAATGAATTCAGTGTCCATTACAATTCATGTTTTAGCATAATTAAAACCGAAATAACATCCTAATAGGTGAATTGCGCATTACAACAAACAGATCATGTGCGGTGGCTCCAAACAACCCACTAATCCATATAGCAATTAAGTACAGGAACAAAGAGGATAAGATCGAAAAAGAACCTGCCAGTGGCGGCCATCGCGCTTCTTAATGCCGTACCCAAGCTTAACGGATCCAAATGATTTAATATCCGTGACCACACCATTTCTCTGAAACACCCTCCGCCCTACACGCGAGATCAGATCCGCCACTTCCTCCTTCCGTACGTGCGACTTTGCCAACATCAAACAGTCATAAAGCGGCATCGCTATTCCTGCTAAATCCCTAAACCCCTTTGGTTCCTCAGTTTGCTGGCAATGTCAGCGACTTGGCTCTCCGAAGAAAGAAGGGTTTGCGGGTTGAGATTAATGAGGATTGGGCCAGGCCTGGAGATTGAAGAAACCGTGCTGTATTAGGGCTTTCCGCATAGTATATCTTTGTGTATTTATTATATACCTATGTTGCGACCAATAATTTAAATTATTCTATTTCAACATAATTTGTGATTATGAATTTAAATTATTTACAAATAATTAATTAATTATATTTATTTTCAACTAATATGTTGCGCGACCAAGATTCATCCTAGCGCAACAAGTGATAGAATTATTTCTCATACAAAAAGTAATTTTTTTGCTGTATTAACCGCCTAATGCATGCCGCCTCTTATCCCTGTTTTTTAATATATTTTTAACACGTATCATATTTTTTAGATGTGTGTGATATATCTTTTTACATGTATATTTTAGGTATATTTTAGATGTATGTTGTATTTTTTAGATGTGTATTATACTTTTTTACATGCATCTTTTAGATGTATGTTGTATGAGATATATGTGTTGGTTCAAATTTCATTTGATTGTTTCAAACAACAGCGATAATACTAACGATTTGCTTTACGTATTTGATATTAGGAAAATACCATTAAGGGTAATTGGAGCACAATCATCATTAACAAAAGAACAAAATGGATGGATCAATCAAGCAATACATATACGATATAGAATCTCAAGAATAGTCCAAGTAAAGATGAAGATAAATCAAGATCATTGAAGATGAAGTTAAGATCAATCAAGATCATTAAAGATCAAATGAAGATAATTGAAGACGAATGAAGCTAGAATTCAAGATCACAAGAGTTTGTTCATGAACTTTCACGAGTTTGGAATAACGTTCTACATTGGCATGAATTTCAATGTTATTCCAAATCTTCCTAGATTAATGTAAGCTATATTTATAATATGAAACCATCAAATTCCTCAATCTAGTAACTTAGTAGATTGCAAGATCCAACTAAGTTACATTATCGCTCAAACACATATTTATGCGTTTCAACTCACTTCATACGTTTAAATGGATATGTGCGTTTGAACGATAATTAGTGTTTTATATTACAATACCTTCTGGCAACAAAACATACAACTTGCGTTCAAACGGATGGAAGATACGTTTGGACGAATGGTGAATCGTTCAAACGATTGGTGATGCGTTTGAACGGAAAACGGCCCAGGGTCTACTACAAACCATTGCGTTTGAACGGATCTCACACTCATTCTAACGAATGTGACTAGGAAGTTGTATATGTGTTTAAACTCACTATACTTGTGTTTAAACGCATAGTACGATATAATACATATTTCAAATTACAACGGGTAGTTGATGGGACATCGTGTGAACGAACCATACTTACGTTCAGACGGATGAGTCTGATCAACATGATTTTGAGATGGATACCATTAATTTTATAAATACCCCATCTCTAACCTTTCTCTCTTTAACTCTTTACATACAAAATCAACTATTGAAAAGAGAGATAGTCATTGCTAGATCTCTAAACTTAATCAAGATTATCTAGAGATCAAGCTCTTTATCTTTCGAATCTTCAAAGCAATTCACAACTTCGTGTGACTGAATCCGTCAGGATAAATTGTTAGGTCTTCCTGGTTATTTCTGTGTTAGGATAGAGCGTTGTGTGCACGCCTAATCTACATCGATAGAACGTTGTAAATCGGAGGTTGAAATATTGTAATTCATTCATTTGGGAAAGTGAATAGAGTGGCGAAAAGGCGCAAGTTGGCCGCGTGGCATCCCTGGAGACGTAGGTACTCGTGAACGTTGATTCGGCCGACTCGCAAGTAAAGGAGAGTTAAAGTAAGAAACTCTCTACCCTACTCCGTAATCATATTGTGTGTCAATTTGGTTCTACGGTATTGTTTCTCTTTATCAAATATTTTGGCACTTTATCAAATATTTTCGCACTGTACAACATATTGAATATTGTTTCTCTTTATCATATACTTTTATTTGTTATATCTTATTACATTCGGGATTATATTTTTGTTACATTGAAGAGCATGTTTTGCTTAATTAAAGAGTATATTTTTGCTGAATTCAAGAATATATTTTGTCGAATTCAACATCATAATTTGTCAAATTCGAGAGTATATTTTGCTGAATTCCACAGTATATTTTCTGAACTAAAGAATATATTTTGCTGAATTCAAGAATATATTTTACTAATTTCAAGAGTATATTTTTGCTAAATTCAAGATTACATTTTCCTAATTTCAATAGTATATTTTGCTAAATTCAAGAGTATATTTTGTTTCATTCAAAAGTAAATTTTGCTTAATTCAAAATTATATTTTGCCGAATTCAAGAGTATATATTTTCCGAATTCGTTAGTATTTTTTGCTGAATTAAGGAATATATTTTTATGAACTAACGAGTATATTTTGATGAATTCAAGAGTATATTTTGACAAATTCAAGAGTATTTTTTTTTGCTAAATTGAAGAGTATATTTTGTTGAGCTCAAAAATATATTTTGCCGAAGTAAAGAGTATATTTTCCTAAATACAAAAGTATATTATGCTGAATTCAAGAGTATATTTTGCCAAATTCAAAAATATATTTTGCAAAATTAAAGAGTGTATTTTCTTAAATTTAAGCATATATGTTGCTGAATTCAAGAGTATATTTTGCTGAATTCAATAGTACATTTTCCTAATTTCAAGAGTATATTGTTTCCTTATTTCAACAATATATTTTGCTTATTCCAACAATATATTTTGCTAAATACTTGATTATATTTTGTTAAATTCACGAATATATTTTTTGCTAAATTCAAGAGTATATTTTCTTAAATTCAAGAGTATATTTTGCTAAATTTAATATTATATTTTGCCAAATTCAAGAGTATTTTTTGCCGAATTCAAGAGTATATTTTGTTGAATTCAAGTGTATATTTTGATGAATTCAAGAGTATATTCTGCTGAATGCAAGAGTGTATTTTGCTAAGATAAATATGTGAAAAATCACTGTTGATTCGATCTGATACTCGTTATTATCCTTTCTTCCAACTATCAATTTCAACCTATGCAACATACATGTTTCCCTAAATAGAGTAATCCCGCCTTACATTGCCCTATTACAATGCTAGACGAGAAGGACATCCTCATCATGCTTTGTCCACTTTGCTCAATCTAGTGTTTGACTCTATCTTTTCCAGTCACGATCATGTTTTTTTGTCAGGATGGGGTATTTTTTGCATTGGTTTTCTTCAGGTCGACCGAGAAGAGGGCCTATTATTCAAGTTAGAATTTTCTGATTTGTTAACTTTCTTTTATCATTATTATTTGCTAAAGTCGACATTGCAGATTGTTTTCAATTCTATTAAGTAGACCTACTTCAAAGCTTGGAAAGTGCTTATCGCATTGAGTAAGGTTTGAAAGTCAACTTAATGTGTGGTACCAGATATGTAATCAAATCAAAATATTGACTCAATATAAGCACTACTTCGACATGTAGAGGAAACACGGTCTATCTAGCTCGCTCCTTAGAAAGAAGAAAGAACAAAGGACACTTTAGAGAGAGAATGAAGTTCAAAAAGCAGGTTATCTTCCATAATAGAACCTGCCAGTGTCAAAATTAAGTTCTCATATCGATATAGCTGAAAATTACTCAAGAACTTAGTGATGGCACTGTGGATACTACACAATTTACGAATACCATGAACGTCTGAGATAGAGCGATACCTAAATAGGTCACACAGGAAAGCACCGTTGGCATAAGTAAGCCCGCATCAACTAGATACTGATGATTTATTTCTAAAAACAATTAGAAGTCTGAACTGATATGAAAAAGATCTGATTATGGACCATTCAATATAGAACATAACTCCTTGTATTTAGTTTTGTTAAGGAGGATATCAAAAAGGTCAATATCATGAGATAACAATAGACGTAAATTATTATACAATGATGCAGTAGACGTGCATAAGTAACCACCCCTTAGATCTGATAACTTATCGGGAGAAATAACTTTATTCACAAGTGCCTAATTCAGAGGACGACACAACATTGGTAGACTCAGCTTGACTAGAAGAATGGTGAAGTCAAAATTACAGACCATATAATTTCTTTCTGGAATATACACCTTACCGGTTGAATATGCCCCCCTCCCCCCGTCAATACTCAACACGAGTTTTTTTGCTAACCTTACTCGTATTCGATTTCTTTTTCTTTTTCACTGATTCAGGATTGGCCTTCTCACCTAACGACAAATCCTTTACTTTACTAGGACGAGGTACATTAACGAAAGGTGCATGATCTTGCACATCAAAATTCATTTGGGACAAGAATGTTGATACCTTGACTGGACAGAAATCACGAACACTGTGAAAGACCAATCCCATAATATGTATCATTAGTTCTTCCAGTGTATAACTACCCAGTGCATTCCACAATGGTAAATACCAATGTTTTAAATTGCGATATCGCGGTCCATTGCGGTCGGGTCTTTTTTGGCGGCGCAATGACCTTATTGCGGACAGTCGTTGCGATATTAAAATATGTAGTAATAATAGTTTGTTTAAATATATTTTTCACAATTTTTTTGTCACCATTAATATCGTAAAATTTCCTTTATAATTTTCTTCAAAAATGAATAAAAATGTTGATTGTCCAGAGGCATTTTCAGTGTACAAAAAAAGTTGATCATAAAATTTTCATTAATATGGCAATTATACGGGACTTTGGATTTTGATTTTGTTAATAATTTTTCGTCGACTGATGAGCGGGTTTTTGGCGTGTTTTAATATGTCGTTGTGTTAAAACCCCGAACAATCAACAAAATTTATAATCTATGTTTGTACAGTGGCAAATGTATAGATTCGTTCCACGAGGAGTATATGCGTCAAATAATGAATCAAAAATAGACAAGAAATAGCAAAGAAAATTCACAGAAGATAGTCCGTTATAACGCAAATTAGGTCCGTTACAACGGACTTGAGTGAAAATTCTGGCGCTAAGTGTGAGATGAACGTCCGTTACAACGGATGAAACTCCGTTATAACGCACTATACTTGTCCGTTATAACGAACAGGGGTTGTGTTGCAACGGATTGGTTAATCCGTTACAACGGACCGCGATGTCCGTTACAACGCACTTGTATTGATGCTATTGAGTAGAAATTCTGACTAGTCCGTTACAACGGAACTATAGGTACGTTACAACGGAGTTCTAACGAACTGAAAATGAGGTACAAACCGTCTAGTCCGTTGTAACGCAACTGGATTCCGTTATAACGGAATATTTACTGGATTTCAGGTTTATTGTTTTATTTGATGATTTGAATTAAGATTTGATCAGAGATTGTTTAATGTCTTAATTAAGGACCAAAGTGCAATTAAAAAGAGAGCAACAAAAGAACAAAAAGAGAGCAAAAGATCGAGTCAAGAAACAAAGATTTAGAGCAAAGAAAATGATTCATTAAACCACGAATTCTTTACACAAATTCAATTCAATTAAAACTACAAGAATTACAAGAAAGGAAAGAAAACACCTAGAGATATGAAGTGAGCTTCGAGTCTCGTCTTGGATGCCTTCCTCGTTGCTTTGAGATGCTTAGTGAGCTAGACACCTCGCACAACCCGTTCGTTTCGTACCAATCCACTCGCCAATCGAAGTGAGCTCCATACCGGTTGAGTGGACTCGAGATTTGCAAGGGATTAATTGGAAGGAAGCTCCCGATCAATTTAGAGTAAGCTCGACTCCTTGCTTGCGCGGATTTGGATGAAGTAAGCTCCACCTTAATCCTCACAACTCGATCTTCGTCGAAGTGTAGACCAATTCACCGAATGAAGTGAGCTTCTATTCGGTGATCGATCTTAGAGAATTATCGTTCGATTTTGCAATTCTTGCGTGTTCTTGAAAGGTTCTTGGACTTGCTTAAGAGGGAGAGAGAGAGAGATTGGGCGTGAAAGTGCTCCGAAGAGCGGGAGAAGGGGGGGGAGCGGGGGCTCTTCCCATAGGCCTTGGGGTCTTATTTATAGTGTCATTGGGACTTTTCCATTGGCCGAGATATGGGTGAGAGGATTGAGGGTAGGTGGGGGTGGTAGGTGAGGTAGGTGGGGCTGTAGAGTGGCAATTGTGTGAGTGATTTTCGAGTAGAGTTTGGTGCAATCTCTTATGTTGATGATTATTTGCCTTCTCCTTCACACGTGTACCGAATTGGTCGGTATGATATATCGATTTTAATGGCGCGAGGAGACGAAGGCAACTACACTCTTGGTTTGCAGAGAATTCCCCCCTAAAACCTGTAATTAAACAATAAAACACACTTAGTGAAGAAATATTCTTGTTATCTCAAATATGAACAATTGTATATATAAAGTTGTGATTCAAAAAGGGCTAAAATCCTCAAATTAGATATCAAAAAGGTGCTTTATTTGCCTCTTATCAAATACCCCCATACTTAAACCCTTGATCGTCCTCGATCATGATGAGCATAAAATCAAGCACAAAGAAAAATGCATGTATAGGTTTTATTGAAATTGTATTCATCGATTTGAAAACTCAATTCTCACAAGATAATTATTCACTCTTGTCATAATCACTAATATTGAAAGAGATAAGTTTGAGTTATATTAGAATTTATTTTCAATGAATTGCACAAATTCGAAGAGTTTACTAGAGCAAATGATCTCAACCGAAAAAGATGATTAAACGCCATCATTCAATTCTTTTCGCTCCACAATTCACAAGGATTATCATGAAAAAGCATTAATGAAAACCAATTTTTCCGTTTTGCAAAAATCATTTCTTAAATGTAATTTGTCATTTTTAAACCGTTCGGTACGTTAGTACTTGGTTCATCTTCGATTTCTACTAAATTTTCCCAACTTGCGCTCAATTTTTGAACTCCTTTTCTTTCCTTTTTATTCTTTTTATTTCTTTTCTTCTTTTCTTTTGTTCTTTTTATTTCTTTTCTTTTGTTCGTTATTGCTTTCGATGGTCCCCATGTGTGTCCTTTGGGATAACAAGTGGTCATGACTCACACCACTCATTACTTAGTAAAACCCCATGGATCCGCGCAATCTTTAGCCAACAAGTGGTCATGACTCACACCACTCATTACTTAATCAATCGCATGGACTCGACAACCGAAAGCGCTTTAATCCGTGATTGTAGAAAACTTTTTCGCATCGACTCTTGATCATGACTCACACCAAGAACCGGCTACTTTTGTTTACTACGACTCATGCACCCCTTTAGCCAACAAGTGGTCATGACTCACACCACTCATTACTTAATCAAGGTGCATGAGCTCATCGAATCAAGCCTTGAGCGCAAATTGGTTCCCGTTAGTGTAATTTCGAATCCCCATGAACGGTCGAGTCATTTAAGTGCAAATGGTCAAATTTTAGATTCAAGCAAAACTTACTAAATTGGTTCAAACAAAACTTTTTAGAAATTCCAAGTTTAAAATGGGTTTATTTATTGAAAATAGTGTGTCATGTAAATCAAGGATTGATCAATTTGTCAAAAACTTATGAATTTAGTGAATTCATTGATTAGGGTTTGAATCCCCAAAAGAATCTCTTCAAGATCTCAATCAACTCCTTCAAATATTTGTGAAAATTTCAAATTTGAGAGTAAAATTATGGTAGTTTGGTGAAAATTTGTTTAAAAATCGATGATTTATTCAATGAGGTGGAGAAAAACCTTTAACTTGCATAAAACCATTTGCTTGTATATCCTTGATGCTCAAATAAATTTTAGAATGTCGAAAAATTCAATTAAAAGCTCGTTTTTTTCATTTTTTTAGGCAAAAAACAAATTTTGCCAGAAACAGTTCCGTTGTAACTCTTAGGTGCGTTACAACCGAGTTGCAAATTTTTTTTTTTTTTTTTTTAATCAAAGACTGTGTGTATATCCCCCCCCCCCCCCCCCCCCCCCCCCCCCCCCCCCCGTACTTATTCCTTCGCTTGTCCTCAAGCGATAATAAAGAGAAAAATTAAAAGAAGTTAAGGAGAGACACAACCTTTGATGCGTGGTGCTTGATCGTCTTCGACTTGTTGCTCCTCCATCCATCTTGTTGCATTTCTCGTGTCTTGGTCACACCAATTGAACTTGAGCATGTAGTCCTTGCACCGTTGGTACGAGGGTTTGCCTCCCTCGCTAGCGCTCTCGTTTATGGTCTCGAGCTCGACCATGCTGATGTTATCCTCCTTCAAAATTAAACGAAGCGCTCACATGGATCGCTACTTTTCGACCGCCTCGAAATACTCCCTTTGAGATGTTGGAGATGAGAGAATTCGGCGCTTGAATCACTCGTTTTGCATACGTCGAAAGTGGCGTAAAGACAATCGTCACTTCGCTTCGGATTTTCATAATTGCTTCATCGCTTGGAGTTTGATGAAGAGGAGTTGTGAGAGGCGTGAGTGTTTCGAATGTATTTGACTTCCTTGATAAATCTACACAAGGTGAATTTCTATCATGAGAAGTATCATAGTTCTTAAATGAATTAAAATTGATGATATATGGAAAGAATTCACCTTGGAGAATTGTAGATTTCTCTTCTTGCTCGATTGATAATTGATCGTTTTCATCAATTGGAGTGAGTTGAACCGTCTTTTGGAGAGTCGAATCCAATGACACCTTTTCTTCTTCAATTGTCGTTCTCGTTCCAACGCTTTCATCGAATTCCCCCATACTTGAGCTCTTGTCGTCTTCAATCTCCACGATCTCCTCATTTGAATCCCTTAACTCGAGGCGAATTGATCTTACCGTTTGGTTTATTTCTTCGCATCCTTGTTTAAACGATATCATCATCGCCATCATTTCCTCCATCATTCTTTTTAATTCTTGGTTTGGATCTTCGATTTGGGATTGAAATGGGTGATCTTGGTATTCAAATTCATGTTGATATTCGAGTTTATTTTGAAAAGGTTCGTATATGGGGTTTGAGTACATGGGGTTTGAGTAGTTGTTAGCGGTTTCGGCATAGGATTGTGTCTCATAACCCCATGGGGATTCGTTTTCGTATTGGTGAGCTTTGTTGATGGGATTTTGATAAAGGGTCTCGGTGTGTGATTCATCGTTTTGATTTGAGGGTGAACATGAGAGCCAACCGAGCCTTCGTTCTTCCATGGATCTTCGAGCTTAGTCTTCTTCTCTATCTTTCCTTTCTTCCATTTCTTCCCATTCTTGAAATTCTTTTTGTATTTCTAGCTCGACAATCTCTTTAATTGTCATGGAGTCCGGATATACTTTTGCGGCTTTATCGAGACGTATTAACTCCCGAAGCGTTCTTGGTCTTTCTTGATGATCCATCTTGCTCCACTCCGTGTACCTTGCAAGAATAGAAAAATTTCGAAATTAGTGAAATATCAAGTTCAAATGTATCAAATCTATTAAAAATATCACTCGAGATTGCAAGTTTGATTCAAAATTAGACTTAAACATTACTCCCCGGCAGCGGCGCCATTTGATGAGTGGGTTTTTGGCGTGTTTTAATATGTCGTTGTGTTAAAACCCCGAACAATCAACAAAATTTATAATCTATGTTTGTACAGTGGCAAATGTATAGATTCGTTCCACGAGGAGTATATGCGTCAAATAATGAATCAAAACTAGACAAGAAATAGCAAAGAAAATTCTCAGAAGATAGTCCGTTATAACGCAAATTAGGTCCGTTACAACGGACTTGAGTGAAAATTCTGGCGCTAAGTGTGAGATGAACGTCCGTTACAACGGATGAAACTCCGTTACAACGGATGAAACTCCGTTATAACGCACTATACTTGTCCGTTATAACGAACAGGGGTTGCGTTGCAACGGATTGGTTAATCCGTTACAACGGACCGCGATGTCCGTTACAACGCACTTGTATTGATGCTATTGAGTAGAAATTCTGACTAGTCCGTTACAACGGAACAATAGGTACGTTACAACGGAGTTCTAACCAACTGAAAATGAGGTACAAACCGTCTAGTCCGTTGTAACGCAACTGGATTATGTTATAACGGAATATTTACTGGATTTCAGGTTTATTGTTTTATTTGATGATTTGAATTAAGATTTGATCAGAGATTGTTTAATGTCTTAATTAAGGACCAAAGTGCAATTAAAAAGAGAGCAACAAAAGAACAAAAAGAGAGCAAAAGATCGAGTCAAGAAACAAAGATTTAGAGCAAAGAAAATGATTCATTAAACCACGAATTTTTTACACAAATCCAATTCAATTAAAACTACAAGAATTACAAGAAAGGAAAGAAAACACCTAGAGAGATGAAGTGAGCTTCGAGTCTCGTCTTGGATGCCTTCCTCGTTGCTTTGAGATGCTTAGTGAGGTAGACACCTCGCACAACCCATTCGTTTCGTACCAATCCACTCGCCAATCGAAGTGAGCTCCGTACCGGTTGAGTGGACTCAAGATTTGCAAGGGATTAATTGGAAGGAAGCTCCCAATCAATTTAGAGTAAGCTCGACTCCTTGTTTGCGCGGATTTGGATGAAGTAAGCTCCACCTTAATCCTCACAACTCGATCTTCGTCGAAGTGTAGACCAATTCACCGAATGAAGCGAGCTTCTATTCGGTGATCGATCTTAGAGAATTATCGTTCGATTTTGCAATTCTTGCGTGTTCTTGAAAGGTTCTTGGACTTGCTTAAGAGGAAGAGAGAGAGAGATTGGGCGTGAAAGTGCCCCGAAATTGGGCGAAGGGGGGGAGCGGGGGCTCTTCCCATAGGCCTTGGGGTCTTATTTATAGTGTCATTGGGACTTTTCCATTGGCCGAGATATGGGTGAGAGGATTGAGGGTAGTTGGGGGTGGTAGGTGAGGTAGGTGGGGCTGTAGAGTGGCAATTGTGTGAGTGGTTTTCGAGTAGAGTTTGGTGCAATATCTTATGTTGATGATTATTTGCCTTCTCCTTCACACGTGTACCGAATTGGTCGGTATGATATATCGATTTTAATGGCGCGAGGAGACGAAGGGTACTACACTCTTGGTTTGCTGAGAATTTCCCCCTAAAACCTGTAATTAAGCAATACAACATACTTAGTGAAGAAATATTCTTGTTATCTCAAATATGAACAATTGTATATATAAAGTTGTGATTCAAAAAGGGCTAAAATCCCCAAATTAGATATCAAAAAGGTGCTTTATTTTCCTCTTATCATCGACATCCTAAACATATCAAAACAATATAACTCAAATTTTAAATCGAAACATCAATAAAATATAATGAAATTATGAAATTCATACATTTATAGATGAAAATGACAGATTTTAGAAGTTATACATGTTATAAGCATATTTTATCAAATATTTTGATAATAAAACATGAAAATTAAGTAATAAATAATCACAGAATCATGTTATAATTTTTATATGAAATAATTCTCGATGAAATTACTTTAACGTGTGTTTTGTGTTTAATTTAGGGTAAAAGACAAAATTTGACAAATCCAAACCCATTACTGCGTTCATCTCGTCGAGACGAACGATTTCGATATAAAATTCATGTCATTTGATGGAAGGATGAGAAAATTACAATAATTTTAATATATAGCCGCAATTATTAGCCGCAATACCGCACTTTTACCGATATTTGGCCGCAATATCGTCGCAATTTCCGCAATTTTCCAAAAACGCAATATTGCGCAATATATGATTGCGATGTTGCGATTCTAAATAGCAGACCGCAATTTCCGCAATTGCGCCGCAATATCGCCGCAATTTAAAACTCTGGTAAATACTCATACAAAATACAATCTTTCAAATACTCTTCCGCATTAGGAAGATCCGGACTAATAAACATCTTTAACAAATTAAACATACTCGGAAATATATTTTCCTTATTGAAATGAAGTGTGAAATTTTCTAAGTGCTCTTGTAACTTCACTAAACCATTATAATCAAGCTTCTGACTCTTGGATTCATTCAGTAATTTCATGATCTCAATTCGATACTCTCAACATGCCGACGCCCTAGAAAAGAGTTTGTGCCGAGTCTTTCCATCAACACAAACCCATCCCTTTCGGTCTTTATTATAGATATTTCCACTCATTAATCGGATGAATTTCTAAAATCCACCCAATTTCGGCGCTTCGAATCCAAATCAGTGGACATGAAGTGAGTTGCCTGCGAGCGAAAACACAACTAAGAAGTGCGTGCATCAAAGCTTGATTCTCTTTGTCACAAGAGAAATCTCGTGTCATGTTTATAATTTCATCATCAATACATATGTAATCATAAAGAGAAGTTTCTGGAAAAGTGATTAGTGATTCACACATGTGAGAAATATTTTGCACTTTTAAGTTCTAATAATCATATTTAAAACATACTTTGCAAGTTCCACATGTTCACAGAAATGTTAAAAGATAAACCAAGCAATAATACTTTCATTTCATATGTAAACAAATATTTTCTTTAAAATAAACCCCAATAAGTCTTTAATTAATATTAATAAATAATTAATTAAACAAGCAAATAGTATTAACATTTTGATTTACACATACACCTTGTTTTAATCCACTCAAATATCGAATCCACTCTTTGAACTCTTTTAATTACGAGCACAAAGAATTCAAAACAAAATCCTTATTTATGATTCTTAAACTCCAAAATGACCTCGATACTCGCATCGACAACATGCATAAATGGCCTCACCTTCGGTACATTCAATCACCAACAAGAACTTGACCAGGTCCTCTTAGACCACACCAGGGTCCCTCATCAAGTCCTCGCACAGCACTTCCTGAACCCAACCATGTTTCGAGTTTCGACTCAGAATCTGACGTGATATTATACTCATAAATGATATTATAGTTGACAGTTCCTCTCTCGACGTCTTGGCTGCTCAATGTGACATGATTTCCTTCCCCGATTAGGGTTGCCAAAGTAAGAGCCTCGACTACGGCCCAATCTATTCCTTCGCCGCTCTCGATCATGCTTGCACGGTTTTCAAAGATATTTTTCACTTCTCTGTGCTGCTTGAAATTCTCTGGCAGCGATGTTATTATTAAAATTAATGCTTTATTTTTTATTTAATATAGTATTTGTGTGCGTATTTTGGGGCAGGGTATCATAGTTAATTATTAGCGTGAATGGAATAGGTCGGTTAAATAAAAAGGTGTCTATAGTTAGAGGGTGTCTCTTGGAGAGACATCATTTCCAATTTAAATCTTTTCATGTACTGTAGCCATAAGAGAAAAATTAATAAAAAAAAGAAACAGGAGCCATTTGCTCTCTGTCTCCCTCGGTCATTCCTATACTAGTTATTTCTTTATTCATTTTTTATATTGATATCCCAAATCTCTCCCCCAAATAAAAATCAAATACTAATTTCCAACAAACTGGTATCAGAACGAACGGTTGTTTGCGGTGATTTGCGAGAGTGAGTTTGGAGAAGTTTGGAGAAGAAGAAATCCATGACAATCCAAAACGGTGTGTTCGGGCTCTCACAAGTTTCACAACTTATTTTCGATGGCGAAAACTACGATTATTGGAGTATTAAAATGAAGACTCTTTTGATCGCGCAAGATCTATGAGAAATAGTAGAAGATGGAGTGAATACGACAAAAGAAACCGAAACTACCGAAGCGGGGAAACAAAATAAGAAGAAAGATGCAAAAGCGCTATACTTGATAGAATAAGTAATTTCGGATAAATTATTCCCGAGAATAATTGGGGCTAAAACTTCGAAGGAAGCGTGAGAGATTTTGCAACGAGAATTTCAAGGAAACGAAATAGTGAGAACGGTCAAACTCTAGACGCTTAAGAGAGAATTCCAAAACTTGAAGATGAAGGAGAATGATACCCGCAAAGATTTTTTCTCCAATATTTTGGAAGTGGTAAACCAATAAAAGGTTTTGGCGAAGATTTGACCGATAAACCGGTTTGCGAAAAAATACTTATTAGCTTTTCTTCGAAATACAACAACATGGCTTCTATTATCGAAGAAACCAATGACCTATCGACTGTTAGTGTGCACGACTTAATGGGTTCTTTAGAGATGCACGAACAACGATTAAATCAAGACACCGAGCAATCTTTGGAGAGTGTGTTCCAATAAAAAACTATCGTAACCGGATCATCAAACCAAATACGTTTAAGGGAGAATCATTTCGTGGTGGTCGAAACGGTAGAGGTCGAGGTCGGGGAAGATTGGGAAGAGGAGGTAGAAGCAATTACCAAAATAACCAAGAGCGATGGTGCGGTGTGTGCAAAAGTTCAACTCATGCCGAAAAAGATTGTTGGAACAAAGGGAAGCCTCAATGCTACAATTGCAAGAAGTTATGTCATATAAAAAAAGATTGCCGTGTTAAAACAAATGAACATACCAATTATATCAAAGAGAAAATCGACAACGAAAATATTTTTTACGCGTGTCAAGCGGCCTTTGAGAAGAAGAATGATGTGTTGTACGCCGATAGTGAGTGTAGCAACCATATGACCGGAATTGAATCAGTCTTTACCGAAATCGACAAGACCGCCACTACTCAAATTACCATGGGAAATGGTGCGATTCGATCCAAAGGAAAAGGGATAATTGCGATTGAATCAAAGAGAGGTCTGATAAGCGGATTTTTCATCACTTTTTACAAGCGCAAAATATAGAATTTAAACACTTAAATATGCTTAAAGTATACCAAATATTCATAATTCCAATTTATTGAGATTAAATACTTTAATATGTGTTTTGTGTTAATTTCAGGTGAAAAGTGCAAAATTTCGTAAAACCAGGACTGTAGATGGATCGGTCCCGTCGTGCCGATCGATTTGATATATCATATGATGATATTTGATGGAAGCATGAGAGAGAAATCGAGTTTTTACTTTAACCGGGTCAAAGAACGTGACCCGTTACATGAATGGACGCACATGGATAAAAACTGACTCGTTTCAGCAAAGGCAGTAAATACCCCAGCGTGATTTAACCTCTCAGATCCTCTGCAACACATTAAACTCTCAACAGCCCCTACAGCGGGTCCCAACCTCTCTCTTCTTGCTTGACCAGCCACACGGAGCCTACACGCCGTTTACCCACAGCAAATCCTGTGCCACTGACCAAGTCAACGTTTGTTATCTTCAGGATATTCTGTGGAAAGTGAATCGTGTGGACTGCGTTGTGTGCTCATTTCCTCTCTCTTTGTCCTGAAGTTGTACGATCTGCGGTACAGTAATGTACACAGAAAATGAAAAGTTTGTTTGAACAAACTCTTTTGGCTCCAACAGCCCTACAACTCCTCTCCAATTCTTTTTCCTGGACCTCTCAATTTGCCAGCCCAACAAGGAATTAAAGAACAAAATCTGACCCATATCTGTCCATTTCGATCCCCAATGGAGATGAACACTTCAATTTATGGAATTTCGGATGATTTTAACAAAAATTATTCTGAATCCTGGAAGAATATCTTCAGGGGTATTTTCGAGTTTTCTCCCTCATCCCTTAACCGATTTTGATGAGGTTTGGACCGTTGGATTCGTTGCAACTTTCTCTACCTGATCATGCAAGTTGCAACTCGAATCTTGTCTGTTAGCAATCTCCATTTCCTATAAAAGAGAACCAAACCCCATTCTTTCACTCACCATTGGTCCTCATTGGACAACCCTTCCATTCTTGGGGGAAGGTAAGGTCTTATCCTCTTCCCCTCCATTGTTAGTGCTCCGAAGCTCCTTCTTGCTCGTCGTCGAGCCATTTTCGCCAAGGAAATCGTGTCTTAGCATGGTTTCCGAGGCCGTTCCGAGGAGCTCTTCCTCTCTCCACCTTCTCCGCATCGGATACAAGATTATTCTTCTCGTCCTCTCACCTCCTCTCAGGGCGTGAAGGCTCGAGAACCTCGCCAAGACGGGATCTTGGACTCAATTTTATCGCTTTTTCGGTATTTTCTTTCTCTAGTTTAGGATTTTAATTAGGAATTGTTAGATCTGATGAAATATCTTTGTGAACTTGTTATATACTGTGAAATATAGTTTGTGGAATTTTTCTTGCATTTTTCCTATTTTTACTTTGTGAAATACTCGATTTTATGTGCTGTTTTGTTAATTCAGTTTAAAATAGTTTCATATAGTTTTTGAATCAATCTATTATCTATAATTTCCTATTTGTTATGGATTTTACAAAACTTGTTTGCTAAGGACTAAACTGTAAAATTAGTATAAATTCAGTTCTGGACCTTTTTGCCCCTGCTATTTGTATAACTTCTAGATCTTTTAAAATTACAATTCTTACATGTGCTTGTAGATCTAGATTCAAACTGCAATTATAAATTTGATTGAACATTTTTGGATTGATTTTCGATTTGATATGATTTGTTGGAAAACTGCTATTTTGACCTAAAACTTTCGGGACTTTTCTGTGAATTTCCAGGGACCTGTTTGTAATCTGTTCATAACTTTTAACTCATAATTCTAAATAGTGTGAGTCTTTTGTCCCTAGTCTCATAATACAATTGTGAATTTTTGCGCTAAATTTTGGATCTTGATTTGCGATCTACAATTTTCTGAAAAACATTTAATGCCTAAAATACCCTTGTGATCTATAAATTGCATAAATTCGAATATTGTGTGTGTTAAAGTGAAATTCTGACCAGAGTCTTGTGAAGTTTATATCTTGATTGTGACAAAATATTATAGTCTCTGGACCAATAGAAATAATGCTTGAATTGCAATTTCGATTATATGCAAAATTTCCTTGGAACGAACCTATGCTTATCACTATGATTAGTATTTGTTATAAATTATTTTGATTAACCCGTGAAATTGAAATTACACATTTTAATGACCTATTTTACGTGTTATCAAATGGCGCCGCTGCCGGGGAAATTTTGTTGAAGTATTTTCGAATTCTTGATTTTCTTGAATATTTCTAATTCACTTTCTTTTTCTCTTATTTTGCGAGGTACAATCGAAATGGATTCTCTAGATGAAACGTGGACTCCACAAGAACGGTGGTATCAATATCTACGGAAGATAAGGATGGAACAAGAAGAACGAGAAAGAAGGCTATGCAACTCCCAACGAAACGAATGTTTTTTCGAAGATGACGAGTTTTTCGATCGAAATGACGAATTTCTCCCTCAAAGACGTTATCAACCTCCGATTTGAAACGAACCACTTCATGAAAGCCTTCACTACGATGCTTATTCCGAAACTTCTCCAAACTCATATCAACTCCAAAATGACTATCCCACATTTTATGGTCAAGAACATGATCACATTCAATACGAACCTTCTCAATTCGGTGAATCTCCATACGAATACCAACAACATTACGCGTTTCCTCAATCTCAACCAACACAACATCAAGGCGAAGGAGAATCATCACAATACGACGCTATCAACAACCTTTTATCGAAAATGGATTTCATGATGGAAATGATGTTAAATTTCAACAAACAATTCGAAGAATCGGCGAATCTCGAGAAATTAGAATGTAAGTTTCCTCCACACGAATCCCAGGAGCCAACAAACGAGTGTACAACTTTTTCGAGCTCTTTTCAAAACAATGACGAAGAAATGCGCGAATATGCCCTCGACAATTCGGAAGAGTTCGAAGGATTAAGTGTGGGGAGATTCGATGAGGATATCACTTACGAAACGAGAATCGAAAGTAAAGATGTAAGGGTTGAGAAACAAGAAGAAATCGAAGCGACAAACGAAAACGAAGATCTAAGTGTGGTGAAACTCGAGGAAGAAATCAACGCGACAATCAAGATCGATGAAGAAAACGAAGCTTTGGCGTATCAAGATCTCGACACAAAAATTCAAATAAAGGACGGACAAGAAAAAGAAAAGGTCTTCCCAATTCTCAAAGGTGAATCAATTCCATTTAATTTCATATCAAATTTAATTAACAAGAACATTGATACTTCTCATGAAAAAATTGGTCTAATTTTTGTAGATAAATCACAAATGCCAAACACATTTGAAGCGCTCACACCGATTACCACCCCGATCCAACAAGTACCAAGTGCAAATTCATTCGTGAAAGATCGAGGAAAAATAAGGATTTTGCCGGCAATCTCGACACATGCTCGAAACTAAATTCCACGCAAAATAAACAAAATGAGCAATCTCCTTCTCTCTCTCTCAAAAAGAATGCTCCAAGGTGGTCGAAAAGCCGCAACGCACAAAGGAGATTCATTCCACTTTGAGGCGGGATAACCTTGGAAAACGTCGAGCTCAACGACGTTAAATAAAGGGCGCTTGCGGGGAGGCAACCCACGCTTCAAAAGGTCGTATTTCTCCATCTCTCTCCCTTATTTTTATTAGAAATAATCTTTTTCACTCGAGGACGAGGACGAGCTAATTTTCTAAGTGTGGGGAGGGTTTTTACGGCCTATTTTTCCTTGTTGATAACACCCTAAAATTATCAAATTTGTTTTTGCTTTTCAACTTTAGAAAAAACTCTAAAAAGTTCATGCATGTTAAAGGTTTTTCTCCACTTAATTGAAAAAAAAAATCATCGATTTTTAAAACACGGTTTTTTACCAATCCACAATTATTTTACTCTCAAAATTGAATTATGACAAGATATTTGAAAGAATTGATTAAGATTTTTGAGAGATTCTTTTGGGATTCGAACCCTAATCAATGAATTCACAAAATTGGAGTTTCTTGAAATTTGGTCGATTTTCGATTTATATGACACACCATTTTTGAAACTTAAACCCATATTTTACTCGGAATTTCTAAAAAAGTTTTGTTTAACCACTCTAGTAAATTTTCTTAAATTTAAAATTTGACAACTTGCACTTAAGGGCCCGATCGTTCATGGGGATTTGTATTTTAATTAACGGGAACCAAATTGCGCTCAACGCCTAATTCGTGAAATCCATGCAATTTGATTAAGCGGTCATGGTCGAACCGTAACCATTGGTCGGATAAAGGGTTGCATGGATCCATAGAAAACCAAAGTAGTCGGGTATGGTCGAACCGTAACTGTGGTCGTACGAAAAAGTTTTCTATGGGCCACGTGTTAGGTGCTTAAATTGTCAAGTCCGTGTGATTGATTAAGCGGTCATGGTCGAACCGTAACCATTGGCCGGCTAAAGGTCACACGAATCCATGGGGTTTGATTAAGCGGTCTTGGTCGAACCGTAACCATTGGTCGGCTAAAGAACAACATGGAGACCATTTAAGCAATACGAAACAAAAAGGAAAAAAAGTTTTCAACAATAATAAGAAAAGAAAAAAAAGAAGAAGAGAAAATGACAAATCTAAAGATTGAAAATTATTAAAAGAAGAAAAGAAAATTAATTTTGAAATCGAGCGCAATTTGGGGAAATTTAGTTCAAATCAAAGATGAACCAAGTACTTACGTACCGAACGATTTAAAAGTGACAAATTACATTTAAGGAACAATTTTTGCAAAATTGAACAAGAGGTTTTACTAATGATTTTTCATGATAACCCTTGTGATTTGTGGTGTGAAAAGATTTAAAATGTGGTGTTTAATCGTCTTTATCGCATGAGACCATTTTTCTCTAAAAACTTTTGAAATTGTGAACCTTTCATTTGAAAATAGATTCTAAAAGATTGATCCTTTCAATATAAAGCATATATGATGAAATGAGAGTAATAAAAATTTCTTGTGGAAATTGAACTTTAAAATCGATGAAGACATTTTCAACAAAACCTAGAACATGCATTGCCCTTTTGAGCTTAAATTCTATATTTTTTATTCCATTTTTTGTTTGGGGACAAACAAGTTCTAAGTGTGGGGAGATTTGATAAGGGGATTTTTCATCACTTTTTACATGCGCAAAATATAGAATTTAAACACTTAAATGTGCTTAAAGTATACCAAATATTCATAATTCCAATTTATTGAGATTAAATACTTTAATATGTGTTTTGTGTTAATTTCAGGTGAAAAGTACAAAATCTCGCAAAACCAGGACTGTAGATGGATCGGTCTCGTCGTGCCGATCGATTTGATATATCATATGATGATATTTGTTGGAAGCATGAGAGAGAAATCGAGATTTTACTTCAACCGGGTCAAAGGACGTGACCCGTTACATGAATGGACGCACATGGGTCAAAACTGACTCGTTTCAGCAAAGGCAGTAAATACCCCAGCGTGATTTAACCTCTCAGATCCTCTGCAACACATTAAACTCTCAACAGCCCCTACAGCGGGTCCCAACATCTCTCTTCTTGCTTGACCAGCCACACGGAGCCTACACGCCGTTTACCCATAGCAAATCCCGTGCCACTGACCAAGTCAACCGTTTGTTATCTTCAGGATATTCTGTGGAAAGTGAATCGTGTGGACTGCGTTGTGTGATCCTTTCCTCTCTCTTTCTCCTGAAGTTGTACGATCTGCAGTACGGTAATGTACACAGAAAATCAGAAGTTTGTTTGAACAAACTCTCAACAGCCCCTATAACATATCATGTGTGGCGAATTCGGGAGATTTGCTGGATTTAACCCCGGACCAATAAGCTGAGAGCCAGTCTCTTCTCTTCGGCAAGTAATCTTTGGTTTTAATAAACTCGTCATTGAGGATCGCATTGACTTCTCATGGATCTTCTTTATCTCTTCCTTTCGTGATGTCTCCTGTTTCTAGAAGCTTCTTTTCATATATATATCGACGCATTCGGATGGTTCCTATTCACCTGATTTTGTAAAAAGACCATTAAGTACAAGAAATTCCAAGTTTTCTTGTAAGATGGCTCGTCAATCTCATGTACATCTAGGGTTGGGTGTAAGATGGCTCGTCAATCTCATTATGTCCGAACCGTCTGTAGCAAACCAGGTCCAAGACCACGTCATAATGGAATTTTTGTCTCCACTCTACGGTCAACTCACACACATGTATCGCCGCCAATGTTGCAGATAATGGTTAACGTAACGAATCGGTCGGATAATATCAAAGTGACTTGTCGTTGAACGGTGATATAACGGTTACATTGTTGGGTATCGACGTCGCTACCGAGTCCCGCGCATCGGAATGAGGGGACCGGTCCGATCCGATCTCGAGGACCATGTCGCCGATCCGAGGATACAAATTCTAAATGCAACTACGAATATACAACTCTTATATATATAGAATCATACTACGTGAAATTGATCACGGTGAGGTAACCAAATTATAATACTTAAAAAGATTTACAATTTTGATATTTCAATAATTTGCTTATACTCATTATAACTTGTTCAAAAACTCAGTTGAAGTTTGGCCCAATATATTACATGTATATAATAGTGAAATAACACCGTGAAAGGACGTTAAGAACTGTTAAGATGGTCAAACACGGTCAAATAATGGTTGACCATTATTTCTAACCATTATGCAAAAATATAACGTTAACTCACCGTTAAGCGTTTTTTTAACCGTTAATGATCGTTATTTGCAACACTGACCACCGCTTACATGTCATCACTGTTGACATGGAAAATTGGGACACGGCCAAGTCAGTGCAATGTTAGGTCCCATGGCATAAAATGCAGCAGAAATTACAAAAAAAAAATCTGCAAGACTTGTCCACGAGGATCCGTGCAAATAAAATTAAACTTGAAGGAAGAGCATGTGTTTTGTACCCTCCGAATCACGCTTGATTCAGCGACGACAAAAACGGTTTGGAGCGGTGAGTCCTCTTCTTGTTACCTTGCGCCTCGTCTAGCCCTCGATCTCGATCACGATCACGCGTAGCTTCAAAATCTCGAAGCCTCTACTCGTATTCACCGTGCTCGTCTTGGAAAAAGGTGGCCGTCTTGTACTGGCAAAGCGGCGTCCGACTCGAATCGAAACTCTTTCTTTTCTCTTCTCTTTCTTCTTGGCCACCAAACCCTAGCCGAACCTTTCAGCTTGTTCTATTGTGTGCGGAAATCCTCTCTCAAAATTGCGGCTCACTTCGGTGTGTTTTTCTAGCCGAAAATATGAGGAGGTATGTACTTCTTTAAAGGAGGGGAGAGGGATCAAAATATAAGGAAATAGATTTAGCTCAAGCCTAACAATATTAGCCGAACATGGTGCACGAAACTTGTATTATACATGTTTCCTTATTTCATAAATAATAATATAATATGTACATCAACTATATATATTTATTTGTGCACCATATAATATTCGGCCCAAAGCCCCATTTTGAGTATATATATATCGTATTCTATATTTTTTTGAAAATTACCGTATCGCCGTATCCGTATCGTATTGGATACCATACTCGTACCATATCCGTACAACATAAATTAAACATCCTCGATTAATACAATAAGGATGTTTGGGCAAGAATGGAGGCACCATATATAATCCCCAAATAAAAAGAGAGAAAAAAAAACACAAGCACGAGCCAATAACATCTCTCTTAGTCTTATGCCCGACATTACCAACATTTATTTTAAACCTATTATTACTCTTACAATTGTCAATATGGAAGAGGCGAGCTTAAACCTTCTTGAACAGCCATTGAGTGTGGAGGTTGGTGCCTTTTGGACATGGACGTCCTTTTCTTCTTTAACGAGGGCCTATTCATAACTCTCCAAACTGTTACTCGTGCGTATATTGTACGTAATATAGGCGAGGCACTCTCTTTGAATTTTAGAACAAGGAAAAATACGAGGCGGTGTCCGAGTAGTATAACAAATAGAATCCCCAAATCTAGCCATTTTGAATGGTCGAGTTGGACTCCTAGAATTTTTGTGATCGCATATTCTCCACTTATTTTCGGTTGGCCAGGTATCATTGGATCGAACTCGAGTCCTAGAAAATCATTCTTGAGACCTCCCTGTAATAATTGGTTTTTAGGCTGAGTATATATATACACTAATGTAATTAGTCATGTGATGCGTAAGGTTTATCGATTCATATTCAATCGATAGATATTTTTATTTGTTTACCTGAAATGCCCATGACCCATAGACCATATAAGATAGAGGATATCGCCAGAAGAGCATTGGAAGGTCAGGAAGAAGTCGAAAAAAACCAGATACCATTGTCATAATTCCCTACACAAACAAATCAAAATTATAAATCCATGTCCTTTCTAGTATATATGTTACATACCTAACAAATTATGTAACTACTAGGAGAATACTCGTGCTACGCGGCGAGCATGTAAATTATGTTTTTCATTGTAATATAATTATATATTTGTATGATAATATTAATAATATTATTTTAAAATAAAGTTATTTGGATTTATTTATCTATGATTATTCATATGTTTTACAATTATTTTACATTATGATAACAAAAAATCTAAATTTTTTAATCAAATAATTATACTTATATTGGTGTCATTATATAATAATATACAAGAATAAGATATAATACAATTTTACGAAAAACGTAACAACAAATATTATATCATTGTTCACAATATTTCATACAATATCAAATATTAAAATAATGAATCATACAACATATGTAGTAACACATTATTAATTATATAGTAGTAATAATTTTTATTGATTCGAAATGCAATGGAAAATATAAAATAATATAAAACTTTATAGTTGAAGTAATTTAATATATAATATCAAAATTTAATTTATAACAAACATAAAATAAAAATACAATTTGATAGATGTTTATAAGTTTAAGAAGTTATTTAGATGGATAAACTATTTTTTAATTATATTATGTTTTGAAAAAGTTTTGTTTGCTTGAAAACACAAATATAATCTATTTAGTATTATATGAGATTATTATTATTATAATTTTTTAAAAAATATACAAAAATACTTAAAAACTCTATTATGCAAATAAAATTCTTAAAAATATATTATGTAAATACGTATTTTTTTGCATTGTACTTTCCTACATAATATCTTTTCAAATTGAAATTATGAAAAACGGTATGTAGGAACTATACTAATATGGATGTCAAAATAAAGAGAAAATTAAAATGAATATATTTGATGAGTTTATAAAATTAAATTTTCAAAATAATACTAATATATGTTGTACGTTTTATAATATTACATATTAAATTTTTAGTATTTCATATATAAACATTTCATATTTCATTGCATTCACATTTGATCATGTAATCTTATGTGAAATGTTAAACGTCAATTGATTAGACTTGGTCTAATATGATTCTAACCAATAATAATATGCCACATTATTAATATATGATGATGTGGCTTTCTAATAATGCTTAAAACATGGTGTAAAATAATAACACGCAAATGACTATACAAAATATGATCTTCAAAAAATCTAACAAAAAATTAATGATTGAGATTAAACCACATCACTATATCTAATGGTTCAAAATAATATTTAAAAATAATCATACAAAATACATGTCTTAAATTATCAAATATAATATTAATGCATATGATGTAGCCACATCACACAATTTAATGATTAATAATCATGATAATCATGATGATATGCTTCACGAGGAGGCTCAAAGATATGTGCAAAATAAGGGATGGGTAAATTATAAAAGGTTAGAATTGTAACTTACAAGGATTCCAACTCCAGTGATAACCCCCATCAAGAAATTCGGAACTAGAGCAGCAATAACCATCATGAGGCTCTCAATAATTGAAATGCCCGCATACAAACTTACAGTAAAATATGCGAAATGCTCTAAACCTTTGTGGAGTTTCACCATTGGATAGACTATTGAAGCCGTGATGATAGAAATGGAGAGAAGAAATGGAAAAGAGGACATAAAATTGGACAATATGTACACGGCCACACCGTAATGCCCGTTTAGCCTCTCTCGAGTGAAAACCTTCATTTCTTCTATGAAGCAAAGGAATCCACCAATGGACATGAAAGCCAAAAAACCTTACATAAAATTAAAAAATATTTTAATATAAATATATGAAAAACTCCTTCGATGAAAATATCTTTGTATAATATAATTTGTATGATATCTTGTTACTATATTAACAAAATTGTTTAATATTGTACCGGAGACGAAATTACTAAATGCTGAACGGGCGCGGATTGCAGTGTAGCTGGTACCCACGTCGTAGTAAATGCTTCCAACACAAAAGGATACAACTATGTACACGATGATTCGAATCCAATAGTACCCAAAATCTCTCGACATATTGGTGAATGAACGTTTTGTTAGGGTACGCAATTGTTTGAACCAACTAGAATGGCTTCTTTTTTCGGACTCAGTTGTTAGTCCTTCCTATTTTCGAACGGAATATACATGTCATAGGCTGAATGATATACTGGTTTTTTAATATATTATTCAGGTCCAATTAACAACAGAAAAATAATTGGGCTATATAATCTTACAATCTTTGATATCTCTTGAATATTGTCTCTAGTAATGAGTGCATATTGGGAAGACCTATATTTATCAATAAGTCTCTCTTATTTCGGAGGTTCGTAACTTGGACAGAGGGTTCGATGAAGACTCCGCTTCCTTTAATTAGAAAAACGAGCAAATAAAAACTTTCACAAAACAATCTTCCGCATTAAGTTAAAATTAAAGAAAATTAAACGATTAGTAGGTATACAACATACTGTTCTTAGCATCATTGATTCTTCCAATGTTGCAGTTACTTGGTCGAAATTGTTGGAGTTAGTGAGGTTTAGATCTTGTATTTTCGGTGAATTAGTGAGAGAGATTTTTCAGAGGAATACGCAGGGTATTTTTCATAGAGATAGGTGGGTATTTTTCTTAGAGATAGGTGGGTATTATTTACCTCTACCTGAGACACTCACAAACAAGAGTTATAAAGTGGGGATAGTTTCCCTCTTTCTACTTCTATACGAAAATAGATAATATTGTGGTTGTCTTGAGAATTGCTCTCTGGCAGAGACACAAAACCCAAACATCCCAAAAGTCTTTTTGTTACACATCTCCCATACACATACACATGGGGGCACATATTAACTATTACACATTAAACTAATAAACCAAAATAAATAATATTACAAAAACATTAAATTTAACACTCCCCCTTAATGTTTTTGCTCGTCATGCCCATCAATTCTCGAAAGCGAATTAACTTCTCACTTGGAAGTGCTTTGGTGAAAACATCCGCCAATTGGTTTTCTGTTTTCACGTGCTCGATAAGAACTTCATCATCTCCAACCACTTCTCGAATAAAGTGGTGCTTGAGCTTGATATGCTTCGTTCGGCTATGGAAGACGGAATTCTTCGACATCGCTATCGCGGATTTATTATCGCAAAATAGAATCGTGGCATTTTCTTGTTTCTCCCCCATATCTACTAATATTTTTCTCAACCATTCTATTTGTTTCACGGCTTCGTTTGCCGACACATATTCGGCTTCCGCGGTGGAAAGCGCACATTTTAAACCGATTAAATTTTTCTCCTTCGGTTTTTCAACTAACTCCAAAGTTTGATTTTTCTCAATCATTCGTATTTCTTCATCCATCGTTTTTCTCCACACTTCCTCTTTCACCGCTTGCTCAAAATTCTCCGGTTCAACAACACAAAAATTACATCGCAAATAAATATCACTTAACCTTCTCATTTTTACCGGTGTTGAGCTCGGTCTTGAGGAACTCGGCTCCATATTCATGGATGCAGAATTTGTCGTTTCTTCTTCTTCTTCAAATTCATTATGAATTTCATCTTTATCTACTTGCGGTTCGGTTTCCTTTTCATGTATCACTATCGGTACACTTTCTACGCATTTTTCTTTCCAATCCCATTTATCTTTCTCATTAAAAATTACATCGCGACTTGTAATAATTTTTTCTCTTTTGAAGCTCCAAAGTCTATAGCCCTTCGATTTAGAACTATAACCCATAAAAACACATTTTTCACCTTTCTCTTCAAGTTTATGTCGCATTTCTTTCGGGACATGCGCGTAGCAAATCGAACCGAAAATTCGCAAGTGATTGACCGATGGTTTTCTACCACCGGACCATACCTCAAATGGTGTTTTGTCTTTAACCGCTTTGGTCGGACACCGGTTTAATAAATAAACCGCCGTGTACGCCGCTTCGGCCCAAAAACTTTTCGGGACATCTTTTTCAACCAACATTGATTTTCCCATTTCAACTATGGTTCTATTTTTTCTCTCGGCAACACCATTTTGTTCCGGTGAATACCCTACGGTTAATTGCCTTTCAACTCCAAGGTCTTCACAAAATTTATTAAACTCGTTGGAGTTATATTCACCACCTCGATCACTTCTCAATTTTTTAATCAATCGGCCACTTTGCTGCTCAACCAATTTTTGGAATTTTTTAAAGATTGAGAATACATCGGATTTTTGTTTCATGAAATAAATCCAACACATCCTCGAATAATCATCGATGAAGGTGATGAAATATCTATTACCTCTTTGTGAAGGTTGCTTCATTGGACCGCACACATCGGTGTGTACAAGCTCCAAAGGATTTGTTGCTCTCCAAGCCCGTTCTTTTGGGAATGGTTCTCGGTGTATTTTACCGAGCACGCAAGCTTCACACGCATCGTCCTTGTCTTCAATATTTGGCAAACCGTACACCATATTTTTTCTACTCAACAATTTCAAGCTTTCGAAATTTACGTGGCCAAGTCGTTTATGCCACAACCTCGACACATCTTCAACACCCGCTTTTAATGCCATCGATTTTGCATTTTTAAGAACGAGTGGAAAATTTCTATTTTTCTCCATTTTTATGGTTGTCATAATTTGACTTCCATTTTTCGATGTATCGTAGATTTTACAACTCTCTCCTTCAAAATGTACCGAGTGTCCATGCTCGATTAATTGTCCCACACTCAATAAACTTTGTGTCAACTCCGGCACAAGCATCACATCACGTATGGTTTTCCGTCCATTTTTCGTTTCAATGGCGATTGTACCTTTTCCTCTTGATTGGACAACCGCACCATTACCCATCGTAATTTGAGTAGTGTCGGTCGCATCAATTTCGGTGAAGACCGATTCAATTCCGGTCATGTGGTTACTACAACCACTATCAACATACCATACATCGCTCTTTTTCTCCAAGGCCGTTTGACACGCATAAAACGTGTTGTCGTAATCTTCTTTATTTTCGGTGTAGTTGGCTTGTTCGTTATTTCGAACTCGACAATCTTTCTGGAGATGCCCAAATTTCTTACAATTATGGCATTGAGGTTTATCCTTGAACCAACAATCTTTTTCAAGATGAGAAGCCCTTTTGCAAATATTACATTTTGCTTGGTTGTTTTGGCAATTATTTCTACCTCCTCCTCTTCCTAATAATCCCCTGCCACTATTGGAATAATGTCCTCTTCCTCTACCGTAATAACCCCCACGGGAAGACTCCCCCTTTATGGTATTTTGGTTTGGTGGTTTAGAAACGGTGAGTTTTGATTGGAATGCACTCTCGAGAGATTTTTCGGCATCCCTATTTAATCTTTGCTCATGTCTTTCTAGAGAACCCATTAGATCATGAACACTTATAGTGGAGAGGTCTTTGGTTTCTTCGATAATAGAGGCCATGTTGTCATATTTGGGAGAAAGGCTAATTAGGATTTTTTCGCAAACCGATTTGTCGGTTAAATCCTCACCCAAGCTTCTTATTTGATTTACCAATTCCATGATTTTAGAGAAATAATCATTAAGAAGTTCATTCTCTTTCATAATCAAATTTTGGAAATCTCTTTTTAGAGTCAAGAGTTTCCCGGTTCTAACCTTTTCGTTTCCTTGAAATTCTTTTTGCAAAATTTCCCAAGCTTCTTTTGAGGTTTTCGCCCCAATAATTCTCGGAAATAGTTTATCCGAAATTGCATTTTGGATCAAGAATAACGCCTTCGCATCCTTCTTTTTATTCTCCTTGTATTCTAATTTACTCGACTCATCTTCTTTCTCTTTTCCCTTCTTGGTCATTTCATCGAGCACCTTGTGTGCACTCATTTCTTCAAACCCCTCTTCTACTATTTCCCATAGATCCTTTGAGATCAACAAAGTTCTCAACTTAATACTCCAATAATCATAGTTCTCACCATCGAAAATGAGTTGTGAAGATAATGGAAGCCCAAGCACACCTCCTTGGTTGGCCATGGTGATCTCCTCTTTCTTCTTCTTCTACAAACTCGATTTTCCTTGCAACCTTTGCTCTGATACCAATTTGTTGGAGTTAGTGAGGTTTAGATCTTGTATTTTCGGTGAATTAGTGAGAGAGATTTTTCAGAGGAATACGCAGGGTATTTTTCATAGAGATAGGTGGGTATTTTTCTTAGAGATAGGTGGGTATTATTTACCTCTACCTGAAACACTCACAAACAAGAGTTATAAAGTGGGGATAGTTTCCCTCTTTCTACTTCTATACGAAAATAGATAATATTGTGGTTGTCTTGAGAATTGCTCTCTGGCAGAGACACAAAACCCAAACATCCCAAAAGTCATTTTGTTACACATCTCCCATACACATACACATGGGGGCACATATTAACTATTACACATTAAGCTAATAAACCAAAATAAATAATATTACAAAAACATTAAATTTAACAGAAATCTGCGTTAATGCATCGAAGAAAATGGTCTGATGGGTTTCTTCGACTTGGGCAGGGAAATCCAACTTCTATAAAAAACTGTAATAATATAGACCAAGTTATCAAATCAATTATGGTACTTAGATAAATATTATCTTTTTCAAAATAATTGACAGGTAACTCATCTATTACCTTAGGAGCGGCTATAGCATCTCCAAAGTAAACAACCTCGCCTCCTGAAAGGAGGCACAGATCATCAAAGAGATCAAAAACATCGCTACTTGGTTGGTGAATGGAGGAGATTATAGTCTTGTTTCCATCAACAGCCATTTGTCTCAGTGTTTGTATCACAAAAAACGCAGATGCAGTATCGAGTCCGCTTGTTGGTTCGTCTAAGAAAAGGAGACGAGGTCTCGTGAGAATCTCGAGCGCTATGCTCAGTCTTTTTTTCTCCCCTCCACTTATCCCTCTCAAGTGCCAGTTGCCTAAATAATTAAGTAGAAATTGTTGATAACCCAAGCCTGAATTAATAATGATCAAGTTTAATTAACCTAAATAATTAAGGGCAAGTTTTATTCTAAGGAAAGAAATATTATGGAGTAATATTAGTAAGTAATTTAGGGAATAACGTTAGGACCAAAAAGCTTAACCAAGAAACTTAAGGGACAAGTAAACCTAGGAGGCAAGTTTCCTAGCACATTGTAGTCCAAGTTTAGTGAGCCTATAAATATACCTGAGATGTGGAGCAAAATAATCAATTCAGAAAATACAAAAACAGTTGTAAGAGTCTATTTGAATAATAGAGAGAATTGTTACTTGAATGTTATTTGAAACTATATTCGAATTCATATTTGAATCAGTAAATCAACAGAAATTTGAAATATTTATGTACTGTAGTGTCATACTAATACATTATTAAAATCATTTTTCTAGAAATGGCTAAAACTAATAGTTGATAATATTATTAAGTACGTACCGATGGTACCGTCTGAACAGTCGTGAAGACCCATTTCTTCTATAGTATTTTCTACCACTTCGTGAACCTCTTCCTTAGTCATGGTGGTAGGGAGTCTGAGTAGAGCTGAATAAGTAATGGTTTCTCTCACCGTCAGAGTTCCAAGCAGTACATTTTCCTGGGTCACATATGCCTGCCGAGAAAAAAAAGATTATAATTTATAAATGTAATCAAGTTATTGTTGTGTGTTTTTATTGGTTTCTTAAAAAGACCGGCCAATAAAAATAAACAATGAAAACTAAACAAATTATAGTCGTCCTCTTAAATATCTCCTCAACATATTATTGTGTTGGCATTAGATAGTTAATACATTAAATGCTAAATTATATTGAATGATAAATCATGATAGGTAGCAAATGATATTAATTAGAAGCCCCCCCCCCCCCAATCACACCCTTGAATATACATGCAATTTGTTTTTGTTGGATTATTGGCCATATTACTTTGGAGTAAGGACAATACACGAATAGATCGCCTTTTATTTTTTGATGTCTTGTACAATGAACACATATTGAAGTGCACAAAGGATGCAGTTTCACCAATCGTTTATGAAGAAAGTGGACATTCTTTTGAATTTTCAAGTCTCACATATCCAACATGTTTGTTGGTGGAATTCATACACTTGTGATTGAAATTGATATTTCCTACGTTTGAATATGCAAAGTGACCTTCCGATTCAGTGTAAGATTTATTGTATTGCATCATTTGACAAACCTGTTGAATCTAGACTGGACTGAAAATGTTCCGTGGATACCATACCTAGTGGCATGTCCAAGACGAAGAAGATGTATTAATTGAAGTGTCGGGTCATCCTTTTCTTATAGGACATCCGCCTTATTTACGCGGGTGTGTGAAGCTAGCCAAAAAAGAATCTCACTTTTCGGAATGCTTTGATTTTCCATATGTGTTTTTGCCACGGGTTTAACATTTTCGGATTTCTTTTCAATAGGTAGGCCGATTCTGCAGTATTTGAAATTAATATTTGAATTATAAATCACTGTCTCTGTATTTTCCCCTCCAATGTGATTCTGATAACATTAATAAAGTTATAAATGCTTTTTTGTTTACACAACATAGTTTGTGAAGAAATCTCATTAAGCCCTAATAATGAAAGAAAAAAAGACTAGATTATAGTCATGATATATTCAGCTCATCTAGTAGCTTCTTTTAAAAGTGGAAGATAGTGTCAGTCATAGTCCCTGAGCTCCTTCTTCTCTTCACGAATTTCACTAAGTCATTTCTTTCCTTTTTTTGCTTCTTTATCTCCCACTTTATCTTCTCTGCGGGATTCTCGCCTTTCTTTTGGCTTCAATTTTTGTTTGTGTAGTCCATTACACCTCACGTCGCATCGCCTCCTCTCGTGGATTGTCTGTTATTAGAAGCTTGTTCTATCACCCATCATTACATCAAGATCTCTTCAATCATATGTTGTTTGTTCTACCTTCCCTCATCAAGATCTCATTACCAACATCAACGCAATATGGCACATTTTCCTCCATATTACGAACATAATTATTCTGTAAAGTCGCCTTGTGCTACGGTCCCCCCCCCCCCCCCCCCCTTTCCACCTTCAATGGAATATTGTTGTAAGCTTGTTTTTAGAGCAAATTGCTGAAGGAAATACAGTTTCGGATCAACCGTAAATGTGTACACAAGGATAAACAAATGTACACGTTCGTGGGCATAAATAATGTGTATATTAGATGCACATATGTATATTGGATATACATGGTTAAATTGATAAGAAACGGTTTTTATTAAGAAAACCAGAAAATTCAGTTTAAGCCGTTTTAGTAAAGCTAACATAACTTTCAGTAGGAAACTCCGATTTGAATGGTTCAAATTGAATTAGATAGATAATGAGATTATCTAGAACTTTAATATAGAAATATATTTCATTTGAGCGAAGTATCAGTGTCGTTTTAATGGAATACCGAAAGGGTGCGACTATTTGACATACAGTTAGTAAAACGTCCGTAACTTTCGTATCCGAACTCCAATTGGGACAGATACAATTGGGTTGGAAAGATAATAAGATTATCTAGAACTTTCGTGAATGTTAAAAGTCGGTTGAAACGATTTAATATTTTCTTTTCCACAGAATACTGAAAGGGTATCTGCAGTTTTCTGTCTGAAAAGGTGTATATGAGATATACATACCTTTTGGCCCATCCTTATCCTATGTGATATAAATAGGATGTTTCTCTCTCTCTCTCTAACCAATTCATTCAGTTCAACCCCTGTGGAATTAATAAGATTAATCCAGAAATTAGAGAGAATCTTTCTCAAGAGTGAAAGAGTGCGAAGAGAGAAAAACCGAGAAAAACAGTTTTTCCGGAGAAGAGAATCAATCGATCAAGCAAGTTCGCCGGTGCATCGTCTAGGCAGGTGCATCCACGACCGACGAACTCCGACTCACGGAGCATTCAAGTAGAGGAGCGACACTTGTGGCTCTTCGATTGTGATCAACTCGAGGGAGAGAAGCGCTTGGACGTGGGACGCACGAAGACAACCGGAGGTGCGTCAAGACGGTGGGAGACGTGTGGTATGGGACGCACGTGCTAGTCACCAACGTGACCGGAGAAAGAAGGAAGAACGATCAACCCGTCGTGCGTGATCAATTTCACGCTCGTAATCGTCTATCCTACTTTGCATCGTACCCTCGAAGTCATGGCGTGATATTGGATTTTGGGAACCGGACCGGGCCTTCATATCCGCTGCGCGGGCCCGGGGTCGGGTGAATTCCCAACAATTGCTGGTGATAGCTTCTCATCAGATTGCACGAAGTCGTTAAGTGTTTTTTCTGTTTCTTTCTCTTGATAGCAGATGTGGCATCAATTAGACAAGTTAATTCCTCTTTTTTACATTGTCTTGAGTGAGTATTTTATTTGGGGTTAATAACCATTGAAACACTTTCATTCGAAGGGATAATCTTGATGATCCAAAGATTTTTGATGTCACAGTGGCTTATCACTCCCCCGTTTCACTCCCCCGTTGCTATAATCCGGTACGCCTCTTTTGATTTAAAGTTTTCGTTTTCATTCTATTTTCAATTAATTGTGTCATTTTCTTAATTGATATTTATATTTTTAACCATTTTTTGGGGATGTTTAGTTCCAATCTTGTTTGTTCAAAGAACTCAAATTTAAATAGAGAGCTAGGGTTTCTATTATTTTGATTTTTTTTACTATCCCCTTTTTTTCTTCAGCATAGCTGAATTAATCAAGAAATTGCTGATACATCCCCGTCCCCCAATCACTAAACAATATATTGATTATTTTTTGTCCCTTATTTCAAATATTGTATTAAAGTGCAAGAAATCTTGGTTTTTGTCACTTCACCCCCAAAATAAGAGTCTCTCATATTTTTATTTGTTCATTCTCTTCTGGTTCCACATCCACCCCCAATTGTTGTCAGTTTAGGTCCTCTTGGTTGTGGAAGTATTTCCAAAACCATTTAGTTATCATGATTTGATTTAATGACACTGGATTAATAATCCATAGGATTCCCCTTCTCGTGGCCCGCACACTAACTCCCATGAAGACAATCTAAAACTTTTATCCTTGTTTCCCTTTCACAATAAGTCTCTCCTAATTTGTTCAATTTTTTTATCGCCAATTTGGGAACCAAGAACACAACAAAGTAATATACTCATAAGGCTAATAGTACCAAGTTTATGAGTAAAAGTTTGTGTTGCGTCCAATACTCAATAGAACCCCCTTGCGTGAAGGAAATACAGTTACAGATCAACTTGTAGATTGTACACATGAGGGTAGATGAACGTACGCGTTCGTCGGAACGATTGGATGCATCATGACGCACCATTTGGTCCGTCATGACGCAGGCTAGTGTAATCATGTAATGTCCAATCTTTGAGTATAGCGTCATAACGCACATTGTGTGCATCATGACCGAGGTGCGTCATGATGCACAATACTGTTCGTCATGACGGAACACAATTGTAACGGCTAGATCCAGTACTCATGACACGTCTGTCACGACGCACCATATTGTGTGTCAAGACGGACTGTGATCAAAATTCTGGATTGACAGTTTTGATACTCATTAATGCCCTATTAATGGAGGCTTTGATTATAAGATCTGAGCAATTCCTCTCTCTCTGACTGGTCATTCTAGATCTAAGAAAAGGCAGAAACTTGTGAGACAAGTTGAGAGAAAGTTCCATTGGAAATTAAGGAATTTGAGCAAGTTAACGGTGATTTTAGGAGAATCACCCGTAACCGAGAGATGAGGCTCGCGGTGGTTACGAGTAGAGAAGTTTCCCCTGAAACTTTCTGTTGTGATAAAGGTCGAGCAAGGCCGGAGACGAACCGGAGCAATTTCGATTGTATACGATAAATCGGATCTTCGATTTAGGTATCGAATCGCGCGGGCGTGGGACGTGCGTGTTACCGGAATCGAAATGAGCAAGGCAGCAACTACGAAAGCGTAAACCTGTCTCCGTGATCAATTTCACGCCATATGATTGTCTATGAATTAAAAGTTAATTTCATAGGTAGTTGTATTTTCATGATTCGTACTTTCGAGTCGTCGACGTGGTCCTCGGGATCGGGTCGGACCGGGCCTCACAATCCTCGGGATGTCTTTTTTTCTTATTATATCACAAATCAAATGGGCTCAATATAAAGTTTTTTGGTTTCTGGTTTGAGGGTTTAGCCGATTTTAATTTATGATACCATTATCTATTTGCTTAATGATACGTAGATTCTTGTTCGAGTTATTCACTTCTCGTTTGTTGTATGCATTTATCATGTATATCTTGGATAACCGTTTGAATTTTTATTGAACACGTTCGATTTGATTCAATAAGAAACGAACCAAACTCGAACAAGGATGTGTGTTCGAGTTCGCTAGATTGTTCGATAAGAATAATCAATGAACCCACATAAACAAAAGTCCATATAAATTTCAAAATAAATAAACCAAATAATTTATTACATTAATCCGTATATATTAAAACCAATATATTTCATGAATCTATATTGAGCTCATTAATATTTTCGATATTTTCTTGAAATTAATTGTTAAAGTTTACTTTTGCTTTTATATATATATATATATATATATATATATATATATATATATATATATGGGAGTGCTATGATAGACCCATTTTCTTATTATGGACCCATTTTTTTTAATATATATATATATATATATATATATATATATAGTGAATGCTATTTATTGTTTTGATGTTAAATAGTTAGAATTTGAATTTATTTTTTATGGATATTATTTATTGGTTATTATTTTTTTTATTAATGAAACATAAGCCAAATAATTATAAATTTTCGAACATATATGGAACAATCCAAATTGTTCGAAATATTAGCGAACCGAACTCGAATAATGAAAAAGTGTTCAAAACTCATAACGAATCGAACCGAACATGTGCAATAAATTTTTGAACCGAAAATATTTTGATTCATTCGAGTCCGATTCGTCAACCATCCTAATTGCTAATAATAAAATTACATGTTACATACCACAGCACCGAAATCAAGCCTTCTCTTTCTTCCATTTAATATCACTCTCCCGGTCAACATCAGGTTACTTCCCAGTCTACCTGTACACCACAAACAAAATTCGAACTCAATTTAATATTTTTGGTTACCTTAATAAAATAACTAAATGCATAAATTAAAATAAATACATAAAGTAAATAATAATAAATAAAATGCAAGGTCATGTCATTATTGTCATAAAACTAAATTGATGTCCTCGATTACTTGTTTGATCTCAAAACTCAACATTAAAGCAAAATACTTTTATATCGAAAGAGATAAATTTACATACCTTGATTTTTTAATCAAAATTTGAAGAATAATATATTTAAGGAGAATGTTTGTATTGGAGAGAGAATAAAACATATTTTGTGGTACATATAACTGTACATATTTATAGTTAAATTGAGAAATAAAATGTCATATGAAATTCTTATTCCTCCGTCTCTTTTATAATTTTCTTAGAAAATTTGTCATTAAACATGTCTTACTGTTGCGTAACTCTTTCATGAATCAAAAGAACAAAACATAACCATTCATTTTGTGGTTATTTTTATTAATTAATAAATTTTAAAATTTATTAATATTATTTTATATATAATAAAAAAATACATCATTTTCATCAATTTTATTAATACAGGCATCTTTGATTATACGATTTATAGTTTTTTGATTGACCAGATCAACAATTGTATTTGAATCACAATGTATATGCTAATGATTTAATTAGGCACTTCAGAAATTTCTGAAAATAAATTTCTAAATCAATTGTAGTCAAATATTATTTATTTTTCTAAGTAAATTTTATATTTTAAAAATATCAACTTGACTAATATTTTCATATTAATATAATTGATGAATATATAATAAAGATGCTCAAAATTATAATAGCATATACACCCGAATAGGGAATTGATCATGAAATCTTCACGGCCATATTAATCGTAAAATCATTAATTGTTTTTTAATTATAGAATTTTCATCAAATTTGCATGGAATAATAATATCAATATCTAAGATGACAATGGGCTCATGGGCCCAGTGGTTGGATGTGAGACAAAAATCTTAAGTTGTGAGAGATTGTGCATTCGCGTTCCATTGACATCAATGGATGGAGGACCACCGAAAGCTTCTCCATTTACTCATTTTTTATATCAATATCTAAGATATAAACAACTCCTTTTTATTTTAATGTCTAGTTAACCATTCCAACTTTATAATATTTTACAAATACTTTAGATATTCAAAAATATAATTATCAAATGTCTATAAATTTTTGTGACCAAATTACTTTTTTGGGTAGTCATTTTTAATTACATATTGTTATTTATTTTGAAAATAACAATATAGACTCTGATATAAATTTTAATAGATGGAGATGAGAACACAATCATGACCATAATAAACTATAAAATTTGAAATTTCGGACATAATATCCACGTTATTTCATTTTAATGGTATTCTTAGAATCATCTGCTTATTTTATTTGATATCAATTGATTTAGTGTCATATTTTATTTAATGAAAAATGATTTTATATAGGTGAGAATTCGATCACACTTTATCAGTTACTAAACAGTCCAATTAAGAAACAAGGTGTATAGTGGTAAAGCATATTAAAAGAATCAAAGTTCTTTTAATTTAAAATGATATAAGTAACAGTAAGTGCCTTAAATTTGATTAATACTATGAGAATGTGCCACGCAGCGAGGATGATAATTATATTTTCATTTTATCACGAACAATAATTTTTATGATGATAATGACAATATTATAGTAAAATAAAATTATTTCATGTTATATTAATTTCATCATGTTATATAATAATTTAATTATAATCAAGAATATATTTTACAATTTTATTATGATTTGGTAGAAAATAGCTTATTTTTTATACCAAATTTCCATACATATATTAGGCAAATAATAATATCTGAAGCATAATACAACATTGCGGAAATAACCACAACAATGATATTATTGCTGTTCACAATAATTCATGCAATATAATAAAAACATTGAACAATACAATCGATATACTCAAGTCACATAATTAATTATTCGGTCATGATAGATTTTTTATTTATAAACAAAAAAATCAAAATTATACACAACATTACATTAAACAATGAAAATAATATCAAAATTTGATTTAGCAAAAATATAATTAAAAATTATTTGATATCATATGATATTTTTAAATTTACAGCCTAAAAAATAAAAATAGTTCTGAAAATATGTTAATAAGTTTAAGAAATTATTTATACTTTAATAGGTAAAATATTTATTTTTATTTATGTTAAATTTTGAAAATTTCAATATTAATGTTGTGAAAATAAAACTACAAATATAACCTATTTTACTAATATAGTATTCTAACTATTATAATTTTTATAAAAATAATAACTATTTAAATTAAATTATTTAAATATTTATATGTGTCATTTTGCATTGTATTTTCTTACATAATATATTTATAAACTCAAATAAAAAAGAATACGTATGAACTGTATTAAAATGGATGTCAAAATAAATAGAAAATTCAAATGAATATACTTGACGTATTTTTGAACTAAATTCTTAAAATACTATTAATATAACTTATTGAAAAAATATTGTAATGTTTTATATTAAAAAAATATATTTATTTATTAATTAGATGAGAGAGATATATTATATATATATCACATGTCAAAAGAAAATTAAACATAACTTTTCATATGGTATGTGGGCACGACATTTATTATCTATCGTCTGATTTGAATTGTACGGTCTGGATTTAATATAAAAATTGACATAACTTAAGAAGAATGCTTCAAAGTTATTGTAAAATAATAACACATAAATGATTACATAAAATATAATCCAAAAACTCAAGCAAAAATATGAATGAATGAGATAAAACCAAATCATTTCATCCAACGGTTCAACGATTTTGAATGATAAAATATAAAATTAATGTATAAGATGAATCTACTTCACAAAATTCAATTGTCAATAGTCAGGAATAAGTATGATGACGTGATTTTGTGAAAGATAATTTGTTCTCCACTATTAAACTAAAATATGTGAGTGTGCATATAAATATTTCGGACATATGTGCCGATATAGACCGTGTGAAGTGTGATTCGAGCACAATACTAAAAGAGAGAAAGTTGCACATAATCACATCACACGTTTTTTTTTCATTTTTTTTTTTAATTGGAGCAATAAGCATATAACAGCCAACTTAGTCACCTGACATTTAATTTTCATAACCGACCCATGATGGGAACAGTTTTAATACTCATTTATCTCATTTAGATTTGGAGATTCGAAGTAAGATGGACTTTAATATGAATAAACCAATGGTGATAAGCACACCGCTATTAATAATCCTGCAATCATTCAAAAACCAGTGGTGATAAGCACCTGGTTATTAATACCACACAATAATCCTGCAATCATTCAAAAAGAATGTAATTGATCGTAATTAATTGAAAAAGAAGAAAATTAGAATAATACTTCTTCATTTTTCATTTTTGGAATGCATGTAGAGTGGGGACTGGAGATTAATAGGTGCGGGATACACAACATTATTGATTAATTTCAGTCAACTCATCGAAAATAAATGTTGGCTCGAAACATCGTATGTAATTTAAAAAATGGATTAATATCCTTAACAATGATAGAGATGTATTTTCCAACATAATTTCAATAATTTTTTTAAGAATTTTTTTAATAGTATTATGGGCATATTATAATAATATAGCAGGAAATAAATTTTATTTTTAATGATCTTCATATATTTGGTAGCACCACAAATTGCATGTACTTTTGTGTAAAATTTTGATTTGTATAAATAGTCTATTTGCCATATTTGTTTTTATAATTGCAAACAATATAAAAATTTAGATCTATCAAAACAAATAGATCAAGTAAATTCTATTGAATGATTTTAAATTTACATTTGATCGATACAATTTGGCAAAACAATCTTTATAGAAAATCAAATGCAACCAAAAATTCAAAAAAATGAAGGGAAAAATGTTATTTGATAAACATGACAGTATGCAAATAAATATCAACCAAAGTAATGAATTTGACCATTTAATTATGATGACTCAATTAGTTTAAATTTTATCTTTCAATCTCTTTTTATATTGTTGGTCATATTAGTAAAATAATCAAATATATTAACTAAAATAAATAATAATAAATAAAATTGGAAGAGGCGTGGATGTAGTAGCGGGATCGTGTCAATACTATCTTAAAGACATATTAATATCCTCTCCGAGATTCTACACTAGGAGGTTGACTCGTTTATATTCCAATAACATTCATCTTAAAAGAAATAAGGCACGTGCACCAATTTTTCAGTCAAGTTAGAAAATATAATATATTTGAGAAAAATATATGTATCGGAGAAAGAAGGAAAGAGAAAATTAAATTAAATAAAAAATTAAATAAAAAGAGAGAAACAAAGAGAGAGAAAATATATGTGTGAGGTACATACATATGATCACACATATTTATAGATAAATAAAAAATTAAATAGTCAGATAGAATTCATATGAGTTTCTTATTCCTCCGTAATTCTCTTCTCAATTTCTGTGAAAACTTTCATTAAACCCATCTTACTGTTGTGTAATTCTTTCACGAGGTTAAATCTGAATAAAAAATATAGTCATTCATATTAATTATTAAAATTTTAAAACTTATTAACATTATTTTATATATAATAAAATAATACAACAAATATACACGTCGAATATTTATTTTTCCCATAAACATATTTTCATATTATGTCGTTAGATATATTATATACACATAAAAAAAAATTGAAGTATGCAACCTAGTAGGTATAATATAGCAGTATGCTAAAGCTAAAACTGTGCAGACCTGATAAGGAATCAAGCAGAGTCGACTTGCCGGATCCAGAGGAACCCATGATGGCCATGATCCGGCCCGGTACAGCATACCCGCTAATGCCTTGTAGTATCTTACGTGGCGTCTTGCTTCCTCCGTAGCTGAGAAGAACCGCTGTCAGATCCTCCCATACAAGATATGCCGCAGAAGGATTATTGGCGACATTGGATCCTGAAACTCCTCCTCTTCTTCCTTCTTCAATTTCCATATTGAGTATTGGAAGTTAATTGAGTGTAGATTAGGGTTTCCTTATGTAAAGACCAGGAGTGTATACTGTATATAGATGGATATAGCTAACTAACTCGTATTGAGAATTAATGACGACATTAAAGGAAAATAAATTTATGATACCGAAAGATTAAAATCCATAGCGACCTGCACACATTTTCGGGGCAATTTCTTGTTCCACTTATACTATAAATATCAATTTTGTCCTTTGAAAATTTGTTCTTCATTAAATTTATCCTTTGGAAAGTTCAAAACCTATCATCATCTTCGTCTTAAAACTTTACAAATATCTAAATCATGAAATCACCGTCAAACTAAACATATTTAACAATGATAAACTTAACAAAATCATTAAATTAAAACCTATTTGACTAAAATGCCCTTTCAGACTGCACAGCCTCTATCTAGTTCAAACTCTTTCTCTTTTCACATTTAACATGTAAAGATGTATAGTGTAAACCATGAATCCCTTCTTCTTCCTTCGTATCACTGGGCACCAAACTCGCCTTCTAATTCACCTAGTGAAAGAAAACTCTAATCCACCTAGTGATAGAAAGTTGCTCTCCGTTTATCCCCAGTCTGCCTTACGCTAGCTCCTTCCTTATTGATGCTCTTCTTTTTCTATGTGTTTTTCTCTTTTCTTCTCGCGATTAGAAACCCTAAGTCCTACCAATTACTTTGCATTCTGCAATGGACAAAGAGTAAATGAATGAATTCAACAAAAGTAGATGAGAAAATTTGATTGAATTTCTTAATATTGAGTGTGTAGTTTTTTCTTGTCTATTTGTTGTTTTAGTTTCGAGTATTTGTGCAAGAATTACGTATGAATTGTTATTGTTTGGGCAAATTTTGATTATTTAGACAATAAATTGTGATCACGTAGGAAAATGTAAAACAACAAACGTAAACAAGTCCAAGTTGTCACCATTTTATAATTTGAGCTCGTTGATTATGGATCTATCGAACAATTATTATCTACAATTAGCAATTTATGATGTTCTTAATGGCAGGTAAGTTAGGAGCAACTGATCTGCCATAAATGAAATTTTAGCTCAAATCAAGCAATTATCCGAAGCAGTCTGTACTTCTGTAGTGAAATAAGAGAGAAATGATTGTAATGAGATAAATACTAATTTTGCTATTACACAACACTTAGATATCTTGTTTCAATTCAATATCACATAAATGTGAAAGATCGCCGTAGAATTGTATTGGAGTATTTATATAATATGTAAACTAATAATATAAAAATGTCATTGTATGTATAGGAAAAAAGTGAGAGCTGACTACTCCTTAGCGGGAGAGGAAGAGGACATAACAAGAAGAAAAAGTGATATTAGTGTTAATTATTTTTCTTCTATTTTAAATTTTTCTTCTTGCTATACGACACTAAACACTTTGTAATGGATTCTCATTTTAATGAAAATTAGAGCAACGGCAACTCGCTGAAGCTCCTTCAAAAAAACAAGAAGAAAAAGTGAGGAAGTCATGGAGCCAAACGAACAAGAAGTAAAGAGTCAAAGACAGCAAAATTGAGCCGACTAGAAAAATAGATAGATGAGCATAACAAGAGAGAGCCTGGGAGCAAAAAGCATGAAATTATTCTTGTGGAGCAGGGGCAGACTCAGAGAGCAAAGAGTAATAATTATGCGTGACATTACTATACTGAGAGAGAGAGAGAGAGAGAGAGAGAGAGAGAGAGAGAGAGAGAAATCTTTTTGATATATAGCATCAAAATATTGCTCATTTACAAAACTAGAATCGGTATGTTTGAATTTGATCTAGCTTTTTCGCCAGATAGCTTGACGAAATAAAGGTGTTTTGAGAAACAGCTTGGCGAAACAGATTAAACGTGATTTTGTGATGCCAATCTGGGTCAAATTGTATTACCAGTGTCAAAACCAAAGAAACCTGATTTGGTTTGTTTCGCCAAGTATCCGGACGAAACACATTCTTTTTTGTGTAGATTCATGTGAATTCCGAGAAAAGTTAACTGTGTAGTCAGGGGACGCATTTGTTTTATAAACTGTGTTTTGCCAATCCTCATGGCAAAACACACTAAAATAATTCCTAACGACCCTTCCCTTTCTTCTTCTTGTTTACTACATCTATGTTATTTTTTCTTCTTTCAAAATTGAGAAAAAAATCTCCAAGTTTGAAGAATTCGCAAAAAACACCTAAAAATCAAGAAATTTTTGAAAATCTTGGATTTGAAGAGAAGATCGTGTTTCTCATATCTTTGATAAGTTTTTTTCACTCATTTAGTGGTCAAAAATTAGGTTTTATATTTAGTTAGTTTGTTAAGTCAGTTTGATTAATTAGATTATTTAAATTTTGGAGATTTTTTGATATTTTTTCATTATTTCGATTTTTTGGAATAAAATATTATTTTATATGTATTTTTTAATTTCCCAGAAATTTATATTATAATTATTTCCAGAAATTTATAATATTATTATTGTTATTGTTGTTGTTAAATTATTTATTGTTATTATACTATTATTTATAATGATATTTTCTGACAAAATTAAATAATTTAACAATAATAAAAGCTAATAATACTACAACTAATAATATAATAGAAATTATATTTCAGAAATTATTATTATTGTACTATTATTTATAGTTATATTATTTTCTGAAATATTATATTATTTATGTTTATTAAATTATTTAATTTATTTTCAGAAATTATATAGTACTTGATAAAATAGTTTTAGTATTATTATTATTATTATTTAATTAATTTGCTGAATATTTTTTTTTGAAATAGATTAATTCATACAACTGGAAATTACAAACAACATATGATAGTACTTAGAAAGATCCAAAAATTTCGGATTTTAACAGTTCGGTAATTCGTAATCAAAAGTGGTTAAAAACAATGTTGAAGTTGCCAAAAAAACAATATTAACTAGGATTTTTGTGGACGATTTTGAGAGGTAAATATGAACTGAAAATTACAAACAAGATATCAATATTATAGTATTTAAAAAAATCTAAATTTTTTGTATTTTAATAAATTCATAATTCTAAATAAAAAGTGGTGAAAAACAATGTTGCAATTGCAAGGAAAATGTTATTGAAATGGTGACATAACCTTCAAATTAAACTAGCATTCTTGTGGACGGTTTTGAGCGAGAAAGTGATAACAGAAAATTATAAACGAAAACCCAAATTACAACTTGATATTTTAGTAATTCTTTATTTCTTAATCTAAACTAGTAAAAAATAATGTTGAACTTGTAACAAAAAACAGTGCTGAGAAACATTAAAATTAACGATTCAGGGTTGTTTAGCCAAACGTCCTGGTGAAACATATGAAAAGATACTCGCGTCCAATTCATTTTTCGAATTTATTGGACAAAATAGAAATTTTCTTGTGTTATTCTTCAATTCCGGAGTTTTTTTAGGAAAACATGAAAACTGAGTATATTGCTCGTTTTAGACATCAATTTTGGCATTATTTAGAAATATATGATAACTGATAATTGTAAGGTAGACATCACATTTCGCATTTTTCAAATTTTTGAAAAAAAAAATAGAAATTTGCATGTGTTCGTCTTCAATTACGATGTGTTTTGAAAAAAAATGAAAATTTAGTATTTTGCTCGTTTTAGCCATGAATTTTGGCATTTTTATGAAAACATTGTATATATATCTTTTTGAGGATACTAGACTTCGCTTTTGCATTTTTTTTAATTTTTTGAAAAAAAAAAGATTATTTGTGTTAGTCTTCAATTACGGAGTTTTTCTAGGAAAACTGAGTATTTTTCTTGATTTAAGCATCATTTTTTCCGTTAGACTTTAATCGTTTTAAACATCATTTTTTCATTTTTCTAGAAAAATACGATAATCCATTTTTTTGCAAGTTTAAACTTCAGTTTTTGCTTCTTTGCAAAAAATTGAAAAATAGAAGTTTGCATGTAGGGGTGTCAACGGTTCGGATAGTGGTCATACCAGATCCATATCCATATTGTCGGATCCGGATACGGTTCGGATAATAAACGGATACGGATACGGTTCGGATATTGTCGGATACGGATACGGATATGGTTCTGTTTCGGATATTAAAACGGATACTATGTTATCATAACGTAACTTACTTTTCAGCTATAAATATATATAATTTGTGACATGAACGATAAATATGATTATATTTAAACATAATTTTACGATCGTGAGTTAAATCATTTACAAATTATTAATTTGTATATGATTTTTCAACTAATATCAAATATAATACATAAAATAATATATAATATGAGTATTCGGATCCGGTTTCGGATACTCGAATCTAGTTTCGAGTATCCGGATCCTAAAAATACCCGGATCCGGAACACAGATCCGGTTCCCGCACCAAAACCGAATATCGAATCCGGTTCCGGATCTTAAAATCAGCAACCAGATCCATATCCGGATCCACTCGGATTCGGATATTTTTTTCGAATCCGGATATTTTTTCGGATACGGTTCGGGTCGGTTCGGGCAATATCCACACCATTGACATCCCTATTTGCATGTCTTAGTCTTCTGTTACGGAGTTTTTTTAGAAAAATATGAAAATTTAGTATTTTCTTGTTAATTTAAGTTTTTGTGTTTTTTAAAAAATTTGGAAAAAATATATATGAGTTTGTGTTTGTCTTCAATTGCGGAGTTTTTTGAAAAAAAACAAGAAAACTGATTATTTTGCTTTTAGACAACAATTTTGATATTTTTTTTGGAAAAATATAATAATTGATTTTTTGGAAGAGGATAGACTTCACATTTTGCATTTTTTTTTTCAATTTCTTTAAATAAAACATAAATTATGCATGTGTTAGCCCTCAATTACGGTGTTTTTTGAGAAAACATGAAAGATGTGTATTTATCTGTTTTAGACATCAATTTTGACATTTTTAGAAAAATATTGTAAATTTAGTTTTTTTTAAAGTGTTAGACTCCACTTCTTGCATTTTTCGAAATTGTTGAAAAAAATAGAAATTTCCTTGTGTTATTCTTCAGTTACGGAGTTTTGTTTTTATGAAAACTGAGTATTTTGCTCGTTTAGACATCAATTTCGTCATTTTTTACAAATACATGATAATTAATTTTATTGAAGGTGTTAGATTTCACTTTTTCCATTTTTCCAAAATTTTTGAAAAAATGGAAATTCTTTTGTGTTAGTCTTCAATTATTGAGATTTTTGAGAAAATCATGAAAACTGAATATTTTAATCATTTTATACAATAATTTTGCCATTTTTTTGAAAAAAAGAACTTAGCTCGTGTTAGTCTTCAATTACGGAGTGTTTTTGGGAAAACACGAAAACTACGTATTTTGTTCGTTTAGACATCAATCTCGTCATTTTTTACCAAATATATGATAATTGATTCTTTCGAAAGTGTTAGACTTGAGTTTTTCTTTTTTTTCCAAAATAAAATTAAAAAAATGGAAATTTTCTTGTGTTAGTCTTCAATTGTTGAAAGTTTTTTGCAAAATACGAAACTGGGTATTTTAACCGTTTTAGACATCAATTTTACTATTTTATAGAAAAATATGGTAATTCATTTTTTTTGCAAGTGTTAGATTTCATTTTTTTCTTTTTCGCAAAAAAAAATAGAAATTTGCATGTGTTTGTCTTACGATACAGAGGTTTTTGAGAAAAACACGAAAATTAAGTATTATTCTCGTTTTACCAATCAATTTTGAAATTTTTAGAAAAATATTATTAATTTTTTTTAAGGTGTTAGACTTTAATTTTTGTATTTTTCGAAATATTTGAAAAAAATAAAAAATTTCTTGTGTGTTAATCATCAATTCCGGAGTCGACCACGGGAAGAAAGACTACACCGAGGGAGCCGTCGCCAGAGTAAGAAGACCGTCACATGCCAGTACCGTGAGTTCACGAGTTCATTACCAAAAAGAGGAGCAGCCAGAGGGAGACTCGCGGAGAGAGAGAGAGAGAGAGAGAGAGAGAGAGAGGTTAGCGGCACGGGTGAGAGTATACTATGCCCTTCCTCTCACTCAAACATTCTTGATGCATCAATCGAGGGGGTTGAATTGAAATGATTAGAACGCTTGATATAATCAATTCAAATGACCATTGACTTGTGTGTCAATCAATCCAATTAAACACTATGTAGCGCAGATACTTCAAAAATGGAACTGTACCCGTATCGGATACGGATACAACACCGATACGTATCTGATACGCCACATGGCGTATCAGACTATTTTAATATAAAAACTTGAACGGCTGGATATGGTTCGGATATGTATGGATACGGTTCCGATACGATTGGCCCATTATTTTTTTCTTTTTTGGCCCAGCATAAAAATACCCAATATTTTTACTACTCAATACTCTTTTACATAACAATTTTTTTATTCGTAAAATTTCCGGATAAATAATACATCCTGATTTTTGGTAATAATTTATATATATATATATATATATATATATATATATATATATATATATATATATATATATATATATATATATATATATATATATATATATGTTGATTATCTTAAAACAATGTCGATACTACTAATCATTTTGTGTAAGTACAAATTGTAGAGATATAGGTATTCACTACTAAATGGATCAAAAGATGGAAACATACATAAAATGATGAAGACGAGCATCGCAAACGAAGACAAAGACTGTCAAGACATTGAAGAAGTCAAGACGGTCGAGAACACGAAATTTGAAATGCATTATCAAGTCAAGACGTCGAAGAGTTTCGCAAGTTGGGAAATCAACAAAGACAAACCATAGGTATCTCTAGACACATATTAGAATTATAAAGATCAAACTAATTATTCAAAACATATGAAAAAGAAATATGGCAAAATCAGGAATCAGAGATGGTCCGTTCGAACGAACCAAAATGCATTCGAATGAACCTCTCAATAATAACACTTTTCAATTCTGGTTCGTTCGAACGGACCTCTCAATAATAACAATTTTCAATTCACTATAATTGAACAGTGTAGTTCGTTCGAACGAACCACTATGTGCGTTCGAACGAACACATATTGTAATGAAGCTCTGTTATCTCACTATAAATAATCATTAAAGTTCGGTCGTTCGAACGAACCACTATGTTCGTTCGAACGCAGACTCACCGAGATAACACTTGTTTATTTCACTATAAATAAACATTACGGTTTGTTCGAACGAATCACTATGTGTGTTCGAACGAACTATTATGATAAGTTCGGAACCAACCAATCAGTTAGTTCTGAACGAACTGATAAGTCATATTCTTAATACATGGTTCGTTCGAACGAACATCAAGTGCGTTCGAACGAACCAACATGAGTTTTGAATAATTTATACACAACGACTAGTTTGACTTACCGTCCGTTCGAACGAACTATTTTGTCCCTTTGAACGCACTGTACAGGAAAGCTAATTTTCAAAGGAGAATTATGTGTTCTATAAATATTACACCTTTGAGATTTCTCTCCCCATCCACTTAAGCAATATTATTTCCCAAATTTAAAAGAGAGAAAACCTAGCCTTGATCAAGAGGTTGATAAATCCCCACACCTTTAGATCATAGATGTACTTCCTTTTCTTCTACTCAAAGATTCCCAACTTGCGTGACCGATCATGACTATTCTTTTGTAGAGAATTGTAATAATTTAGATACTATTGGTAAAGCCCGTCAAAGATCGATAGAATCGTGTTAATCGATCTAGGCATACCTTGTAAGAGTTGGTACGGGAATTCAATCGAAAGCCGAAAATGCGCAAGGCATCTCCGGAGACGTAGGTGCTTGCAATCAATCGAATATGTCGATTGATCAACTACACGGTGAGTTAAAGCTACCAAACAACCACCTACCGAACTCCGTAAACAAATATCTTGTGTTATTTGTTTTTGGTATCGTTCTCTTTATTCTTAATTATTTACATTTCCGCATAAAACCAAAATTGTATACCATTATCGAAAATTGAACCTTAGGATTACCTATTCACCCCCATCTAGGTCTTAATTAAACAACAATATATATATATATATATATATATATATATATATATATATATATATATATATATATATTATCGAAAATTGAACCTTAGGATTACCTATTCACCCCCATCTAGGTCTTAATTAAACAACAATATATATATATATATATATATATATATATATATATATATATATATATATATATATATATATATATATATATAAATAAATGCTGACAAAAATACATAAAAAGAATTCAAAGACCAAAATAAATTATCGAAATTAGCAAAATTTATTCTTGTATTTATCAAAATATACTATTGAAATTGTATTATTTTTTTTTTTAATTTTAACTATGTTACATATTGGATTCATCAGTATATTTTGCTAGTTTCATCAGTATATTTTGCACTTGTGAATTTTTTTTGGATACTTTTTTTGGATTCTCCTTAGCAAGCCTGTATATATATATATATATATATATATATATATATATATATATATATATATATATAGAGAGAGAGAGAGAGAGAGAGAGAGAGAGAGAGAGAGAGATCAGAGAGAGAGAGAGAGAGAGAGAGAAGGCTAACCTACTTAATTAAGTACCCAAGTTTTGGTTCTTAAAAGCATTTTAACCATTGAATTTACATTGAGATTTGTGCATTTAATGACGTGCACAAAATTTCATGATCATCAAGTCCATTTTTGCGTTTATGTCGCAAGTCCATTTTTCACATTTTTCACTTAACCTTCTCATCTTTTTCAACCAACATAGATTTCCCCATTTCTATGATGGTTCTATTTTTCCTCTCGGCAACACCATTTTGTTCCGGTGAATACCCTACGGCTAATTGCCATTCAACTCCAAGGTCTTCACAAAATTTATTAAACTCGTTGGAGTTATATTCACAACCTCGATCACTTCTCAATTTTTTAATTAATCGGCCACTTTGCCGCTCAACCAATTTTTGGAATTTTTTAAAGATTGAGAATGATCGGATTTTTGTTTCATGAAATAAATCCAACACATCCTTGAATAATCATCAATGAAGGTGATGAAATATCTATTACCTCGATGTGAAGGTTGCTTCATTGGACCGCACATATCGGTGTGTACAAGTTCCAAAGGATTTGCTGCTCTCCAAACCCGTTCTTTTGGGAATGGTTCTCGGTGTATTTTACCGAGCACACAAGCTTCACACACATCACCCTTGTCTTCAATATTCGGCGAACCGTACACCATATTTTTTCTACTCAACAATTTCAAGCATTCGAAATTTACGTGGCCCAACCTCGACACATCTTCAACAACCACTTTTAATGCCATCGATTTTGTTTTTTTAAGAACGAGTGGAACATTTCTATTTTTCTCCATTTTTATGGTTGTCATAATTTGACTTCCATTTTTCGATGTATCGTAGATTTTACAACTCTCACCTTCAAAATGTACCGAGTGCCCATGCTCGATTAATTGCCCCACACTAAATAAATTTTGCGCCAACTCCGGCACAAGCATCACATCACGTATGGTTTTTCTTCCATTTTTCGTTTCAATGGCGATTGTACCTTTTCCTCTTGATTGGACAACCGCACCATTACCCATCGTTATTTGAGTATTGTCGGTCGCATCAATTTTGGTGAAGACCGATTCAATTCCGGTCATGTGGTTACTACAACCACCATCAACATACCATACATCGCTCTTTTTCTCCACGGCCGTTTGACACGCATAAAACGTGTTGTCGTAATCTTCTTTATTTTCGGTGTAGTTGGCTTGTTCGTTATTTCGAACTCGACAATCTTTTTGGAGATGCCCAAATTTCTTACAATTATGGCATTGTGGTTTATCCTTGAACCAACAATCTTTTTCAAGATGAGAAGTTCTTTTGCAAATATTACATTTTGCTTGGTTATTTTGGTAATTGTTTCTACCTCCTCCTCTTCCAAATTGTCCCCTTCCTCTATTGGAATAATACCCTCTTCCTCTACCGTAATAACCCCCACGGGAAGACTCCCCCTTTATCGTATTTTGGTTTGGTGGTTTGGAAACGGTGAGTTTTGATTGGTACGCACTCTCGAAAGATTTTTCGGCATCCCTATTTAATCTTTGCTCATGCCTTTCTAAAGAACCTATTAGGTCATGAACACTTATAGTGGAGAGGTCTTTGGTTTCTTCAATAATAGAGGCCATGTTGTCATATTTGGGAGAAAGGCTAATTAGGATTTTTTTGCAAACCGATTTGTCGGTTAAATCCTCACCCAAGCTTCTTATTTGATTTACCAATTCCATGATATTAGAGAAATAATCCTTAAGAAGTTCATTCTCTTTCATATTCAAATTTTGGAAATATCTTTTTATAGTCAAGAGTTTCACGGTTCTAACCTTTTCGTTTCCTTGAAATTCTTTTTGCAAAATTTTCCAAGCTTCTTTTGAGGTTTTCGCCCCAATAATTCTCGGAAATAGTTTATCCGAAATTGCATTTTGTATCAAGAATAACGCCTTCGCATCCTTCTTTTTATTCTCCTTCTATTCTAGTTTACTCGATTCATCTTCTTTCTCTTTTTCCTTCTTGGTCATTTCATCGAGCACCTTGTGTGCACTCATTTCTTCAAACCCCTCTTCTACTATTTCCCCTAGATCCTTTGAGACCAACAAAGTTCTCAACTTAATACTCCAATAATCATAGTTCTCACCATCGAAAATGAGTTGTGAAGAGAATGGAAGCCCAAGCACACCTCCTTGGTTGGCCATGGTGATCTCCTCTTTCTTCTTCTTCTACAAACTCGATTTTTCTCTGCAACCCTAGCTCTAGATACCAATTTGTTGGAGTTAGTGAGGTTTAGTTTTGTATTTTGGTGAATTAGTGAGAGAGATTTTTCTGAGAAATTACTAGGGTATTTTTCTGATACAGTAGGGTATTTTTCAAAGAGATAGGAGGGTATTATTTTCCTTCTCAAGAGACATACACAAATAGATGAGTTGGGTTTTAAAGAGTTATTAAGTGGGGATTATTCTCCCTCTTCTACTTATACACGAAATAGATGATTGTGGTGAGTCTTGTGAATTGCTCTCTGGCAGAGACACAAAACCCAAACATCACAAAAGTATTTTTGTTACACATCTCCCATACTCATACACATGGGGCCACATATTAACTATTACACATTAATCTAATAAACCAAAATAAATAATATTACAAAAACATTAAATTTAACATTAACGGCAGAAAAATAATTGGGCTATTAGTCTTTCTCTTATTTCGGAGGTTCATAACTTGGACAGAGGGTTCGATGAAGACTCAGCTTCCTTTAAGAAAAACGTGCAAATAAAAACTTTCACAAAACAATCTTCCGCATTAAGTTAAAATTAAAAAAATTAAACGATTAGTAGGTTTACAACATACTGTTCTTAGCTTCATTGATTCTTCCAATGTTGCAGTTACTTGGTCGAAATCTGAGTTAATGCATCGAAGAAAATGGTCTGATGGGTTTCTTCGACTTGGGCAGGGAAATCCAACTTCTTTAAAAAACTATAATAATATAGACCAAGTTATCAAATCAATTATGGTACTTAGATAAACATTATCTTTTTCAAAAATATTGACAGGTAACTCATTTATTACCTTAGGAGCGGCTATAGCGTCTCCAAAGTAAACAACCTCGCCTCCTGAAAGGAGGCACATATCATCAAAGAGAGCAAAAACTTCGCTACTTGGTTGGTGAAGGGAGGAGATTATAGTCTTGTTTTCATCAACGACCATTTGTCGCAGTGTTTGTATCACAAAAAACGCGGATGCACTATCGAGTCCGCTTGTTGGTTCGTTCTAAGAAAAGGAGACGAGGTGTCGAGAGAATCTCGAGCGCTATGCTAAGTCATTTTTTCTCCCCTCCACTTATCCCTCTCAAGTGCCAGTTGCCTAAATAATTAAGTACAAATTATTGATGACCCCAAGCCTGAATTAGTAATGATCAAGTTTAATTAGTACAAATAATTAAGGGCAAGTTTTATTAGAAACATTATGGAGAAATATTAGTGAGTAATTTAAGGAATAACTTTAGGACCAAGTAACTTAAGGGGCAAGTAAACCTAGGAGGCAGTTTCCTAGTACATTGTAGTCCAAGTTTAGTGAGCCTATAAATAGGTCTGAGATGTTGAGCAAAATAATCAATTCAGAAAATACAAAAACAGTTGTAAAAATTTACTAGAATAATAGAGAGAATTGTTATTTGAGTGTTATTTGAAACTATATTCGAATTCATATTTGAATCAGTAAATCAACAGAAATTTGAAATATTTATATACTGTAGTGTCATACTAATACATTATTAAAATCATTTTTCTAGAAATTTGTAAAACTAATAGTTGATATTATTATTAAGTACGTACCGATGGTACCGTCTGAACAGTCCGGAAGACCCATTTCTTCTATAGTATTGTCGACCACATCGCGAACCTCTTCCTTAGTCATGGTGGTAGGGGACAGGCCCGGCCCAAGGGCAAGCCCAGCAAGCCCGTGGGCTAGGGCAGCACCAGGGCCGGGGGCAACATATCTTAACATTTTGTATGATTTCAATGTTGGGTATTCTACCCGGCCCCGGGCCCGCGCAGCGGATATGTAGGCCCGGTCCGGTTCTCCGATTCCCGAGATCACGCCATGACTTCGACGGGTACGATGCAAATAAGAAGATTAGATTCATACCAGTGCAAAATTGATTGCACACGAAGGGTTGATTGCTATTCTTCTTTTCGTGTCACGTTGGTGACAATCCGCGCGTCCCACACCACGCGTCTTTCACCGTTCGTTAACGTCGCCGATTCACTCGATTTCGTCTCCGACAGAAATTACTCGTTCGAATCGATCACAACCGAAAGAGCCCCAATCGTGACTCCTCTACGTGTATCCACCTTGACTCGTAAGACGTCGGTCACGGGTGCAACTGCCTAGACGATGCACCGGCGAACTTGCTTGATTGTTTGATTCTCTATACCGGAAAACACCTTTTCACGGTTTCTCTCTCTTTACACCCTTTCTCTCTCTAGAAAGTTGTCTTACAATTCTCTAGAATATTCTGAATTAATTAACTGAATCAATCATTGAGATGAGAGAGAATTATCCTATTTATATCACATAGGATTAGGATGGGCCAAAAGACATGTATATCCAATATACACTCTTTCACACAGAAAGTTGCATGTATCTGTCCAGTATTCTGTCCATACGAAATTGGTAAATTCCTCTTACAGAAAATCAACCAACACGAAAGTTGTAGATAATCGTATTATCTACACGACCCAATTTGGCCCGGCCCAATTGGAGTTCGTATGCAAAATTTATGACTGTTTTACTAACTGTATGTCAAACTGTTGCACCATTTCGGTATTTCATATAAACGACACTAATACTTCGTTCATATGAAATATATTTCTATATGAAGGTTGTAGCTAATCTGATTATCTATCTAACCCAATTTGAACCATTCAAATTGGATTTTCCTACTGAACGATATGACCATGAATGTACACTTACATTCGTTTATACTTGTGTACACTTTTACGGTTGATCCTGAAACTGTATTTCCTTCAGTCTCCCACTCAATTTCAGATCTACCTAGAAGGTACTCATGCATATCCAATATGCACGATTTTAGAGAATATAGCTCGCGTATCATATACCAAGCTACGCACATCTTATGTGCCAACTTTATAATCAAGCCGACTTAGTACGACTCGTTGTGTGACCAAGTAGGTTCGGTTAACGATGGCAGTAGGTTGTTTCCATAGCACTACAAGCCCATGAGCGGGATCTAGTCACTCCATCATGGTTACCCATATTAACACGAAGAATGATTGTGATCATTGTACCTATCTCGAATAGCGGTCATTAGTTCTCTTGTTAGCGATATCCGTTAATCAAAATGCATGGTGGTAGTCATCCTTATATTTTAATTAACTATACTTATTCCTCGTTTCCGAACTGATTTAACAAATTCAATCGATATTAACCATTAATATCATTGACCAAGGCCTTGGTTTTCGTTAATCAATTCATCGAGTGGCCAAAGAGATATCTCTTCCTTTCGGAATAAACAATTCCTATCTTGGAGACTCACATTGAATTCCGTGTTTCGGACAATAACCAATGATAACCGTTTTAACTCCCTGTTACGGTGAGCGTAAGGTCATATCAAAGCATTGTGTTACGCACGTAACGCAATCAATGGTCCCCTCAAGTATGAAGAACCTAATACCCTACTCGTCGCAAGTCCATCTATAATGACTAAACCATGTCATGGTCTCGCGGCTTCGGTCATATCCAATATATGTCACCTAGCATATATCTACGTTCCCGATTCGACAAACACCTTTGTCCTATGATTAGCAAAACATAATCATCTCCTCGACTAACGTACTAGTGTACATGTTCAGTCTATTATCTGATAATATAAATGCTTCACTCTTAAGCAAACTGAATCATGACTAGGGATGTTTAGAAATGAAACTTTAAGTGTGACGGTTTCACTGCACATAGTCCTCAACTATGTCAACGTCCACACAAGTTCAAATCAGGGTTCATGTAATCAAATTACACAACCCGCACACAGTTTTCATATAATGTGAATGCATAAAAATTTAAGTAAACAAAATTTTTAAAATGCACTCATATGGATTAAGTATTGGGTGATATAACGTTTACCTATGGGTATCTCCATACCCACAACCTGCGAGGACTATCGTATTAGATAACTACACTCTACTCTCTTCTTCCTCCTCTAGGTATCTCATACCCATAGTCATCGCATGACGGTCACGCGTGACTAGAGAGAGCGGTTTTGTAAACGGGTCCGCACGTTGCCGCTAGTGTTAATCTTCGTAAGGTTTGGAACATTTCCATATACCTATCATTACATCTTTTCACAAAATTTCACGGATCAAATGAAATTTTCTGAGTATTGGCTAGAAGTGGTTGTGACCTCGTCTTTTTTGACTTGTACTATTGCGTCTCACGCAATCCACAATCATAAATCCGATAACTCGTGACTACTCGAGTTTGGTCATGTATCCTTGATCCATACCGCTTCCTTTTGTGATTCCTAACCACAATATACTCGCCTCCGTAAATAGAATCATTAAGTATTGGTCATGTGGAACCTTTCCACATAACCATGTTTTCGTTTAAGCAAAACATGTACACACTTTGTGATCGAAAGTCGTGCTAGATATTTGGACGTGTCATATTTGGAAACTGTTGTTGTTATAACTCTTTATAACCAACACGTCCTCCACACCATTATAGATAAAACAAAATCCGGAATTCCTTCGCAAAGTATTCAAGGATAAACTTCACCGCTATCAATACAAATCTCGATGGGTTTAAATATACATAACCATTATGTATATATATGTATAACCATTATACATTCACAAGAGTTAATCTCATGTAATCTCATTACATTCAAACTCGTGTGCTTCCCTTGTATTTTATTGACGGTAAATCAGACACTTTATGTGTACGACGTATAGCCACATACATATTATGACGGCTATAATACATCCTCACATCAAATGTAAAGCATCATATTATAACTTTTCGACCTGCTTGATGTCTCACATCGAGCCGTAGAAAATTTCTGCCATTCGACATTTGGATTTAACTCCGCTAAGAAGTCATATGTTGAAAACCATTTTCAACAATATGTCGATATACGTGCTACAATATAGAACGAGGAACTTCTTAGATCTATCCAATAGATTTTCTGAAAGAAATACAGTTTCGGATCAACCGTAAAAGTGTACACAAGGATAAACGAATGTAGTCGTACATTCGTGGCCATAACTTTCAGTGAGAAAATCCAATTAGAATGGTTCAAATTGGGTTAGATAGATAATGAGATTATCTACAACCTTCATATAGAAATATATTTCATATGAACGAAGTATAAGTGTCGTTTCTGTGAAATACCGAAAGGGTGCAACAGTATGACATACAGTTAGTAAAACAGTCATAACTTTTGCATACGAACTCCAATTTGGCTGGGCCAAATTGGGTTGAGTAGATAATAAGATTATCTACAACTTTCTTGTTGGTTGATTTTCTGTCAGAGAACTTTATCAATTTCGTCTGGACAGAATACTGAACAGGTTCATACAGTTTTCTGTGTGAAAGGGTGTATATTGGATATACATGCCTTTTGGCTAATCCTTATCCTATTAGGTATAAATAGGATATTCTCTCTCATCTTCACTAAGGAATTCAGAAGGAATTCAGAAGTAATTCAAAGCAATATTCTGCCCAAGACACAAGAAAAGAGCAAATTCAGATTTGATCTTTTGTGAGTGAAAAGGCACGAAGAGAGATTAATAGAGAATCGATCGAGATCAAGCAAGTGCACCGATACATCATCTAGGCAGGTGTATCCGTGTCCGGCGTCTTCCGACTCAAGGTGGATACGTGTGGAGGAGCAACACTTGGGGCTCTCCGTTGTGATCGAACCGAAGGATCGAAGAACGGGAACGAACGGTGAAGGACGCACGGTGTGGGACGCGCGTAAAGTCACCAACGTGACCGGAGGAATAGGAGGCAGCGATCAACCCTTCGTGTTCCATCAATTTGGAACTGGTATGGATCTAACCTTCTATTTGCATCGTACCCTCGAAGTCATGGCGTGATCTCGGGAATCGGGGAACCGGACCGGGCCTACATAGTCGTATATTAGATATACGCACGGGTTATCAAAGTTCGTACCCGTTTGCATGATGTTACATATTTAGAATGTCAAATTCCATTAAAATCACAAGTGAAATTCGCTAGAGATCGATCAATAGTTGATTGAGAGTATCTAGGAATAATCGTGAAAAGGTTTCATGATTGATCGTTTTGGAAACGAGCGAAAACAGCAGTTCAAAAATCGCATAGTCCGTTATAACACATATTCCGTTATAACGGACTTGGTGTCCGTTGTAACGGACCCTGTATAGGATGCGGGGATGTGAGGAGGACCGTGAAAACTGCATATTCCGTTGTAACGGACTTGGAGTCCGTTGTAACGGACCTTGTATCTGATACGAGGTTGCGGGGATGCCTAGGGTGTCTATTAGAGTCCGTTGTAACGGACTGGGTCCGTTGTAACGGAGCTCTACACAGTTGGTCCGTTGTAACGGACTGTATGTTGCGTTGTAACGGACTGGTCTCTGGAAATTTGGACGAAAGTTTGCAGAAAATAGCGTTGTAACGGACCTAGGTTGCGTTGTAACGGACATGTTTCTGGCAAAATTTGGCCAAACTCCGAAATAAATAGCGTTGTAACGGACTGGACTTCCGTTGTAACGGAGTGCCAAGTATACTGGAGGTCCGTTGTAACGGACTATGTTGCGTTACAACGGACTGGTTTCTGGTTGCTGATTTTGTTTTCGTGATAACTTTGGCTACACAACTTGGAATTTTGAGTTCTTTATATCGATTTGATCGGCATCAATCATACTAGCATATAATTAGATAATTATTTAGAATAATTAGACTCCCAAATAAATACATATGCATTTATGAAAATCTTGTGATAGTGATATAATTGGATTATGTCACGGATTTAGAAACATGCAATGGCATGATCCCTCATAATATTTAAGTCATGGAAATGCCTTCCATATTCACAACCACTATGATCGGTACTACGTCTCACATGGGTTAAGGCCAAAGCCGACATGGGTTATTGTAGTCATCGACGGGGTGGCAAGCGTTAAATAGGGACTGATAAGGGTTAAGGCCAAAGCCGACTTATTAGTAGTTTATTTGAACGATACGATGAGTATGGTTGTGACTTAACCGTTCTAGCCAGTAAGGGTTGAGGCCAAAGCCGACTTGATTGGAAGTTCGGGGCATAGATAGGATGCACACACGGAACTAGGATTGTATTGGATACGATCCATCACCGAAATCCTATAAAGGTTCAACAGTCGCATTGGATGTGATTGGATATAATCCTACCTAAATAAGCGAGATCCCATTCGTCTGCCAAAGCAACTTGTGGGAGGATCGTAAAATATGGGTCTTGAGTGTTATGGACTTGGAGTCCCGTATCGGTATGAGGGTTATCGATTCGATAAAATAACACTATTATATAATCATCATATAAGCCCTATAAGATAAGTACGCAACGTTAGTAATCAATCTTTTATTTCATTTGTAGAATATGTCTTCTAGTAACACCAACACCATGTCGATTAGATCGACTTTAGAAAAGGATAAGCTAGTGGGTCGGAACTACTTTGACTGGCACCGAAACCTGAGAATAGTTCTCAGGCAAGAGGGCAAGAGTCACGTATTGGATACGGAACTAGTGGAACCGGGCCCCGATGCTACGGCCGAAGAAAAGGCCGCGTTTGAGAAACTTAAGAAGGACTCAAATGATGTTACGTGCCTCATGTTGGCATGTATGGACGCTAGTCTTCAAAAGCAGTTTGAGGACTCGGATGCGCACATCATAGACGTTGTGCTCAAGGAAATGTTCCAAGAGCAGGAGCGTATTGAACGGTTCAGTACGCTCAAAGAGTTGGTAAACTGCAAGATGCCTTCGGGGTCTTCGGTTAGCTCTCACGTTTTGAAGGTGCAAGCTCTCATAGACCGTCTTGAGAAGCTAGGAGAGAAATTGTCGAAGATTATGCAACAAGATTTGATCTTGTGTGCACTTCCTCCAATGTTTTCTCCGTTCGTGACTAACTATCACATGCATTCGATGGATAAGACGATCCCTGAGCTTCACGGAATGCTCAAGAATTTTGAATCGGAGACGTTAAAGTCGTCTGGAGAGAACAGGGCAAGAGTTGCCGGAAATGTTCTCACAATTCAGAATAAGGATCGTAAGAGATCAAAGTCCAAGGGCGGTTCGGCTAAGAAACGTTCGAAGCCGAATAAAAGGGGAAAGGAGAAATCCAAGGATGAGACGTGCTTTCATTGTCACAAGGCTGGACATTGGAAGCGCGATTGCAAGTCTTACCTCGAGGAGGTGAAGAAGGGCAAGGCGGTTTCAGCGACCGGCCTCTCAGGTATTAACGTTATTGAAGTTAATATTTCAACTATGACTAATTGGGTATTGGATACCGGTTGTGGGACTCATATTTGTCGAAATATGCAGGTTCTTCAAAATAGTCGAAGGTTGGAAAAGGGTGAAGTCGATCTACGCGTCGGGAATGGAGCAAGAGTTACTGCGTTTGCCGTAGGAGTAGTTAATTTGACTTTACCTAGTGGACTTATTTTAGTACTAAATAATTGTTATTATGTACCGACATTATGTAAGAACATAATAAGTGTGTCGAAACTGGCCAATGATGGCTATGAATTCGTTATTAGGAATAATGAGTTTTCGATACGTAAGGATTCTATTATCTATGGAAATGTTCTGTTAGAAAATGGTCTTTATGTGTTGGATTTCGATCACGGAAATAATAAGTCTATATATAACGTTAATGCAAAAAGGATTAAACCTAAAGTTGATAATCGGACTTTCTTTTGGCATTGTCGTCTCGGTCATGTGAATGAGAAACGCATTGCTAGACTCCATAAAGATGGAATGCTAGACTCATTTGAATTGGATTCATTTGGGAATTGCGAATCTTGTTTGCTTGGCAAGATGACTAAGGCGCCGTTCTCCAAGGTCGGAGAGCGGTCCAACGATCTATTGGAACTCATACATTCCGATGTGTGTGGACCGATGAGCATCGAGGCAAGAGGAGGCTATCGATACTTTGTTACGTTTACGGACGATCATAGTAGATATGGATATATTTATTTGATGCGTACGAAAGCGGAGACCTTTGAAAAGTTCAAAGAGTTTCAAAACGAAGTTGAAAATCAGCTTGGCAAGAAAATTAAAGCCATTCGATCGGATCGAGGTGGCGAATATTTGAGCTATGAGTTTGAAGATCATCTAAAAGATTGTGGAATAGTTCCACAATGGACTCCGGCAGGAACGCCACAATGGAATGGCGTGTCCGAGAGGAGGAATCGAACCTTGTTGGACATGGTTCGATCCATGATGAGTCAAACTTCCCTTCCAAAATCGTTTTTGGGATATGCCCTAGAGACAGCGGCTTACTTATTAAACCGCATACCTTCTAAATCGGTACCTAAGACACCATATGAGATATGGACCGGAAAAGTTCCGAAATTGTCTTACGTTAAGATTTGGGGATGTGAAGCTTATGTCCGCAGATTAATCGCGGATAAACTCGATCCCAAATCTGAAAAATGTTTATTTGTAGGTTATCCCAAGGAAACAAAGGGATATTATTTCTATCATCCATACGAGAACAAAGTGTTTGTTGCTCGTGGAGGTACCTTCTTAGAGGAGGAATTTATATCTAAAAGAATGGATGGATATGAAATAGATCTCGAAGAAATTCGAGAACCGCAAACAAACGTTGAACCGATGAACGTTGATCCGGTTTCCTCAAATGTTGAGGATCCGGAGTCAAGTGCACAAGGCGCAATTCGTAGATCGGGTAGGATTCGTCAAAAGCCTATACGATATGGTTTTATCGTGGCAAATGACGATGAAGTCGAATTCATAGATGATGAACCGACATCTTATCGCGAGGCTATGAAAAGCGAGGATTCCGATAAGTGGCAAACTGCCATGAAATCCGAGATTCAATCCATGTACGATAATCAAGTTTGGAACTTGATTGATCCACCTCCCGGGGTTAAACCAGTGGGATGTAAGTGGGTTTTCAAGAAGAAGACCGACATGGATGGGAACGTGAACACTTATAAAGCACGGCTTGTGGCGAAAGGTTTCAAACAAATTCATGGTGTCGACTATGAAGAAACGTTTTCACCAGTAGCTATGCTTAAATCCATACGGATCTTACTTGCTATCTCTGCGTATTATGACTACGAGATTTGGCAAATGGATGTCAAAACTGCATTCCTTAACGGGAACTTAGAAGAGGATGTGTACATGACACAGCCCGAGGGTTTTGTCGATTCGAAGAGTCCGAATAAAGTGTGCAAATTGCAACGATCCATTTATGGATTGAAGCAAGCTTCTCGGAGTTGGAACATACGTTTCGATGAAGTTATACGAGAATATAATTTCGTGAAAAACGTAGAAGAACCTTGTGTTTACAAGAAGGTTAGTGGGAGCCGCGTAGTATTTCTTGTACTATATGTAGACGACATCTTGATCATAGGAAACGACATTCCGATGCTTACGGATGTTAAGAAGTATTTAAATACTCGTTTCGCTATGAAAGATTTGGGCGAGGCCGCCTATATATTAGGCGTGAGGATTTATAGAGATAGATCCAAGAAGTTACTCGGCTTGAGTCAAAGCACGTACATCGACAAAGTGTTGAAACGGTTTTCAATGCAAAATTCGAAGAAAGGACTTCTTCCAATGTCGAGTGGCATATCGTATTCTAAAGCTCAATGTCCGACATCGAGCGAAGATAAGAATGCGATGAGTATTGTTCCATACGCTTCGGCGGTTGGATCAATTATGTATGCCATGATTTGTACGCGCCCCGATGTGTCGTATGCATTGAGCGTCGTTTCGCGTTACCAATCTAATCCAGGGGATATGCATTGGATCCCGGTTAAGAACATCCTTAAGTACTTACGAAGAACTAAGGATCAATTTCTAATTTATGGTGGAAAGACATCCGGGTTGGTCATCAATGGATATACCGACGCCAGTTTCCAAACATGTGTCGATGACTTTCGATCACAAAGCGGATACGTGTTTTGTCTAAATGGTGGAGCGGTAGTTTGGAAAAGTTCCAAACAACCCACGATAGCAGACTCTACAACTGAATCGGAGTATATTGCGGCTTCCGAAGCGGCAAAGGAGGCGGTTTGGATCAAGAAGTTTGTGTCGGAGCTTGGTGTAGTCCCGAGCATCTCGGAACCTGTAGTTGTGTATTGCGACAATACGGGCGCAATAGCACAGTCCAAGGAACCGAGGGCACATCACCGCTCCAAGCACATACTCAGAAAATTTCACTTGATCCGTGAGATTTAGCAAAGGAAGGATGTGATCATTGAGAAGATTGATACTGACAGGAATGTTGCGGACCCGTTTACTAAGCCACTCTCGCAAGCTAAGCACGATTATCATGCGAAAGCTATAGGTTTGAGATACCTAGAGGAGGAAGAGAGTAGTTAGTTATCTAAAACGATAATTTCGTAGGACGAGATTAGTCTAATAGATTAGTAAACGTTGTATCACCCCAAACTTATCTTATAGTAATGCAATTTCAGAATTTTAAAATTTTTTCATTTTGCATCTATCTTATATGAAAACTGTGTGCTGGGTTGTGTAATATGATTGTTACATGAACCTTGATTTGAACTTGTGTGGACGTCGACATGGTTGAGGACCATGTGCAGCAAAACCGTCACACTTAAAGTGTCATTTCTAAACATCCCTAGTCGCGGATCAGCTTGCTTAAGAGAGAAGCATTTCTATTATTAGATAATAGACTGAACGCGTACACTAGTACGTTTGCCGAGGAGATGATTATGTTTTGCTAATCATGGGACAAAGGAGTTTGTCGAATCGGGAACGTAGATATATGTTAGGTTACATATATTGGATATGACCGAAGCCGCGAGACCATGACATGGTTTAGTCATTATAGATGGACTTGCGACGGATGGAGATTTAGATTCTTCATACTTGAGGGGATCATTGATTGCGTTACGTGCGTAACACAATGCTTTGATATGATCTTACGCTCACCGTAACAGGGAGTTAAAAGGGTCATCATTGGGTATTGTCCGAAACACGGAATTCAATGTGAGTCTCCAAGATAGGAATTGTTTATTCCGAAAGGAAGAGATATCTCTTAGGCGCCGCTCAATGAGTCGATTAACGAAAACGGTGGCCACAGTCAATGATATTAATGGTTAATATCGATTGAAATTTGTTAACTCAACTCGGAATCGGGGAATAAGTATAGTTAATCAAATTATAAGGATGACTATTACCGTGCCTTTTGATTAACGGATATCGTAAACAAGAGAACTAGTAACTGCTATTCGAGATAGGCACAATGATCACAATCATTTTTCGTTTAACATGGGTAGCTATGATGGAGTGACTAGATCCCGCTCATGAGCTTGTAGGCATTGGAAACAACCTACTGCCATCGTTAAGTCGAACCTACATGGTCACACAACGAGTCGTACTAAGTCGGGCTTGATAATAAAATCGGCACATTGATGTGCATAGCTTGGTATTTGATACGCGAGCTATATTCTCTAAAATCGTGCGTATTGGATATGCATGAGTACCTTTTAGGTAGATCTGAAATTGAGTGGGAGACTGAAAGAAATACAGTTTCGGATCAACCGTAAAAGTGTACACAAGGATAAACGAATGTAGTCGTACATTCGTGGCCATAACTTTCAGTGGGAAAATCCAATTAGAATGGTTCAAATTGGGTTAGATAGATAATGAGATTATCTACAACCTTCATATAGAAATATATTTCATATGAACGAAGTATAAGTGTCGTTTCTGTGAAATACCGAAAGGGTGCAACAGTATGACATACAGTTAGTAAAACAGTCATAACTTTTGCATAAGAACTCCAATTGGGCTGGGCCAAATTGGGTTGAGTAGATAATAAGATTATCTACAACTTTCGTGTTGGTTGATTTTCTGTCAGAGAAATTTATCAATTTCGTCTGGACAGAATACTGAACAGATTCATACAGTTTTCTGTGTGAAAGGGTGTATATTGGATATACATGCCTTTTGGCTAATCCTTATCCTATTAGGTATAAATAGGATATTCTCTCTCATCTTCACTAAGGAATTCAGAAGGAATTCAGAAGTAATTCAAAGCAATATTCTGCCCAAGACACAAGAAAAGAGCAAATTCAGATTTGATCTTTTGTGAGTGAAAAGGCACGAAGAGAGATTAATAGAGAATCGATCGAGATCAAGCAAGTGCACCGATACATCGTCTAGGCAGGTGTATCCGTGTCCGGCGTCTTCCGACTCAAGGTGGATACGTGTGGAGGAGCAACACTTGGGGCTCTCCGTTGTGATCGAACCGAAGGATCGAAGAACGGGAACGAACGGTGAAGGACGCACGGTGTGGGACGCGCGTAAAGTCACCAACGTGACCGGAGGAATAGGAGGCAGCGATCAACCCTTCGTGTTCCATCAATTTGGAACTGGTATGGATCTAACCTTCTATTTGCATCGTACCCTCGAAGTCATGGCGTGATCTCGGGAATCGGGGAACCGGACCGGGCCTACATATCCGCTGCGCGGGCCCGGGGCCGGGGATATTCCCCAACATTTTCACGCTTAAATCATAAGCGGTCTCGTCTGAATCCTTTGTCGTTACAAGAAATATAACGCGGCTCCCACTAACCTTCATGTGTACACAAAATTTCCATTCGTTCCGACAATGTTATAACAATTTATAACTTCGTCAAAACGAATATTCCGATTCCGAGAAGCTTTTTCTAATCCATCATATGGATCGTTAAAGCGTGCATATCCTATCCCCGATTCTTATGAATCGACAATACCGTAAGGTTGTGTCAAGTACACATCCTTTCATAAAATTTCTGTCTAGAAATTCGGTTTTGACATCCATTTTGCCACATCACATAGTCATAATGTGCGATCATGACAAGCAGAATTTTGAGAATGTGAAAGCATGGCAACATGCGAAAACGTTTCTTCATAGTCCGACTATGAATTACTTGAAACTCTTCGCTGCGAGCCTCGCTTTGCATATATGCAAATTCCTATCCATGTAGGTTCTTCACCTTGAAAACCCATTCACATTTCATGAGTCTAACCCAGAAAGTGATTGAATCAAGTTCCAAACTTGATAATGTACACGGATTGAATCTCAGATTTCATGACACCATGTCATGTGGAATCAACTTTTCATAGCATCCTTGTAGGATATCGAATCATCATATGATATCAATCTATCATCATTAGCCACGATAAATCCGTATTTATCGGCGTATGATATATAGCCTACTTGATCTATAAAAATTCCTTTGTGTGTTCGACTTGTATTCATCGACTCTTGATGAAGTCGTGTCAACTTTCATCGGTACAATGTTCATTTTTCAGATCTCGAACTCTTTCGAGATTTATTCTACTCCCACTAGCCCGCATAGAGATAAGCGACATCAAGTTCCCAACTTGTGCGCATCATGTCCTCCTCCAAGAAGGCATCTCTTCGAGCCACGAAAATCTCATTTTCGTCGGGACGTTAGAACTAATACCCTTTAGTTTCCTTAAGGATATATCATAAACGAACAATTTTCAGATTTGGGATTGAGTTTAATCGAAACAAATTTCGAAATATACTCACATCCTCAAATCTGTATAAATGACAACATCGGAACCATTCCGATCCATATCTCATATGGCGTCTTTTGTACCGATTAGAAGGTTTATGATCCATATCATATATGCAACCATTCATTAGTGCCGCTGTCTCAAGGCGTATCCCCAAAATATTTTTGGGAGATCCGTTTGACTTATCATTTATCGAACCATGTCCAACATGCGTTCAATTCCTCTTTTCGGACACATCTCAATGTTCCAAAATGAAAATAATCGTGAAACGATTTCACAATCATGAATGATAATCAATATTTATAACTCAAATATCGCCTCTTCGATCCTATCGAAAAGTTTAGCTCAAATACTCGCCTTCTCGATCCTATCGAAAAGCTTTGATTTTCTTGCTTAGTTGATTTCGTATTTCGTTTTGAAACTCTATGAACCTTTCAAAATCTCCGTTTCGGTACGCATTAAATAGATATTTTCATATCTACTTTAACCGTCCATAAACGTAACAAAATACTGATAGCCTCCTCTTGCCTCCGAACTTATCGGAACATTTACATCTTAATGTAATTTCCAATAATTCGTTGAATCTTTCTCCAACCTTTGGAGAATGATGCCTTTTGTCATCTTGCCTAACAAATAAGTATCGCATTAATCAATCGAATCTAATTCGAATGATTCTAGCAATCCATCATATGGAATCTAGATACATGTATCTCGTTTATATGGCCAAGACGGCAATGCCAAAAGAAGCAATCAACTTCTAGGTTTAAACCTCCTCGGATTTCACCGTTCTTTGAGTCATTAGTTTGGACAACTCCTTGTCCGAACTTTCTGTTTGGAAAACATTTTACCAAAATACCCTTAGACATACATTTCTTTCGATCCCTCCTTTGAATTACAAGGACATCCACGCATCTATATACATTGGATTCCTCGGATACTCCGAGCATCTCCAATTCAATTTTAAATCGCATCTCATGCAATTCAGGGATCGACTTATCTATCGAATGCATATGATATTCGGTCACGAAGATCAAATCTCGTACCAACAACACACGAGTGTTAATCAAAGACCCATAAGGCGTCTCAAAATTAACCAACTCTTTGAGCCGCATTGAACCATTCAATGCGCTCTAGCTCTTGAAACTATTTCATGAGCGTTGTGTTTTATTTTCATATACACCCGAATTCTCAAAACAATTTTGAGAAATTTGCGTCTACACATGCCACCACAAGGCATGTAATATTGTTCGATTCCTTCTTAAAGTGTATCGAACCCGGCTTTCTCTAAAGCCAAAGCATCGAGCCCCGAATCTACCGTTTCCGTGTCCAACACGGTTCTTTAAGTCTAAGAACTATTCTTTGACTATCAAGGTTAATTACGGTAATTCCGACCCAAAAGCCATCTATCATATCGATCTCATCGATATATATTTGGTGTTTGCTTGAAAACATAATTCTAAATGGATGATGAAAATTAAACTCCTAACCGTGCATACTTAATCTATATGCTTACATGATGAATATATGAATAGTGTTATTTTATCGAATCGATAACCCTCATACCGATACGGGACTCCAAGTCCATAACACCCAAGATCCATATTTCGCAATCCTCCCATAAGTGACTATGGCCAACAAATAGGATCTCGCTTATTTAGGTAGGATTATTATCCAATCATATCATATATGACTTTTGAACCTTTATAGAATTTCGGTGATAGATCGTATCATATACAATCCCAATTCTGTGTGTGCATTCTATCTATGCTCCGAACTCTAATCGGATTAGCTTGGACGGTTAAGTCACAACCATATCCAACGTACCGTTCAATTGAACTACTCACGTGCCCGACTATGGCCTGAACCCACGTGAGTCCCCAATTAACGCTTACTACCCGCATCAATACATACAATAATATGTGCCCGACTATGGCCTGAAACCACGCATTATGTCATACCAATCTCGATGGATGTGGACATGGAAGGCATTTCCACGACTTAAATATTATGAGGGATCATGCCTATGCATGTTTAAATAATTCGTTACATAATCATATTATATCTAAATGCATATGATTTATTTAAGGAGACTAATTATTCTAAATAAATACTCATCTATATGCTAGTATGATTGAATTAATTGATTAGAGATAAAGATAGGCCTAAAGGTATGTATATCTCATATACACATTTTCAAACAGAAAACTGCATACACCCTTTCAGTAATCTGTCAGAACGAAAATGGTAAATTCCTCTGACAGAAAATCAACTAACACAAAAGTTGTAGATACTCTTATTACCTTTCCAACCCAATTTGTCCCAGCCCAATTGGAGTTCAGACCCGAACGTTACGGCCGTTTTACTGACTATATGTCAAACTGTCGCACCCTTTCGGTATTTCATTAGAACGACACTGATACTTCGCTCAAATGAAATATATTACAACATGAAAGTTCTAGATAATAACTAACCCAATTTGAACCATTCAAATCGGAGTTTCGTACTGAAAGTTATACCAGTTTTAGTAAAATACGAACAAACGAAAAGGTAAGTATATCCAATAGACACCTTTTTCAACCAGAAAACTACAGACACCTTTTCAGTATTCTGTTGAAACGAAAATACTAAATTGATCCAACCGACTTTGAACGTGAACGAAAGTTCTATATAATCTTATTATCTAACTAACCCAATTGGATTGGACTCAATTGGAGTTTCGATGCGACATATACAGACGTTTTAGTCTCTGTATGTCAAACAGTCGCACCCTTTCAGTATTCCATAAAAAAGACACTGATAATTCGTTCAAATGAAAAAACTTTCTGTATAAAAGTCATAGATAATCTCATTATCTAACTACGTCAATTTGATCCAATCAATTTGGAGTTTTGCACTGAAAATTATCTTAGTTTTACTCACTGTTTCGTATTCTAATTTTCTGCAGATTTTGCCGTTTCTTCCGTTTTCGCTCGTTTCTGAAACGATAAATCATGAAACCTTTTCACGATAATTCCTAGATACTCTCAATCAACTTTTGATTGATCTCTAGTGAATTCTACTCGTGATTTTTAACGAAATTGGAATCTCTATATCTGTCATCTTGCAAACGGGTACGAACTTTGATAACCCGTGCGTATATCGAATATACGACTATGATTCGACCCTCGAATCGATGATGATCGCTCTGATACCACTGTTGGGTATTCTACCTGGCCCCGGGCCCACGCAGTGGATATGTAGGTCCGGTCCGGTTCCCCGATTCCCGAGATCACGCCATGACTTCGACGGGTACGATGCAAATAAGAAGATTAGATTCATACCAGTGCAAAATTGATTGCACACGAAGGGTTGATTGCTATTCTTCTTTTCGTGTCACGTTGGTGACAATCCGCTCATCCCACACCACGCGTATTTCACCGTTCGTTAACGTCGCCGATTCACTCGATTTCGTCTCCGACAGAAATTACTCGTTCGAATCGATCACAACCGAAAGAGCCCCAATCGTGACTCCTCTACGTGTATCCACCTTGACTCGTAAGACGTCGGTCACGGGTGCAACTGCCTAGACGATGCACCGGCGAAGTTGCTTGATTGTTTGATTCTCTATACCGGAAAACACCTTTTCGCGGTTTCTCTCTCTTTACACCCTTTCTCTCTCTAGAAAGTTGTCTTACAATTCTCTGGAATATTCTGATTAATTAACTGAATCAATCATTGAGATGAGAGAGAATTATCCTATTTATATCACATAGGATTAGGATGGGCCAAAAGACATGTATATCCAATATACACTCTTTCACACAGAAAGTTGCATGTATCTGTCCAGTATTCTGTCCATACGAAATTGGTAAATTCCTCTGACAGAAAATCAACCAACACGAAAGTTGTAGATAATCGTATTATATACACGACCCAATTTGGCCCGGCCCAATTGGAGTTCGTATGCAAAATTTATGACTGTTTTACTAACTGTATGTCAAACTGTTGCACCATTTCGGTATTTCATATAAACGACACTAATACTTCGTTCATATGAAATATATTTCTATATGAAGGTTGTAGATAATCTTATTATCTATCTAACCCAATTTGAACCATTCAAATTGGATTTTCCTACTGAAAGATATGATCACGAATGTACGCTTACATTCGTTTATCCTTGTGTACACTTTTACGGTTGATCATGAAACTGTATTTCCTTCATTCAAGACATTAAGTTCAACTTGCTTAGTTGGTTAATGAACAAGGCTCTTATACCACCCATCTTGAGTTTGAATCCCACCATCCTAATTAGGATGTTATTTTTTTTGGTTTCCTCGTCTTCAGTGTCAAAGTTGGTACAATAATTTCCTTTTGGTTCTTAAATATTTGAAGAGATCTAAATGAGAAAACAATATTCGTTTTAAGCAAAGTAAATTGAATATCGTATTTAACTGGGTCTTTGAAAAAATTATCGAATTATGCATTGCCATGGAGCTGAAATAACATTAAATTATAGAAATTTTCAATTTCTTTAACAACGTGCATCACAATTAATATTACCCTTTCTAAACTCATTTATCTTCTAATTTTAATTGACTACAAAAAACAAACAAAAGAAAAAAGAACAAGCAAAACAAATAGAAAGAGGAGATCTTAACTCCAATTTGTAGGCAACAAGTCTTTTCCATATAATATTTTGAAAACTAAGCAGTTATTGCCTATTAGATATCTCCATCAATCATGCACATAATATGCACATAATGTGTGTGACAAGAGATGTTTTTAACAAACAGAAGCAAGTTTTTTTCTGGATTTATTTTACACTAGAAATATATTGCAAATCGATATTTGTTTTTTTTCTTTACTTTCCTAAATGTGTTTTAATAAACTTTACTGTAATAAATGTTAGAAATTACACTTCAAGGGTTTTAAAAAATTGAAATATTACTACCGGGCAATATTTTGGGGGCTTCAATTTTGGGATGTTAACATTCCAAGACATCTCGGGCTAGGGCAACGAAATTAACGGGACCAGCTCTGGTAGGGGAGTCTGAGAAGAGCTGAATAAGTAATGGTTTCTCTCACTGTCAGAGTTCCAAGCAGTACATTTTCCTGGGTCACATATGCCTGCAAGAAAAAAAAAGATTATAGTTTATAAATGTAATCAAGTTATTGTTGTCTGCTTTTATTGGTTTCTTAAAAAAATCGGCCAATAAACATAAACAATGAAAACTAAACAAATTATAGTCGTCCTCTTAAATATTTCCTCAACATATTATTGTGTTGGCATTAGATAGTTAATGCATTAAATGTTAAATTATATTGAATGATAAATCACGATAGATAGCAAATGGTATTAATTAGATGATAAATCATATTAAATAGATGATAAACCACCTTACTTAGGTAATAAATTTAGATTATTTATATATTTTTATTGTTTCATAGTACATAATACATGTAGTTAATCATATTTATTTTTAATCCATAATTATTGATCTTCAATATCTAAAAAACTAAATTTGTATTATTCTGACTTCTTAAAATTATTTTTTTATTTATTGGGAGAGTTTGAAAAAATCAAAATTTAATTTATTAGAGTAAAGATAAATTTAACACGTGATAAACGGTTGGCATGAACGGTGCTAAAACACAAAATATTTTCATTTGTATTTTTCCAAATTTTTCTGAAATTATTTTTATTTTTGTTTATTTTTAATGATTATTATTTATTGGGTCAATTTAAATAAATCGAAATCTAATTTGTAGATTTATTATGAATTTAATACATGTGAAACGGTCTATGTGTGAAATGGTAAAAAAGGGTATATGACCACCCGTTTAACACATGTTAAACGGCGAATTAATATGGCCAATGATTTTTTTGAAATTAGAGTTAATTAAGAATGAATGGTTGTAAACAAATTAATTAGAAATATTAAATGCATTAAATGATGTGTGAAATGATGATTTTTTTTCCTTTCCATCATATATAGGATGACCACCCGTTTAACACATGGTAAAAAAGGTATTGTTTGAATGATATTATTTATTGTCATGATATTTAATTTAAAAATATTATTAATTTATTATTTAATTTATTACTTTTTTATTAATTATATACAATATAAATATATTAAATTAATAATTATATAGACGTATCCGTACCCGTGATTTTTTGAAAATTGTCGTATCGCCGTATCCGTATCGTATCGGATACGCTACCCGTATCCGTATCCGTGCAACATAGCATATATGCAAAGGACAATTCTACTGTGCTCTGAGACACAATAGTGATTAATCACCTTGATGATTAACAAAAGAACACTACATCAATTTATCCACACCCTTATTTTGGACCCAACTTTGTGCAATTTTCTTGTGCCACATCATCATTTTTTTTTAACATCATCACTTTCATTTTAACCATTGATAATGATATGTGGCAAAATTTAAACCATTGATTAATCATTGATTTTTTGTAAACATTTTTTCTTTGTAGCCAAATAAGTGTCCCTTATTTTACACTATGTTTTAAAGATTTTTAGAAAGATATATCATCATATATAATGATGTGAACTATTTTTATTGGTTAGGTTCATGTTGGACTAATTTTATTCAATTATTTATCATTTCACATAAGTTTACATGATCAAATGTGAATGCAATGGAAGATGAAAAGTTAAAATATGAAATACTAATAACTTAATAACTAATATTATAAACATAGAACATATAGTAGTATTATTTTTAGAATTTTAATTTTAAAAATTTATCAAATATATTCATTTTAATTTTCTCTTTATTTTGACATCCATATTAGCATAGTTCATAAGTACCATTTTCCTTAATTTGAATTTGTAAATATATTATGTAAAAAATACAGTGCAAAAAATGCATTTCTACAAAATATAATTTTAATTATTCTATTTACATAATAGAATTTAAATATTAATATTTATTTTTAGAAATTAGAACTATACTAATATCATATAAAAGTAAGTTGATTATATTTGTTTTTAATCAAACAAATTTAATATTATTTTCTTTGAAAAATAATAGAAATAAAAAAGCCTATCCATCGAAAAACTTTCTTAAATTTATAAACACTTACAAAATAGTAATATTATTTTTAAAAATATAAAATTAACAAAAATCATATGACATAAAATAATTTATATTTGTGTTATGCTAAATTAATTTCTATACTTTTTATTAAATTACATTAACTATTAAGTTTGATATTATTTATAATTTTCATTGCGTTTTGAATCAATAACAAATTATTATTACTTGATAATTAATGATATGTTACTACGTATGTTGTATGATTTATTATTTTTTACATTTGATATTATATGAAATATTGTGAACAACAATGATATAATATTTGTTGTTATGTTTTTTTTGTAAACTCATTTTATACCTCATATATTACTATTATACAATAACATTAATATAAGTATTATTACTTGATTAAGAAAATAATTTTTTTTGTCATTATAATGTAAAATAATTGAAAAACTTGTACATAATCATAGACAAATTAGTTCAAATAATTATATTATGAAGTGATATTATCAATATCATCATATTTTTAAGTACTTTATATTACAATGAAAAACATAATTGACATCCTCGCCGCGTAGCGCGAGTATTCTCCTAGTAATTAATTAATATTGATTATTAAATGTGAATGCATAGTTATTTGAATTATATATTAATTAACGGTTAATGGAGTATTTTTTTGTTAACCACCATGGTAATTAACCGCTAATTCGCGATATAGAGGATGTTGGGGGGAATTTCAGAAACACAATAAATGGGCTCGTATGCAAATACAAGTGGACAGCAGAACATATCTTTAATAACAAGTATTAGATAAGTTCTTATTAATTTGTTGATAAATTGTACTAGATTAGATCATAATTTATTGGAACCCAAAACAATCAAAATTAAAAGAACATGCTACAAAAGTTAGGAATCACATGACCATTTAAAACTAATATATACTAGCTCTAACACCGCGCAATTGAGCGGGAATGGCTAGTTTTGTTGAATTGTTGAAGTTTAATGAATTGTATTTCTTTGCGAGAAATTGCTGGAAACATAACATCATTGGAACACTAACAGCGTGATTTTTTTTAGCTCGATTTTATGTTTAGATATTTGTTTACATTTGCTTATACATAACTCTTTGTAGCAGATTGAGACTTTAAATACTTTGATTTTTGGAAATAACATGACAGCATTGGAGCATAAATTGCAGGATCAGATTTGTTTGGCAAATTTTATGTTTGAAATTTTTTTTGCACTCACAATACAAACAATCAACTTTCAGTCAAAGATGCATTGTAAGTCCTGTTTTTGCCTCGCACCAATAATGCTGATAGAGAGGGGAAAAAACATTGCAGTGTCCATTTATTTTTTTAGTTCAATTTGCGTTGGGAAATTTATCTTGGCTGCCAGAACTCATGTCAAACTTAATCATCGATTTCACATTTTCACATTTTGTATCGACTCTAATTTATCAAAAATACCCTGGGAATAAGAAAATATCGATTATATCCCTCAAATTAGCCAAAATATCAGACATACCCTTGATAGAAAAAATATCAAATATATGCTTGAATGAACTAAACCAGATTGCCTGAAAAGAATTCGAGAAAATATTTACATATTAGTCCTTGTATTTATAAAAATTACCATATAAAATAATATAATATGTTCATTTACGTTCATGTGATGATGTTGATAAGAGAAATACAAAAGACGCCCCAAAAATGAAAATATCGCATATATCCTCATATTAATGAAAATTTAGAAAGTAAAATAATGTACATATGTTGTGTCGGGTTGATTAGAAGGGTCATTTATTACCTTCACTTATTATTTCTGACGGCTTTTGCATAATGCTTCAAATACTGGATTTTACTACAGTGAATAAAATACAATTATTAAATTAAAACTATGAAAAAAACTTCAAGGACCTCTTTGCAATTTTACAAAAAGAGGTTGAATTTGTAAATATACCTTGAAACGCAAGAATCAGGCTGATTTGAAAAGTAATATTTCCTTGCCTCCTTTAAATCGATCGCCTGATTCTTCCTCGTTTGAATACTCCGATGATGAAAGGAGAAGAATCACGACATTGCATAGTTCGTCAGATTCACATCAAAGTTCAAACTCAACGTGCAAACTTACCTCGGCTCAGCTTTGTACCAAAACCAAACCACGCTTTGGAGGGACATATCTGAGAATAAGGATCGAAATTGCAACCATGGCAAAAGCAAGAAGCATACCCCCTCATACTAACCTGCAAAACATTTCAAACTTAAAATCATATATTTGAAAATTTTGAATAATAGATAGAAAACAGTACTGGTTGCTCTATTAATTCGCTAATTGGTTGTTATTGCACTTTTGTCCCAATTTCCTGATTTCTCAAATTTCAGTTTTTATTCGTACTTTCAGTCAATACCAGTTTGAAAAACAGCCTCGGCATTCCTCGATATTTGTAGACCAGCCCCTGAATTACAAAGAACAAACAAATGTCCATCAAACCAATAGAAATTTGAGTGATAAATTGATCAATTTCATATATTCTGATTTTGAGTGGAATGAAATAAACAAATACGATCAAGTTTCACAACAGTGTGAACATTAAAGGAAAGACAAATTAGGATTAGTAATTTTTATTCCTCTTTTGTATTGATTTTACCTGAATGACGATTAAAGGGCGAGAATCGGAAAGTTCCTGAAAGTTATGAGGGCCAAATACATCGAGCAAATCCTTCAATATAGTACTCGGTCCTCGACGAATACTTCGATACCAGCAGTGCATTATTGCACTCCCTGACGCGGCCTCACCATCGTTGATTCATCCTTAGAAACCAGGAGATAACAGAATTACGATTACAATTTACAACCCTCATACATTTGTTTATTTTAATAGAAGAACTTTAATGAAAGGAAATTCAACGAAATAAGAGACCATGAAAAACTTATCAATTACGGAGAGAAGAGCACGAAAAACTTACCGGTTACTGGTGGGTATCGCGATGTCTCCCTTTTCGCTCATTTGGTTCTCAACGAATCCATCTCATAATTGATTATAACCCCGAAAGTTCTGAGGACCGAATACATTGAGCAAATTCTCCAATATCATATTGAGTCATCGAGAAATAGTTCGATACCGGCAGTGGATTATCACACTCACCGAGGCGGCCCCACCATTGTTGATTCATCCTTAGAAATCAGGAGATAACAAAATTACGATTATAATCCTGAAAGAATTGTTTATTTCAATAGAAGAAATAACATTAATGAAAGGAAATTCAATAAAATAAGAGAAGAACACACAAAACTTACCAATTACAGAGAGAAGAACACGAAAAATTGACCAGTTACTGGTGCGTATCGCGATGTCTCTCTTTTAGCTCCTTTAATATTTGTGCTTGGCTGAAAAATTTCGTCGAAGGAGACATGTTTTCTGAAGAAACTATTCATCAAACACTTCTCGTGCAACCGCAGATTCAATGCAATATTGAAAAGAAAAAAATAAGTAAATCAACAAATGAACGAAGAAGAGTAGGAAACAAAATCGAAGAATTGCACCTGCCAATCTGCCATGATGATATGCTTCCTCCACCGTCGTCGCGAACTTCATTTCACCCCTGGCTCACGGAAATGAGAAAGAGAGAGAAGCGGAGCGGGCTTAGACTTCTGCCATAGCAACGGCCGTCGTCCTTGGCCTTCGTCGCCACCATTTCGCCCCCGCTTTCGCCAGCTAGGGTTTCCTAGGCGTCTTTTCTTTTTCTTGTCGTGATAAATTAGAAGAGAGAAGAAGGGGAGTAATGGTGTGAGATCCAGAAATGGCATGGCTAGACTCGGCTCACATGAACCGAATCGTAATAGTATATATGTCGGTCCATATACACCCAGTCTATTGAATTAACTTAGATCACACGGCTGAGATTGTTTTGGTGACGCGGAGGCATAGATTTGTAGGAATTCTCTTAGATTTATACATAACTTATAATATATATTTTTGAATTAAGGATAGCTAATAATTGCAAGTCCTCAGTATTGTCGTAATGAAAGTAAATATTTACAGGTACGAGACGAGGATATTTGATTAATTGAAGTCCTAACCGAGTTGCTTTGGAAAAATATTTTTTGAATTAAGGATAGCTAATAATTAAGTTAGCATTAATAGTGTATCTCTCAAGCTAGTTGCCTACCGTGCTCCATAGTTGGGCTTCGTCTATTGATTTGGAAAAATATACTATGCCCCTTCACTCTTGATGACGAGGTGGACAAAAAAAATTATTTGAATTAATTAATATCTAATTAATATTTTTTAACTTTAATTGACACGTCAATTGATTTTAATATGTTAATATTAGTAAATGTTAATTACCATGTTAATTCAATTAAAAAATCAATTAACCGATTAATTCATTCAATTAAAAATACTAATCAATTCAACTAAATACATATGTCTACTTCATCAAAAATGTTTTGGTGAATTTTTTGGACACCATATATGACCCTTATTGCTTTAGTAGCCAACCAAGCGGCATTAGTAGCCTTATGTTAACCGATTTCGTTCTTTTCAAATTTCTCAATTAACCACTATCCATAAGGTGCACCAAGCACCTCGTTCTTCTTTTGGTAACTAGCAAGGAGGTATTTCCACTTGTGGAAGGTGTGTCCTTCCCAATCGAATATTCACGTATGTTGTAGTTTTGTTGGATTTATCCAAAATGCTTTGGAGTAAGGGAAATTCATTCATAGATGGCCTCTTGTTTCTTGGTGTCTTGTACAAAGAACATGAATTGGAGTGTTGGGACATCCATTTCTTATTAGAATATCCACAGTGTTTGTGCGGTTGTGGGAATCTAGCCAAAAGAAAAATCTCACATTTGCGGATGCTTTGGTTTTCAAATGTGTTTTTGCCATGAGTTTAACATTTTCGGATTTCTTTTCAATAGGTAGTCCGATTCTGCAGTATTTGAAATTAATATTTGAATTATAAATAACTGTCTCTGTATTTTCCCCTCCAACGTGATTCTGATAACATTAATAAAGTTATAAATGCTTTTTTGTTTACACAACATAGTTTGTGAAGAAAACTCATTAAGCCCTAATAATTAAAGAAAAAAAAGACTAGATCCTAGTCATGATATATTCAGCTCATCTAGTAGCTTCTTTTAAAAGTGGAAGATAGTGTCAGTCATAGTCATAGTCCTCGAGCTCCTTCTTCTCTTCACGAATTTCACTAAGTCATTTCTTTCCTTCTTTTGCTTCTTTATCTCCCACTTTATCTTCTCTGTGGGATTCTCGCCTTTCTTTTGGCTTCAATTTTTTTTGTGTGTAGTCGATTACACCTCACGTCGCATCAACTCGTCTCGTGGATTGTCTGTTATCAGAAGCTTGTTCTATCACCCATCATTACATTAATATCTCTTCAATCAGATGTTGTTTGTTCTTTCTTCCCTCTTCAAGATCTCATTACCAACATCAACGCCATATGGCACACTTCCCTCCATATTACGAACATAATTATTTTGTAAAGTCGCCTTGTGCTACCGTCCCCCCCCCCCCCCCCCCCCCCCCCTTTAGTGATCGGATCCACCTTCAATGGAATATTGTTGTAAGCTTGTTTTTTTTGAGAAAATAGCAGATGTGGCATCAATTAGACAAGTTAATTCCTCTTTTTCACATTGTCTTGAGTGAGTATTTTATTTGGGGTTAATAACCATTGAAATACTTTCATTCGAAGGGATAATATTGATGACCAAAGATTATTGATGTCACACTGGCTTATCACTCCCCCCGTTGCTCTAATCTGGTACGCCTCTTTTGATTTAAAATTTTCGTTTTCATTCTATTTTCATTTAATTGTGTCATTTTCTTAATTGATATTTATATTTTGAACCATTTTTTTGAGGATGTTTAGTTCCAATCTTGCTTGTTCAAAGATCTCTAATTTAAATAGAGAGCTAGGGTTTCTATTATTTTAATTTTTCTTACTATCCCCTTTTTATCTTCAGCATAGCTGAATAAATCAAGAAATTGCTGATACATCCCCCTCCCCCAATCACTAAACAATAGACTGATGTTTTTTTGTCCCTTATTTCAAATATTGTATTAAAGTACAAGAAATCTAGGTTTTTGTCACTTCACCCACAAAATAAGAGTCTCTTAGATTTTTTATTTCTTCATTCTCTTCTGGCTCCACATCCACCACCAATTTTTGTCGGTTTAGGTCCTCTTGGTTGTGGAAGTATTTCCACAACCATTTAGTTATCATGATTTGATTTAATGACACTGGATTAATAATTCATAGGACTTCCCGCACACTAACTCCCATGAAGACAATCTAAAACTTTTATCCTTTGTTTCCCCTTCACAATAAGTCTCCTAATCTGTTCAAATTTTTTTATCTCTAATTTGGGAACCAAGAACACATCAAAGTAATATAAAGTAAGGCTGGTAGTACCAAGTTTATGAGTAAAATTTTGCATACAATACTCAATAGAACCCCCTTGCACCCCTCCAATTTGTTAAAACAAATTCTCTATTATTTCTTTAAACATCATTTTTTCTGGTTTCGTATGATTCGGCGGGTAACCTGGATATCTGAATGGCAAACTCCCTTGTGAACAGCCAAATTCTCTTTCTAATTCCCATACCTCTTGTCTTGTTCCGGATATTACTCTGAATTCTGAATTCTAACTTTTCATAATTTACTTCTAGACCCAAGTTCTCTCAAAACACATTGAGTATCATTTTCAATCTTCTTACTTGCACAATATCTTGTTTGAGCATAAATAAGATGTCGTTAGCGTAAGAAACTACATGTATGCCTCTTTGATTGGTCTTTCTAGCTACCATATCAATTGCACAATACCTAATGTTCCTTTGCGAAGTGTTTTATCCAAAGTATTTAGCTACCCGTCCGAGAATGATGTGTTTGAACCATTTCACTCATATAGGTCCAAAACATCTTGTTATTAGCAAATTTTCTATGAATTCCCACGACACTGTATCAAAAAAAATTTGTATATTTGCTTTGAATAGCAACGATGATTGTCTAGCGTTATGTGCTTTATGCATTAATTCTCTAGCATATACGTAACATTCAATTATTTCCTTTCTTTCTAAGAACCCAGTTTGATTTGAATTTACTAGTTGTCCAATGACTAGTTTCATCATGTTGACCGGTGTTTATGATAAAAAAAAATCGTATGCTAATAACTGAAGGGAATTCATCCGACCACGGGCCCGCGCAGCGGATATGAAGGCCCGGTCCGGTTTCCAAAATCCGAGATCACGACATGACTTCGAGGGTACGATGCATAAGAAGGATAGATTCATACCAGTGCAAAATTAATTGCACTTGAAGGGTTGATCGCTATTCCTTGTTTCTCCTGTCACGTTGGTGACTAGCCGCGCGTCCCATACCACGCGTCTCGCACCACTTCGTTGACGATTATCAATCTTCCGGGTTGATCACAACCGAAGAGTCACACGTGTCGCTCCTCTACTCGTATCCACCTTGAGTCGTAAGACATCGGTCGCGGGTGCAACTGCCTAGACGAAGCACTGGCGAACTTGCTCGATTAGATTGATTCTCTATTCCGAGAAAAACTCTTTTTCTCGGTTTTCTCTCTTCGCACTCTTTCACTCTCTGAAAGATGACTCTCAATATTCTGGATTAATCTTATTAATTCAACAGGTTGGACTGAATAGAGGAGAGAGAAATATCCTATTTATATCACATAGGATAAGGATGGGCCAAAAGGTATGTATATCTAATATACACATTTTCAAACAGAAAAAACTGCAGACGCCCTTTCAGTATTCTGTTGAAACGAAAATATTAAATCGTTCCAACCGACTTTAAACCTCAAGAAAGTTGTAGATAATCTTATTATCTTTCCAACCCAATTTGTCCTGGCCCAATTGGAGTTTGGATGCCAAAGTTACGGACGTTTTACTAACTCTATGTCAAACTATCGCACCCTTTCGGTATTCCTTTAAACCGACACTGATACTTCGTTCAAATGAAAAATATTTCTACATGAAAGTTCTAGATAATCGCATTATCTATCTAACAAAATTTGAACCATTTAAATTGGAGTTTCCCACTGAAAGTTATGTCAGTTTTACTAAAACTGTTTCTTATGCCTACGAACGTGTACGTTCGTTTATCCTTGTGTATACTTTTACGGTTGATCCGAAACTGTATTTCTTTCAATAACAAGACTGATTGATCTGAAATGTTCGGCTAAGAAAGCCTCTTCATATTTTGGTAAGAGTTATATGCGATGCGACAAAGTACCCTAACCCTTTCTTCAATTGTCAGATTAGTAATTATGTTGTAAATTTCCTCTCTTATTGATCCCCAATATTCCTTAGAAAAAATTTCGTTAAAATTATCTGGTCTCGGTGATTTCACTTTTTCATTTCTTGATTCCATTTTGTCTTTTTCTACGTGTGCTTCCAAATTGTATAAATACATATTGTTTGATTTGGAGGATTTTGATATACAAGGTATTTTGAATTACATGGATATGAACTATACACATATTTTATAATTCATGGATGTTGTTTGATTCGATGAATTACAAAATCATGTATATAGAAATCTGTTGTTTGATTTGTTTTATTGTAAATCCCTGGATTGTGATTTTAGTTATATTAGTTAATTAGTTAATTTGATTCAATATATCATATTCTCCATTACATTCATGATCAATGCTTAATTTTTGCATGATTTAGGTACAATAGCACAATCGAAAGAAATCTCGACGCGTGTATTCCATGATTACAACAAAATATACAATATTATATTCATAAAATCTATACTAATTAAACGTGTCGGAAAAAAAATCTGAAAAAAAACAATTAATTACAAAATAATTACCATAGGAGAACAAATAATAACTATCTGAAAATTCAAATAATAACTAAAGCATATATGTATTCACAATAATTATATTAATTAATTAATTAATTTCATTCATCCAAAACAATTAATCCAACTAACACTTAAACATAAAACAAATCTCGAGTATTTGCTTTAATCTGCTTCATCCATTAATGCCGGTTACCATATGGGATCGCAGCCACTGTCACAGAGACATCTTGGAGAAGATTTCTTCCTTCGCATTCTCTTCATCGTTTCTCTTGCAGAAAATAAGAACACGCAGACAGCTTGGAAAGCTACAAATTCCACTACCCCATATATATTTGTTCAATTTCACGTCGACTCTCATGTCTTTGGTTCTCGTTGCCTTTTGAGCGAACTTGCGCATCTCCTTGATTGCTTGTGGTGCCTTCTTCTTGAATGTACTGCTCAACAAAAGATTACGAATTCAAAATTCTCTGTGTTTTTTAGCTCAATATACGGACCTGGTCCTGAACTATAATATTAAAATCTGTGCAAAAGAAAGAAAACTCAACCAAATTTCAACGATTTATTTAACCTACAAACCTAAAATCAAACAATTATGATCGAGTGGAAGTAAAATTGACGAAGAAATGAGCGATAAAGAAAGCGAGACAATACCAATTAACACTATTTAACAGTACTACTGTAAAAAATCACTAATTAACAATAATTAACCTTATATACAAGATTTAAGCCTAATTAACACTAATTTAATTCGAATGGGGACTGCAATTGAATCCTAATTGATATTATTTAACTCTGTTCGACACTAATTGAGCACAAATCTACATTATTACCTCAAAACTAGTATGCAGAGAAGATAGAATAGAATGTGCAGGCTTGATTACAGATCCGCAAATATGAGCAGAAACGCAACCAAGAGATGCGTATTTTCCGAATAGTAAATCTCTTTATATGGAAGATAAATACGCAGCCAAAAGTAAATCTCTTTATATGGATGTGCTATATGAATGGTATACCAACTATTGATAATCTGAATAAAAGGGGCTGTTAAATTCCGAATAGATGCGTTCTGTGTAAATGCAACCAAGAGACGATAATGCATATTTTTAATAAATGTCCTTACTCGGTGGCTGTTTGGACGATGTTAGACGTAAGTTATCAACTTAATATACTAAGAGAGGGTAATATTCTACAGACATTAAACAGCCAAGGATTGCACAAATCGAAAAAACAAATAATAGCATATGGAATCTTCAACATCTGGAAGGAAAGATGTATGCGTATTTTCCAAGATAAATCAAGACCATATAGAGTTCTAATCAAAGAGATCAATGAGGAGTTATCTTACTTAAGGGACACAATGAAGAAATCAAACAAGATAGAATGATTCTAATTTAATTACGTTTTTGTAAATAAATTTTTTTTTTTTTTTTTTTTTTTTTTTTATAGTTTTGGTGTAACTCTTTCGCTATATTAATCAAATATAGTTTGGGTGCGGGACTTCGAGCCCGCCTCAATTAATCAAAAAAAAAAAAAATATGAGCAGAAACGAGGCTTTTGGGACGAGCAGGGCAGGTCGACTGGCAGAGGATTCATCAGTCATCAAGAAAACATGGATGGGTTTTGACGACGGAGAGATCAGAGAGTTTTGTTACGCTTCGAGTATGTGACGACGGAGATGGATAGGTCTTGGCAAGCTCCTTGTATTCGTGAATGATTCTTGGGTGAGTGGAATTGATGAGAAGGGCCTTCTCTTCTCCAATGATATCGGCTAGGATAAGGAAGAAAGATATTTTTCACAACGGAGATGAAATAGATGAAATACATGGACGAAGTATAGCTCCGTGTATTTTGTAATACCGATTTTTTTGGTGTACGACAGAATTCAGGGATATTGGGCTTCAAATGCTATACACCAACAAAACAAACAAAGGATTTTGTTCATATCCAGTATTTCACTATACATCTCCCTCAAAATCCCTCAAATCAAACAAGCCTTGGTGATTGATGCATATTTAAGAAAAAAATGAGTGTTTTTGTCTCCCTCAAAATCATGTGCTGGCTTTTTTTCCAATGGATCTCTTCCTCTTTTGTTAAATCATCAAATCTTTGTTTTGTTATTTTGTTTTAGTCACTTTTCTAATTGATCTAACTATTTCTTCTCTCATTTTTTTAATCCATCTAAACATTTTTTGACAGGTTTCCAATTGGTTTTTTTTTCCCTATTTTATTCTTAGTCCATTTTCTTAACTTCACTCTTACATATTGCAATTGTGAGTTGGTTCATTAATAAGGAAGTTAGTTTCATTGTTCTCTGACCATGAGTTTTAGAATCTAATGTCTTGTAAAATTGAAAAATCATACGTTGTAAGAGGTTGTGGGTTCAAGTCCCATTAGCATCAATGTATGGGCGACCACCGAACCTTCTCCGTTTACTCATTTAAAGATTGGGAAGTTGGTTGTTGATTGATACAATATTATTTTGTGATCCGATCAAGAATTTGAGATTGATTTTCAGTGACTCATATATATGTTTCACTTTGTTTGTTTTCGATTATGTTGCTTCTTCCTATCTCTCTATTGCTACGAGATTTTTCATTTTGTATTTCTTTGTTTTCCTAAATTTTAGTGTTTTTCACCTATGATTTATCTCGAAAGTTCTCTTTTAATATGTTTTCATCTATTGGAATATTCTTTGTGTTTCTGGTTTCTTTTTCTGTTAAGATTAGGTCAGTTCAGGCTTTGTCTCACGGTTCATTGCTTATTGGGGATGAAAAATGCAATGGATCCGGCCCGCATATATATATATATATATATATATATATATATATATATATATATATATATATGGAGGCTAACCTACTTAATTAAGTATCAAAAATTTGGTACTTAATGTTTTTTTAGTCATTGGATTTGCATTGAGATTTGTGTTTTTTCAAGATAATCATAAAATTTTGTGCACATCATTAAATGTAAAAATCTCAATGCAAATCCAATAGTTTAAAAACATTAAGTTACAAAACATGTGTACTTACTGGGTGATTCTATGGTAGGACTTTTTTTTAATTCTTATACAAATTAACAAGGATATTTTGGGTATTTTTCAGTTCGCTAGTTTAAATAATAATTAATGCAATGCTCGAATAGGAAACTAATTTAATTAAAAATATCTAATTAATACAAATTTTCAAAATACCCTTGTGAAAAGGTTCTACCATAGAATCACCCGTACTTAATTAAGTAGGTTAGCCTCCCTCATATACATATTACGTGTGTACGTAATATGTGTTTCTCTATTGTTTTTATATTTAATCACATTTAAGTTATGCCTTTTTTTCTCTATCTTTAATTGCTCTCCTTCTCTCTTTCCCCTTTTTCCAGCCGCCCCATCACTCTCCTTCTCTCAGGCCATCTATCTGATTATTTCTTCTCCTCTCCAACCATGATTGGTATTAGTACTATTTTAAGAATAAACTCAAATCAACAAAAATTAACAGCATTTCATTAATCTAATATGAGAGAATGGACCTTAAAATATTTATAAAACTAAAAGAAACAAAGTATAATCAAATTCTTGTCTTTGAGGTGCACTCGATTCACCATTCTCCAAACTTTCATCATCTTTTTTATTCTCTCATTTTGGGCACACATATATGATACTTTTTCATAATTAGTGAATGGTTATAATTTTTATGTTTCAGAGATATCAAGATTCTAATATTGTTCTTTACAAATATATTATGATTTTAGAGTTTTACTTTTGAGTTTTGATCTCTCTCTCAACATGATACGTCAGAAACATTGGATAACAACTATTCTTCATTTTATTTGGATCTCTAGAGTAATTCCTCTAGTCAAGCATAATTTGATTACTAAGTTCCAATCTTCTCTCCACAACTATGTATTTATGACTTCTATTACAAGAGAGAGAGAGAGAGAGAGAGAGAGAGAGAGAGAGAGAGAGAGAGAGAGCTAATGGGTCATGAAATTACATTTTTGCCCTTTTCAGGTGTATAGTAAGGAAAAATCAGATTAAATGATTTAATCGTGGCTTTTAAATTGACATCAATTTTTTTATCTCAACAGTTCAACCAAAAAAGAGTGTATATTAAGAAAAAATGAGTGTACGATAGATCTCTCCATATTCCTTTATTATTTTGTTGATTATTGAATCTAATTAAATAATATTAATTACACAATATTAAATATAATATTATATATATTTTAGTTAATCCCAATACATATTCGTTTATTGAATTTTTTTAAATATTAAATAATTATATTAATATTAATTGACTAATGCATATTATAGTTTATTAGTTTGGTGATTGAAATTAATTGACTAATGCTTATTGGAAAATACAAGGAACAAAAATCATGTCCTTTGTTTTCTTTTCATTTTTGCAAGACAACAAATGAATGAGAAAATAAAATAATAAAAATGACAAGTAAACTAGAAACCACGTTATAATTTAATCTCACATTCTAGACTCATCAAACAAAGGACAAAAGCAATTGTCATGGACATGGATGTCTTTTTTTCTTATTATATCATAAATCAAACGGGCTCAATATAAAGTTTTTTGGTTTCTGGTTTGAGGGTTTAGCCGATTTTAATTTAGGATACCATTATATATTCGTTGATACGTAGATTTTTGTTATTCACTTCTCGTTTGTTGTATGCGTTCATCTTGCATACCTTGGATAACCGTTTGAATTTTTATCGTGTTCAGTTCGATTCAATAAGAAACGAACCAAACTCCAACAAGGATGTGTGGTCGAGTTCGTTAGATTGTTCGATAAGAATAATCAATGAACCAACATAAACAGAAGTCCATATAAATTTCATTATAAATAAACCAAATAATTTATTACATTAATCCATATATATTAAAACCAATATATTTCATGAATCTATATTGAGCTCATTAATATTTTTTTATATTTTCTTGAAATTATTTGTTAAAGTTTACTTTTGCTTAATATATATATATATATATATATATATATATATATATATATATATATATATATATATGGGCGATTCTACAGTAGGACCATTTTCTCTTTGGACGGATGAGATTAAATCAGAAAAATTAATCTGAAGGCTGAGATCTAATATGTTTACTGTAGGTCCTTTGTTGAAAAGGATAGAATAGTAATTGTCTCTGCTCTTACACGATAGTTTATTTTCCCATTTTGTGTGTTTGGTAACGCTTCCACTTTCTTCATCTCTCTCTCTCTCTCTCTCTCTCTCTCTCTCTCTCTTCCAAACCGATCTCTCTCGCTCTTCTTATTTTTGGGAGAAGCAAGCCAGTTTACTTCACAGAATTGAGATTTCGCGCGATCCTCGATTCCAAAGAATTTGCCGATCCCTCGGCAAAGAAACTGGCTCCGAGGTTCTAAACGTGCATATTTACCGGGGAGTCAATAGTACTCGTGTAGTAGGAGGGAACTAGAATTTTGATGCAACGGGGTCCATGGTGAAGTTGGTTTTGATACTTGTGTTCTTGGAATCTTACTTTGTTGTTTGCACAAGGTAAAAGAACTTTTATTTCTTATTTTTTTCATCAAATTGGTACTTCTATTTCTTGTTTATTTTTTTTATCAAATTGGTACTATTTCTCTTTTCTTTCATCAAAGTGGTACTTTTATTTCTTGTTGTTTTCATTAAATTGGTACTTCTATTTCAGTTTTTCTGATTATTTTGTGTTGTAGGAGAAATCGACTTGGGTGAAATCTGTGACTAAAATCGATTCTGCTGAGAGAAGAAAACTCAATGACTGAAAAACTGACTTGGAGGTAAAAATCTCTTTAAGACTAAAATCAATTCTATTAATTATAATATATACACTCAATCACACACAATTTATCCCATGCAATGACGGTAAAATCTCTTCTTATACAGTAAACTGCAAAAACATTTCTAAATTATGCTCTAAATGATGAAACATGTGTTTCTCTTTTAAAAACGAAATGTAGAGAAACAAGGGGAAATGGAGTCTTTCTGATACAAAGAACTAAGTGAAGGCGGTGATAAAGCCTCTAGAAGAAGGCATAAGCTCTCCTAAAAAACGACCCGCATCCTTTTCAATATTCTCTTCAAACATGTTATTTAGTAAATGAATATCGATTTGGAGTTTTAATGTATTTATACCATTGTCAATTTTTATGTTGTGCATAACTTAATTGTAAATAATCATTTTATCTTGTATATACATTTTTCTGTTGAGTGATAATATATCTTATTAGAAAATGTTGATCATGTTATCTTTTTTTTGAGTGATAATATGTCATATCGACATTACTCAATTCAATTTGTTTATTTTTCAATTGTTGATTGATAATGTGTTCTTTTCTACGAGTGGTGCCAACATTAGTACAATTCTATCTATCTATTTTTTCAATTGTTGAGTGAATGTATTTTTTTTTTTTTTTTCAATGGGTACAAACATCAATATCGGTTATGTCTATTTCTTCCTCTAAATCAACTTACCCCATCAATTTATTCTCAAAACAAAATAAATCTTGTAACAAAATCACACAAAACAAAAATCCGATAACAAAATTCACTTCTATGAATGAAAAATTATAAAATAGAACCATAAATAATCATCCACTCCTAACATGAATTCAAACAAAAATCAACAAAACATAAGTCATTTCATCCTTGATAAAATCACATCCATTCAACAAAAAAGATACCATCACATCCTTTCTCATCCTTGCATCATTTCATCCTTCATAAAATCACATCAATTCAACAAAAAAGATAATTGATGCAATTCATTCAACTTCATCGACTTGTACCGGCACGATAATTGATGCAATTCATTCAACGTTGGATCACACTCGTGCTACACAAATTAGAGACAAATTTAGATAATAGAAAAAAAAATCGCAAAAACTTCGATAGAAGATAAAATGATTCAATATAGTCAAATTAACATTTAAAAAAATGAATCAAATTTACACGAATATGATCTGAAAAACAGTAAACCTAATTAATCTCAAAAGGATTTTGTTATAACTAACTTAATACTGTGAAGGCCCATTGCAGTTATATTTCTAATAGTATTATCGGAGAATAGAGGAATTGATTAAATTTGGTCTTGTTATAACCCTAATACTGTGAGTTGCGTTGGCAAATAGAGGAATTGATTAAATTTGGTCTTGTTATAACCCTAATACTGTGAGTTGCGTTGGCAAATAGAGGAATTGATTAAATTTGGTCTTGTTATAACCCTAATACTGTGAGTTGCGTTGGCAAATAGAGGAATTGATTAAATTTGGTCTTGTTATAACCCTAATACTGTGAGTTGCGTTGGCAAATAGAGGAATTGATTAAATTTGGTCTTGTTATAACCCTAATACTGTGAGTTGTTGCGTTGGCAAATAGAGGAATTGATTAAATTTGGTCTTGTTATAACCCTAATACTGTGAGTTGCGTTGGCAAATAGAGGAATTGATTAAATTGGGTCTTGTTATAACCCAAATACTGTGAGTTGCGTTGACAAATAGAGGAATTGATTAAATTGGGTCTTCATTAGCTAAGTATACTCTAACTAGATCATTAACCCTAGTATTGTGAAGGTCCATTGTAATTATGCGCAAAAATAGAGAAACATTTACGAAATTTAGAGACACTAAATAGTAAATTCAGAGATAATTGAATCCAGAGACCTCGAAAGAAACAGAACAGAGATGATAAACAATTAAATAAAATAAGAAAAAAATTCGCACACCCATCACCCGCGTGAACAAATCAGATTTAAAAAGAATAAATTCAGTTTTAATGTTACCATTTGATCGATAGGATGGTAAGAGGAGAATGAAATATGTGTAGTGAGAGAGGGGTCCGATTGGAGAGAGAGAGAGAGAGAGAGAGAGAGAGAGAGAGAGAGAGAGAGAGAGAGAGAGAGAGAGAGACTAGCGCCTTGAGAATAGCCGATTGAAGTAGAAGAAGGAGGCAGCGAAATTAGCAAACTGTAGGGAAGCTGGCCGGCGAAATCACGCCGAGAGGAGTTCAGAGTTCAGACACGAGAAAAGAGAACTCAAGAAGAAGAAGAAACTATTCTTTCAAAAAAAAAAGAAGAAGAAGAAACTCGTGGCATTAAACAGGAAAGACTGAAGAGAGAGAGAGAGAGAGAGAGAGAGAGATTCAGGTTTAATTTTATTAATTGGAGATGTCCGTTATTACGAATAAATGGAGAGTTTCAACAAAAAAATACATATAAATATTTTGAATACCCAAACTGCCCTTCTTCGGAAAGGGCCTATAGTAGAATCGCCCTATATATATATATATATTTTTTTTTTAATAGTGAATGCTATGTATTGTTTTAATGTTAAATAGTTAGAATTTGAATTTATTTTTTATGGATATTATTTCTTGGTTATTGTTTTTTTATTAGTGAAATATAAGTCATATAATTATAAATTTTCGAATATATGTGGAACAATCCAAATTGTTCGAAATATTAGCGAACCGAATTCGAATAATGAAAAAGTGTTCAAAACTCATAACGAATCGAACCGAACATGTTCAATAAATTTTCGAACCGAAAATATTTTGATTCATTCAAGTCCGATTCGTTAATCATCCTAATTGCTAATAATAAAATTACCTGTTAATATCGCCACAACCAATACTAGCAAGTATTAATAAAATGGGGGCCCTGCATGTACATACCACAGTACCGAAATCAAGCCTTCTCTTTCTTCCATTTATTATCACTCTCCCGGTCAACATCAGGTTACTTCCCAATCTACCTGTACACCACAAACAAAATTCGAACTCAATTTCATATTTTTGGCTACCTTAATAAAATAACTAAATGTATAAATTAAAATAAATACATAAAGTAAATAATATTAAATAAAATGCAAGGTCATGCCATTATTGCCATAAAAATAAATTGATGTCCTCGTTTACAAGAAATAGAATTTGTTTGATCTCAAAATTCAACATCACGAAGGGAGGTTTACTTGTTTCGACTCCAACAACATTAAAGCAAAATACTCTTATATCGAAAGAGATAAATTCACATACATCGATTTTTTAGTCAAAATTTGAAGAATAATATATTTAAGGAGAATGTATGTATTGGAGAGAGAATAAAACATACTTTGTGGTACATTTAACTGCACATATTTATAGTTAAATTGAGAAATCAAAATGTGATATGAAATTCTTATTCCTCCTCTTTTTAATTTTCTTTCAAAATTTGTCATTAAACATGTCATACTGTTGCGTAACTCTTTCATGAGGCATTAAATGTGAATAAAAAAAAACATTACCATTCATTTAGTGGTTATTTTTATTAATTAATAAATTTCAAATTTTATTAATATTATTTTATATATAATAAAAAAAATATATCATTTTCCTCAATTTTATTAATACAGGCATCTTTTATTATATGATTTATAGTTTATTGATTGACCAGATCAACAATTGTATTTGAATCACAATGTATATCCTAATTAAGAACACGATTATGACCATAAATAAACTATAAAATGAAAAATGATTTAATGAAAAATTATCCACGTTATTTCATTTTAATGGTATTCTTAGAATCATCTGCTTATTTTATTTGATATCAATTGATTTAGTGTCATCTTTTATTTAATGAAAAATGATTTTATACAGGTGAGAATTCGATCACACTTTATCAGTTACTAAACAGTCCAATTAAGAAACAATGTGTATAGTGGTATAGCATATTAAAAGAATCAAAGTTCTTTTTAATTTAAAATGATATAAGTAACAGTAAGTGTCTTAAATTTGATTAATACTATGAGAATGTGTCACGCGGCGAGGATGATATTATAGTAAAATAAAATTATTTCATGTTATATTAATTTCATCATATTATATAACTAATTTAATTATAATCAAGAATATATTTCACAATTTTACTATGTTTTGGTAGAAAATAGCTTATTTTTTATATCAAATTTCCATACATATATTTAAGCCAATAATAATATCTGAAGCATAATACAACATTGCGGAAATAACCACAACAATGATATCATCTTTGCTCACAATAATTAATGCAATATAAATGTAAAAAAATTGAACAATACAACCGATATACTCAAGTCACATAATTAATTATTCAGTAATGATAGATTTTTTATTTATACACAACATTACATTAATCGATGAAAATAATATCAAAATTTGATTTAGCAAAAATATAATTAAAAATTATTTGATATCATGTGATATTATTAAATTTACAACCTAAAAAATAAAAATAGTATTGGAAATATGTTAATAAGTTTAAGAAATTATTCATACTTTAATGGGTAAAATATTTATTTTTATTTATGTTAAATTTTGAAAATTTCAATATTAATGTTGTGAAAAATAAAACTACAAATATAACCTATTTTAGTAATATAGTATTCTAACTATTATAATTTTTATAAAAAAAATAACTATTTAAATTAAATTATTTAAATATTTATATGTGTCATTTTGCATTGTATTTTCTTACATAATATATTTATAAACTCAAAAAAAAAATAATACGTATGAACTGTATTAATATGGATGTCAAAATAAATAGAAAATTCAAATGAATAGACTTGATGGATTTTTGAACTAAATTCTTGAAGTACTATTAATATAACTTATAGAAAAAATATTGTAATGTTTTATATTAAAAAAATATATTTATTTATTAATTAGATGAGATAGAAATATATCACATGTCAAAAGAAAATTAAACATAAATTTTCATATGGTATGTGGACACGACATTTATTATTTATCGTCTGATTTTAATTGTACGGTCTGAATTTAATATAAAAATTGACATGACTTAAGAAGAATGCTTCAAAAATGATTAAACTAATTGTCAATAGTCATGAATGCTTCAAAAAATTAACACATAAATGATTACAAAAATATGAATGAATGAGATAAAATCATATCATTTCATTAAACGGTTCAACGATTTTGAATGATAAAATATAAAATTAATGTATAATATGTATTTACTTCAGAAAATCTAATTGTCAATAGTAATGAATAAGTATGATGATAAAATTAATATATAATATGAATTTACTTCAGAAAATCTAATTTCGTAAAAGATAAATTTTTCGCTACTATTAAACTAAAATATGTGAGTGTGCATATAAATATTTCGAACATATGTGCCGATATAGACCGTGTGATTCGAGCACAATACTAAAAGAGAGAAAGATGCATATAATCACATGTCACGTTTTTTTTTTCATTTTTTTTTAAGTTGGAGCAATAAGCATATAACAGCCAACATAGTCATTAGTCACCTGACATTTAATTTTTTTTTTTTTTTTTTTTTTTTTAAATAAAAGGACCTTGGGCCCACCTGACATTTAATTTTCATAACCGACACTTGATGGGAACAGTTTTAATACTCATTTATCTCATTTAGATTTGGAGATTCGAAGTAAGATGCACTTTAATATGAATAAACCAACGGTAATAAGCACCCCGCTATTAATAATCCTGCAATCATTCAAAAACCAGTGGTGATAAGCACCTGGTTATTAATACCACACAATAATCCTGCAATCATTCAAAAAGAATGTAATTGATCGTAATTAATTGAAAAAAGAAGAAAATTAGAAAAATACTTCTTCATTATTGGAGTGCACGTAGAGTGGGGACCGGAGATTAATAGGTGCGGGGTACTCAACATTATTGATTAATTTTCAGTCAATTCATCGAAAATAAATGTTGGCTCGAAACATCGTATGTAATTTAAAAAATGGATTAATATCCTTAACAATGATAGAGATGTTATGAATATTAATATTAACTAGTTTTATCCCCGCGCAATTGTGCGGGATGTTTTTTATATAATTATTTAAATAGAATCAAAGCGCATGCGTTTGAACTAAATTAATCTAATCATGACATATTTGCAAATATCATAATGTCAATAGATGCATAAGGTTCATAAAATTAGTCTATCACGGATATTATTTTCTAATATAATTTGTATAAATATCGTTTGTTCATGTGCTTCTAAAATTGATTAATATAATCAGGACATATTCGCAAATTTTAATATGTATGTAAAATAGGAAACAAAGACCAAATGTAAAAAATGACCAAAATGTGAAATAAGAAAAAAGGGTCAAAATGTAAAAAAAGATCGAAAAGTAAATAAGGACCAAAATTTAAATAAAAAGGATCAAAATATAAATTAAAACTAAAAAGGACCGAAATGTAAATAAAATAACCAAAATGTAAATTGAAATGGAAAAAAGGACCAAAAAGTAAATAAAAAAGGACCAAAATATTAATAAAAAGGACCAAAATGTAAATTAAAAATAAAAAGGACGAAAATGTAAATAAAAATGACCAAAATATAAATTCAAAAATGTAAAAAAGGATCGAAAAGTAAATAAAAAAAGGACCAAAATGTAATTTTTTAAACTAAAAAGGACCAAAATATAAATTAAAAGGACAAAAATATAAATTAAAAAATATTTTTTTTACAGAAAGGTCCCTGGTGAAGTGGAGCTCTAGAAATGCAAGAATTCTTGCAACTTTATACATAAGATAGAATAAGCGTATGAATATTCATGCACTTGTATATAGGTTTTGATATTTTTATTTAATATGATTAAATGTAATTAATGTATTGTTTAGGCATTTTTATTCCCTATAAATATAGATCATTTATGTATTATGAGTGGATTCATTCTTGAATAGAAATTTGTTTCTCTCTTTCTTCTTTTTTTTCTTGTCTTCTTTATTTCTTGTTTGTATTTATTTATAACACGTTATCAGCACGAATTGTTCTCTTGTCTGGAAATCGAATCGAAGGCAGAAAGATTTAAAGGTTTATAGCACAAAGGTACAATTTATCAATACTAATATTTATGTATAATTATTGTTTTGTTGTTTGATTTTTTATTTGTAACTCGTTATTATTGAAACGAAATTCTCTTATGTTATATTTTTTTTTCTGCACCCGAAGTTGTGGAATTTATTTTGTTTATTGATGCACCTGGAGTTGCGAAATATTATTTACTGTGATATTTTCTTGAACAATCATGTTTCTCTTGTGATTTTTTTTCTATAAGAAAGTCAAAAGAGAAAATGAAGAAAAACTCAAAAGAAAACAGATTTTAATTTCTACAGATCCAAGTTTTGTTCAATTGAGTAAATGAAATCAAATATGACAACCATTTAATTGATTTTAATTGTCTTGACTCCCAAAGAAAACTGAAATATGTGAATTGTGAAGGTCATGAGTAGAAAATGAGAAACTCAAAAGAGAAATGAGAAAGGTGGACAACCAAGGGCAACAATATTTCAATTTCATTCTTCTATTTTCTTGTACTAACATAAAAAAAGAAAACGAAAAAAAAAAATTAAAATTTACATGAAGTTTTGGTCTCTCCTCCAGAAGAGAAGAGTGCGATGATAATGTCTTTGGCATTTCTTTTTAAATGATCTTGAAGTGCTAAATAATGGATTAGAGTACTTATTTTAGACATATGATCATTATTTGATTTTTTTTCTCAACAATTGCAACATAGAATTGTGTACGGGTATTTTTCTGTAAATAAATTACACATAACTTATAATCAAAATTGGCCAAAAAACGTAACAAATAAAAGGTAATTATGGGTCATTAATGTTGCTGCGGTTTTTTCATTTTAAATCAAAGATGTAAATGAATGTGGTTGTAGCTGTGAGTTATTCTCAATTGAAATCATAAAGTTAAATCGTGAAATTATTGTTGGATCCCATTTTGCATATTTATTGAAATATACCAGAAGTATATTCAAGTTTATTGAAGTGCACATCAGAAGTGTTAATATTTATGGTTTTCAATTTTCATTATTTGAAAATACTAGAAGCATACTGCAACCTGAAGTTGCATTTTATTTGCTCGTTTTAAATTTTGCCCCTGAAGTACAAATATATTTGTTTGTATTTTTAACTTTAATTTGTTGATGCACATAAAATTTGACATCTATTTGTATTGAAACCCGAAGTTTCAATATCGAAATTATAAGGATCTAATGTAATTTACCTATTTTTATATAGCTTCAACATGTCGAATTTAACGAAATTTGAATGTTGATTATTACTAATTGAATTTGAATTTGTTTAGAATATATAAGGCTCCCTGAAGTGAATGTTGATTATCATGTCACAAATATGCCACTGAGGAAACATTTCAACGAAAATTGAGATTATGACATCATGTCCGTTATAAAAATTAATGAAACTTCATGTCGGTTATGGAATTTGATTTCCTAACTTTGTTTTGCAAAGAGTGATTTGTTTTTAATATTGGGCTTATTTTGAAAATTAATAGGCTTTATTGCCTGCCTATTTTGCAATGAACAATTTGATCTTATGTTTAATGCATGAAAACGACTTTCTCATAATTGACCAGTATTGAGGTTTCTATGTTTATTTCTTTATGATATATGTAAGCATAGATGTTAATAATTATATTATCAAGAAATCAAATAAGATTACTGATGTGGCTAAAATATTACTAAATTTTAGGAAATTTATTTTATGCAGCAGAAATTGTATATTAACGCATAAGGTTATTTAAATTATGCACTAGAAGTTGCAAGTATATTTATCTTTACTTTTCGCACATTTATTTTTTCGTATGTTTTTCGTCCATTTTTTTTTTTTTGCACTTTTATTATTATTTATATATGCACCTGCAGTTGCGATCCAGTTTGTTAATGCACACAAAGTTTGAAATATCATCATCTTTGAAACATGGAGTTTCAATATAAAATTGCGATGTTCAAAGTTAAAGAGCATCTAACAAAGTTGATAATGTTATTGAAAGCACCGTGAGTTGCAAAAACATCAAATATGTAATATATTTAGCCAATATTAAAGACTTGGTATGAATAAATATTTGGCAAAAATAAAAAATATTGAAGATATTCTAGATAAATTATTTTCTAGTTATGACGTAAGAAATTCGCTCATGAAAAGGCAAATACAAATAAGAGAATTTAAGAAGTATTTGAATTCATTTTATCATGTCCTCTTTGTTGAAACAAATTAGTTTGACGATTGATTTTATTCCATTTCCCAAAAGTGAATGTTGCCTCGAAGGCTAAAATCAAAGTTATTGCTGACACAAATGTTGATTATAATAACAAAATCACATAATAAATAAAAGAACTCAGGAAAATGTGATTATAATGAATCTGAAAATATATTCTTCGAGATGTTGCTTGAAATAGTTGTACCTGTTGTACAACATATGATCTTATTTGTTTATCGAACCTCTTGAAGAGAAAAAACAAGAAAAGGAAGGGATGATTTTTTTTATCAAGATAAAACTTGTTTTGCATCGAATTATTTATTTAATCAATAAAGAGAAGTGTATATTAAATTACAAGAGCGTATGTTTATGATTGATGGCTCTAGAAGAGTCGTTATTTGATTGTTCTAGAATAAACATTAACAATATTGCTCCGAAAGAGTCGTTATGTTAATAAAAACATATTTGTTTATTTTTATGGCATGCACTTGTATCAGTAAAATTAAAATCATATTACTATGAACTAGAAGTTCATTATATAAAATAAAAGCAAGTTCATGATTTGAATTAGTTGCTTAGACATAGAATATGCATGTCACGATTATGACTCTATAAAGAACAACTATTAATCATAAATACTCCCCGATTTTTTATAATAAGTGAAAGTGACCGGAGCAAAATGACATTCACTGAATTTTTTGTGTGTAGTAAATGTATGATAACACATGGACAAGTTAAAATAAGTGTTTGGTATATATAGTTGATTTGTTCTTGAAAATTTCATATCTTGAACCTTTATTTAGTCGAACTAGATATTCCGAACAAGAAGTTTAAAATTTAATTTGTAAACTAGAAGTTTACATTCAAGAAATCAACAAAGTCGAATATGTATGTTGCAAATATGAAATCCCCGAAGAAAAAAATTACATAAACAACTAATATAGTGTTAAGAAAAAACCAAACATGAGTTAACATTTTTAAGATATAAGATATCATGAAAGTCCTGAAGAACTTCATTAGGTATTAATTAAAATATCAACAACTCGTGTCTAAATCAGGGGGAGAGAAATAAAACTGGAAGAATAAGAATTTATATGGATTTCATCATCACATCAGATCCTCAAACAAGTAAACAAGAACTAGGAGTTCATAAATAAATTATCAATGCAAAAGTCATTAATAAATAAAAACTTTCCAGTCTAAAATGCTCATATTTGTAATAGGATATCCTTGGATAATATTCAATTTGATATAAGCCTAAAGCGTGGTCGACCAATCGGTTCCAATATTAGAAATCCAAAGGAATAAGAAAGAGCATGATAAAAAGTTGGCAATAAAGAAGTTAATAATACTTCTTATAATATATATCCTTTTTAATATGATAATGAAACATTTATTAGTAGATTTGACATAAATATAATCTTTCAAGAAGATTCAGGTACCTGACAATATTGAAATTATTGAAAATAATAAGATCTAAAAATAATGTCTCTACTAGAAGAAGATGGAACCGAAATGAAACTATAGTTACAAGAAAGTTGGCATGGGTGCGTTTTCAAATATATAAGTAATAAAATGAGGATCTGCAATTAAATCAATTGTGGAATGTCGACATTTAAAACTATTGGCCGTAACAGAAATCTCATATGAAAATGAAATTGATGGACCTGAAGTCCGAAAAACACCATGGTTATGTCAATTATATTTATTTATTTGTATTTATTTTAAATTTTTTTTTAAGGTTTCCGAAGGACTAAAATCATGTCTTGTATTCATTATAACAAATTATTCATATGACTCATGTAGTTACAGTATTCATGAAAATCCCCGTAGGATTTAGTATGCCCGACGCATACAATTCAAACTCTCGAGAGATATATTATAATAAATTACAAAGATATTTGCATGAATAGAATATGAGTTATAAGATATAATCGTTATAATAAGTAAGAATATATATGTCGGTATGAATGATCAAATCTGCAAATACGTATTTATTACAAATAAATAGTGTCTAATTATAATTATTTGAACTCCCGAAGAGTTCCAAAAGATAAGAACTAAATGAAGATATTTGACGTAAAAGATATCGAATGTGAAATCATTTGTTTTCATGGATTACAAATATAATAAATATTTCCTGAAGTAGTTACCTCGTCGCTGGCTACTAATATTTCGAAACAACGAATGCGAAAGATTGAATTTGTCGTTAAATATTTGTATCCATGAGGGGGCGAAATAATACGCAATGCACTCTTTTTGTCATTGGTCATGGTTTTGTCCCACTGGGTTTTCCTGGCAAAGATTTTTAACGAGACATCTTATGAGGCGTGTTGAACATAATAATGTTGCACTCTTTTTCCTTCACCAGGATTTTTGTCTCATTGAGTTTTACCTAGTAATGTTTTAACGAGGCAGATTTTTATGATATAAACATCCAAAGAGAATTCCGTAATCAGTTCTCCAGTCATATTCAAAGTAACTAAAACGGAAGGATGTTGGGTATCGACATCACTAACGAGCCCCGTGCAGCGGATTGAAGGGCCCGGTCCGATGCGATCCCGAGGACCACGTCGTCGTTTCAATGATACGAATCTAATTATGCAACTAATCCTATGAAATTAATTCTTAATTCATAGAGAATCATACCACGTGAAATTGATCACGGAGAAGGGTTGATTCTAGCGTAGTTGCTCTTGTCCTTGCTTCGACTCGGGTGACACGCACGTCCCACGCCCACGCGATTCGGCACCTAGCTCGAAGCTCCGATTTGTCGTATACAACCGGAATTCTTCCGGTTAGGATCCGACCTTGCTCGTTCTTGCTCTCCTTGGATCACAATCCAAGATCTCAGTTGAGATCTCTCTACTCGTATCCACCTCGAATTATTGTCTTCCGGTTACATGTAAATCCTCCTAGAATACTTACACGTAAACTTGCTTGAATCTAGAATTGAAGAAACAATTTCTCCAATTCTCTCTTTCTCTCTAATGGCAAAACTTGGTAAAGAAGACAAAGTAATCAACTATCAAAGTCTATTTCTATTCTTCCAGATCTGAGATTATATACTATTAATCTCAGATCAAGCCATTAATTACGACAATCAATTCAGGAAAAACTGAAACAAACAATTCGGAACATAGTTCGTTCGAACTCACTTTTGGGTTCGTTCGAACGAACCAGTCACTGTTAGTATGTTATATTAGTTCGTTCGAACTGAATCACTATTCAGCAGAACTAACTATAGTGCGTTCGAACGCACTATATAATTCGTTCGAACGAACCATATCCTGGTTCCATAATTCTACCAATCTCATTGTGAGTTCAATTCTTTGATCATCCTCATTTGTACTTTCTTCTAGTTGATCCAAAACTGTATTTCCTTCAGTCTCCCACTCAGTTTCAGATCTAACTAAAGATTGTACTAATGTATATCCAATATACATTTGGTTAGGGAAAATCTATGTATATCATATATACAATGATTATATATATTCAAGCCCGAAATTAGACAACTCTATGTGTGACCGCGTAGGTTCGTATCAAGCAGTGATAGTAAACTTATGCCTAAGTTCACGGGTTCATGAGAGGGATCTAGGAAAGAATCCATCATAGCTTTCCCAAGTTGAATACGAAAAATGATTGTGATCATTTATACCAATCTCGAACGGTGATTTTTAATTCTCTTGTTCACGATATCCGTCAATCAAAATGCATGGCAATAGTCATCCTTATAATTTGATTGACTAAACTTATTATCTCGATATCGAATTGAATCAACAAACACAATCGATATTAACTATTAATATCATTGACTCTGGCCACAGATTTCGTTGATCAATTCATCGATAGGCCTAAGGGATATCTCTTTCTCTCGAAAGGTTCAATTTATATCTTGATGATTCACATCAAATTCAGTGTTTCAGACAATACCCGATCATAATCCCATGACCATCCTGTTACAGATAGTGGAAGATTATATCTAAGCATCATGTTACGCACGAAAAATGATCCATGATCATCTCTAGTGTGAAGAACTAAAACTCCATTCGTAACGATTCCATCTACAATGACTAAATCATGTCATGGTATCGTACTTTTGGTCAAGTCACAATATGCATAACCTAATGCATATCTATATTCCCGATTCGACAAACTCTTTGTCCTATGATTTAGTGTACACGTTAGTCTATTATCTTATAATAGGTATACTTATCACAATCATCACCTCGGCGAATATACTAGTGTACACGTTAGTCTATTATCTTATAATAGGTATACTTATCACATAAGTATCCTAATCGTGACTAGGGACGTTTTTAAAATATAACTTTTGAAATGTGACGGTTTTACTTAACATGATCACATATCATGTAGACTCTCACACAAGTCATAAATCAAGGTTCGTGTAATCAAATTACACAACCACGCTCAAGTTTTCATATAAGAGATAAATGCAAAAAAACTATAAAAAAATTTGAAATTGCATTAATATAGCATAAGTCTTGGGTGATACATCGTTTACAACAAATAACTTATCATAACAACTATTGTTTTAGATAACTACAAACCAACTTCCTCCTCTAGGTATCTCAAACCTATAGTTCTAGCATGATGATCATGTTTCACAACTGGAAGTGGCTTCGTAAACGGATCCGCTACATTCTCGTCAGTATCAATCTTCAAAATCACGACATCTTGCCTTTGTAAATCTCACGAATCAAGTGGAATTTACGCAAGATATGTTAGGTGCGATGATGCGATCTCGGTTCCTTGGCTTGTGCTATTGCTCCCGTATTGTCACAATACACAGCCACAGGTTCCGAGATGCTCGGTACAACACCAAGTTCATTCACAAACTTCTTGACCCAAACCATCTCCTTTGCGGCTTCTGAAGCCGCGATGTATTCTGCTTCCGTCGTAGAGTCAGCAACTGTCGGTTGTTTGGAACTCTTCCATATAACCGTACCACCGTTCAAGCAAAACACGTACCCACTTTGTGATCGAAAATCATCAGTACATGTTTGGAAACTGGCATCGGTGTAACCTGTTACAACCCATCCATTATCCTCGCCACCATATACTAAAAACTGATCCTTAGTTCTTCTCAAGTACTTAAGGATAGTTTTCACGGCTTGCCAATGCGGATCACCTAGATTCGACTGGTAACGTGATAGGACGCTCAATGCATACGACACGTCAGGTCTCGTACAAATCATGGCATACATGATAGATCCAACTGCGGAAGCATATGGAACCTTATCCATGTTACTTTTCTCTTCACTCGATGTCGGACATTGAGCTTTCGAAAAATGTATACCACTCGAAATGGGGATAAACCCTTTCTTAGAGTTTTGCATGAAAAATCTTTCACTACAACATATACAGATTTTTGGTACAGGGAAAAACCGTCACAATAACTCCCCAAACCGTCCCAATAAACTTATTGGTACGGTTGGCCATCCCAAACATCCCGTACCAACAAGGGGCGTACGTATCAGCTACGGGCCGTCCCAAATATATTATTGGTACGGGGAATTTTGCTACGGGCCGTCGCTAAATAGCCACCTGACGTACCTATGTGCAGAGATGCTGGTGTCAGACATTTTGGGACGGGCCGTCCCAATAGTGTCAGGGTTTTTTGGTACGGGTCGTAGCTAAACATTTAATTAAATAATTATTATTTCGCAGTTTTTTAATTATTAATTATTATTTAATTATATATTATATATATATATATATATTACTATATTATTATATTATTAAATAATTATATATATTATTATATTATTAAATAATATTATAATATATATAACTATTTAGTAATAAAATAATATAAAAATATATATAATATTATATAATTATATAACGATATAATTATATAATTATATATATAATTATATAATAATATATTCAATGATATAATAGCATATATAATATTATATGATTATATAATTATATATATAATTATATAATTATATATAATTATATAATAATATATAATTATATAATAATATATATAATTATTAAATAATATAATAATATATAATATTGTATAATTATATTATTATATAATTATAGAATAGTATAATTATATAATCAAATAAAACAAATTTGAAAAATACCAACACATAAAAAAAACAAATCAACAAATCAACACAAACACAAAATCCAACAATTGGACCAAAACAAACACAAAATCCAACAATTCGACCAACACAAACACAAACTCCCAATATCTCTCAGAAACATAAATCCCTCCGCAACATAAATACCATACGCAAATACAAACTCCAAATATCTCTCACAAACATAAATCTCTCACAAACATAAACTACAAATGCATGTCATCTTCGTCATCATGCGGGAAGAACTGATTCCCAATCATATCCTAAACATAAAAAAACCGTTTCGATAAACTATACATATACACTATAATAATTTATTATATATATATATATATATATATATATATATATATATATATATATATATATATATATATATATATATATATATATATATATATATATATATATATATATACTTACCGTCCAATTCTGTGGCTGGGACGACGGGATAAGACGGTACATCCTCTGCGACGACGACGTCAGCTGCTCCCTCTGCAACCCCATCGGCGAATGAGGTGACCTCATCAGATTCTGCAGTTCCGTATTCGTCGAGTAGTTCGTTCGTTGCGATCCGTAGATCGGTCCCAATCCGTCGCCCCGTCCCGATCCGTCGCCCCGTCCAAATCCGTCGCCGCGTCCGAGATTGCTGCCTGATCCTGCCGGAGATGTGCCAGATCCTTGCCCCTTAAAAAACAAAAGATATTTTCGAAGGTACATAGCACTAAAAATATTTCGAATTAAAACCTACTTACATGTTGACGTCCCTGCTGGTACATCATCTGAGACAAGTGAGCACTCGAGCTTTGCATCATTCGCATATCTGCCTCCATCTTCAGACGCGTCTCTCTCTCTCTTCCATGGCCTGCTGCTCAAGTCTCCTGGTCCTCTCTTTTTCTTCGCGGAGTTCATTCTGAATTTCCGAGATCGCGGCCGGAGATGGCACATCTGAAGAGCTACCTCCTCCTGCAGTCCAATCGGACGAGATGGTCGAGGTATAAACACTCGAATCCACAACCGAATTGATGCCATAGATCTGGCCGTGCGCTCTCCCTCCTGAAACGGCCATCCAATCCTGCAAACTATCTCCGGCATTCGAGAACCAGTCGGGACCGTGCTTCTCCGTCATACGTGTAGCATATGAAAGAAAATATGGCTTAAGAATTAACTTGGAAGAATTTATATAAATAGGCAATTCTGCAGTCAGAATTAGGTTCTTTCGAACGAACTATATGAGTGCGTTCGAACGGACTTATTCGTGACAGTCAGATTTGGGTTAATTCGAACGAACTACTTAAGTGCGTTCGAACGAACTGGGTTCGTTCGAACGAACCATTTAGGTGCGTTCGAACTGACTTAATTCCTATATATATATCATTCTGATTTCGTTTTAACTTAAGTTTTTCCAAAAAAATTAGGGTTTTGAGCCGCCGTTTCTCTCTCTTCTTCCACAGAAATTCAGATCAGATCTGGAGAGATTGACAGGGAGATTTGAGCGAAGAGCTTGAGAGATTTGATCGTAACGTCGACTAGAACGACGTTGGCGATTCCGATCGGACGAAATCGAGGTGGACACGAGTAGAGGGATTTCACGAGCACTCCTTGGAGAAGGTTCACGGATTTGGAGCAGAAATCGACACGTACTAACTTGTACGAGAAAATATTCTCCGCAACTCTTCCTTTTTGGATGGTTTTCGAGCGTGATCCCGGTAGAATTAGGTTACGCATGCGAAACTAATTCCGCTGCACACTTTTATAAACGTGTGCGTAACCCTACAGCATATGCATCCTGAAAAATAATAATTACTACATAAATATCCAATATGAATTGCAATGATTTTAAAATAATAAGTAATTGTACATAAAAGAATATACCATTACGCGCACACTTTTTTCGTCGACGAATTGGATTTCTCCTTGAGCATTTCGTTCTTTGCGAACTTTGCCCTTCCTAATTATGTCGAGGAACCCAATTGGATGTCCCGGATTTTGTTCCTCCTAACTAACATTTATATATTGTAATAATTTATAAATAATATAATTTAAATAATATAATTTGTATAATTTAAAAAGAATAATACCATTTTTTTCTTGTGCGTGGCGAGAGAAATCAATCCGGTGGTGCTATGACCGCGTTATGAACTGTTGTTCCGATTTCTTCTATTCCGAGCGGACGACTCATTCCACGCTCGATCGGAGATCCAAGTCTGACACATGTTCACCCAAGCAGATCCCGTGGCCCACAATGGCTTCGTCTGCGTGATCGCGGCATCTGATGCAATCCACCTCCTCATGTCCGGTCCGGCGACCGCTTCCGCCATGTGTCGAGCGTCTCTCATGATATGCCTATGTCGCAGAGCAGCCTAAGAATTCATTTGAGTTTCGCATTTCCTTGCATCCTCGCCGTCCGCCCAATGATAACGTTTCTGAAAAATATATATAATAGTTATGAAATAATTATAATAAATTATATATACATACCATCAGCTCCTCATGAACAACACGCCTGTGTGGCTCCGGCCATGATGGCCAACGAATCCAACCACCATCGTTGTGGCTCTTCAAAAAGAATGTCAAATCACGCGACAGTCTGGAACCGTAGTTACCTACATAATATTGTACAATATGTTATCACATTAATGTTCGAATTACAACATAAAATTAAAAAAAATTACCTGGAACCATGACCATGAAAGTACCGCCGGTACGTGCAATCGGAAGCGTCTCCTCAGTAATCCTGCTAGCGTGGTATCGTGAACGATTCGCACATACTGGCAATGCTCGAGCCTCGGCATCATCCTGCTCATCATTTGCCGAGTCGTTCGCGCCCTCTACCTCATCAGCTGCCGGGTCCACGTCCTGGTGCGGATTACCCGAGACATACTCATCAATCGGCTCTTGCAACGGTTCATTCATCTGCTCCTCCATGAACTCATCATTGTCCTCCTCCGAACGGATGGCATGATGTCCATGTCCTCGTCCACGTCCGGTACTACAAGTGAAAACCATGACCTAAAAAAGATAAAAACATATTAAATTATAATTTAGAACATAATCATAACGAATCAATATTATTTTGTACTAATTTAGAAAATTATCATAACAAAAATACTTAATAAAAACATGTCAATAATTACTCAATTCGAAAAACTTAAACATAATACAAGCATTAAACATAATAATACGAGAAAAAACATAATCTAAATAATCTAATCTAATAAAAAGTCATCGACATCCCGCTCAAATGTAACTTCCTCGGGTACGACTTCATTTATTTCGTCATCGTCCAACAGTTCAATCTCCCCCGGCACATTAAGCGCGCCTAAGTCTGTAAAGTTGTGACCACCCTGAACTCTAATTTGCTCGGTTTCTTGGAAATAATCGTTGTTCGCCGTTTGAACTCCTGATATGAGAACTTGTGGTTTGGTGTTCACGACGACCCACCAATCTCGTTTGCCACGCGTTTGTGATGGGTAATCCATGTAGTACACTTGCGAGGTTTGATGGGCAAAGATGAACGGCTCATAATACCTGATTCTCGAAGCATGATTCACTTCAACTATTCCGTGTTTCTTATCAACTCTCACACCACTAACTGGATCGAACCAGTCGCAACGGAACAACACAGCTGAGTTGTGCATGATGTGAGGGAAGGAGACTTCGACAATTGCATTGATTACGCCGTAATAATCAGTTGCATCGTCTCCCGAACAAATTGCTTTGACGCGAACTCCACTGTTTGTTGTACGTAATTGTCGACTATGAGCTCGAGTGTGGAATCGATATCCATTACAGTCGTACCCTCTGAACATTCGAACACGATTTTCGGATCCTAAAGCAATATTACGCACAATATCCGAGTAGGCGTCGAGATTTGAAATAACTTTGGATTTCATCCACGATGGCAATTCAGTTTCTCGTGTCTTGTATCGAACTCTTTTCGATACATTTCGAGCATCTAACATCTGATCGAATTGTCTATAAAAAATTTAGGACGATGATTAATACATACATAACAAAATAGACTATAAATGAATTTTCAAACTTACTCGACAAGTTCGGACATTTCAGGAAAGTTCAATATGACATAAAGGTGTGCGGCATTGACATTTTTGTCTTCCAACACCTTAAATGTGCTCCCCATTGAACGACCCGGATAATCAAAAATTGTGTAATTATCATTTGAGGCATCCATAACATCGAAATGCCGAGATGGACGATTTGCACGAGTCTGAACCTCATGATCAAAATACAGTGAACAAAAATTTGATACTTCTTCTATTGAATAATTCTCAACAATCGAACCATCCACTCGAGCTTTGGTTCTCACCTTCCTTTTCAATCTGTGTAAGCATCTTTCGAACGGATACATCCATCTATAAGAGACGGGACCACCCATTCTAGCCTCATATGCTAGATGCACGACAAGATGTTCCATCGAGTCAAAAAAACTAGGAGGAAATATCTTCTCCAACTTGCACATGGTAAGCACGATACTTTTTCCATTTCTTTCAAATGAACCGGGTCCAACTCGGTCGCACAAATATCGCGAAAAAAATTACTCAGTTCCACTAAAGGTTCCCAAACACAATCCGGGATTAAATCTCTTAAGGCCACTGGCAGAAGTCTCTGCATAAAAATGTGACAATCATGGCTTTTTAAACCATGTACGTTCATAGTTTGCATGTTAACGCATCTCGTCCAATTGCCTGCATACCCGTCCGGAAAACGTAATTTTTGCAACTACTCATAAACCAACGTTTTTCCATCCTTGTCTACCCAATATTTGGCTCTAGGTTTACCAATTCGACCATTATCGTGTGATACAAGCTCTAATTCTGGACGAGAGCAAATTATCGCAACATCTAATCGAGATTTGGCATTGTCTTTCGTTTTATTTTTCACATCAAAGACAGTGTTGAACACATTACCAAACACATTAGCCTCAATGTGCATCACATCAAGATTGTGTCGAACAGAATTCGTGGACCAATACGGCAATTCCCAAAAAATACTCCGTTTGGTCCAATGGTGCGTCTGTCCGTATCCCGGAATTTTTCCTTTCCCAATTCCATTCCTTCGTACAACAATTCTTTCGAGTTTATCGAGATTATCCAATTCATCGCGAATCTCTACACCGGATCGATGCGGGGGAGGTAAATTACGTTCCATCCTATTTTTGGTGAAAGAATTTTTCTGCTTACGAAATGGATGGTTATGAGGTAAAAATTGGCGGTGACAATCAAACCAACTTTGTTTTCTACCATGAGCGAGACTGAATGATTTTGTGTTTTCCATACACACAGGACATGACAATCTGCCGTGAGTTGACCAACCGAAAACCATACCGTAGGCCGGAAAATCATTTATCGTCCAAAACAAAGCAGCTCTCATCATGAAATTATTCTCCCGATACGAATCATATGTTAGAATCCCAATTTCCCATAGCATTTTAAGCTCGTCGATTAAGGGACTCAACATAACATCGATTTTGTCGCCTGGATGATCTGGTCCGGGAATAACGAGGGTGAGAAATACGTTACGATCTTTCAAACACATTCCCGGAGGAAGATTATAAGGAATAATGAAAACATGCCAACAAGAATACGGCCTGCCGCTCGATAGAGTATACGGACAAAAACCATCCGTGGATAACCCTAACCGAACATTACGGGATTCTACAGCGAAATCAGGAAAGGTTGAATCAAAATTTTTCCACATTTCAGCATCAGACGGATGAACCATCAAATTGGGATTCTCCCGTTTTCCATCAAGATGCCATGTCATGTGCTTCAAGGTATCCTTAGCCATGAAACACCTCTGCAATCTGGGGGTCTGTGGAAGATAACGCAAAACCTTGCATGGAACAACTCCACCTTTCTTCCCTTCTTCTGCCGGTTTGAATCGAGATTTACCACAAAAATCGCACGTCTCTTTGTCAATGTTCGCTCCGTAGAACAACATGTAATTATCAGGACATACCTGAATCTTTTCGTATTGCATTCCCAAATTCTTCACTAGTTTTTTCAATTCGTGAAAATTATCCGGAAAATCATTGCCTGAAAGAATTATGTAAGCCGAAATTATGTGCATAATCTTGTCAAAAGCATCCTTAGTCACTTCACATTCGGATTTTATACTCAGCAATATCGAAACAATCGACATTACCGTAGATTTCGTATCTCGAAAATCTTTCCATAACGGACGTTCCGATTCGCTAAGCATCTCGAAGAAACGCGCAGCTTCGGGGTTAGGTGGTTCGGTAGCATTCCAATCAAAAGAAGGACCAGCAGCATCATGAACCATCTGTTCCATTGGATTGAGAGTTCTCGGAGAAAAGGTTCTACGTGCACGTGATCGTGTCGACTCGCCATGCCTTGTCCATACGAAATAATTCGGAAGAAAACCGTTTGTACATAGATGGACTACTATGTCGTAACGAGAAAGGAAGATACCATTCTGACAATTTGCGCACGGACAACGTACGCATTCAGTACCATCCCTTGGTTTTTCGACATTGCCAGATCGGGAAAAAAAGATTTCTAAAAAATCCGTTATTCCGTCAAAAAAAATGGGATTCACGGTATTATCTACAATACGTTGATACATCTAAGAACGTTCCCCTTCCATGAGTAATTTCTAATTAAGATTGAAAAATAATTTGGTTTAAGTTTTTCTTTTTTAAGGAGGTTTGACAAAGAAATGAAACGAAAGACCTCGAATATGTTTGATTTCAAAGATTTCACATAAAATCTAACGAACAACGGAGGTGAAACGAAAGACATAAGCTAAGATAGTATTTTCAATATATTTTTTTAATAATTTTCACTCATACTAGACACATTTTACTTTCAAAATTAAAAATAATTTATTTAAAATTTATTTCATATTATATATTTTGATCTCAACATTATATTATAATTAGTTTAAAATTATATACATAATAATTCAATTTGAATACATATATAATTTATTTAAAGTGTATTATAGTTAAAAATTTATTATAGTTTAAAATTTGAATACATTATATAATAATTGTATACAAAATAGTTTAAAAATTATTATATAACATATGTCAAACTAAGGTACTATTTATCAATTTACACCCAACCTTGTTTTCAATTTATCATATACATAATTTATCTATTTACACTTCTCTTTTCATATATATATAATTTTAAATTAGTTGAATTTCAATTTCAATTTGACATATAAGATAATTATTTTAATTTAATTTTAAGAAAATTATTTGAATTTTACTTTAAATTCACTATATTTCAAAAGAGAATAGAATGACCCCTCGAGAATGGATATAACATTCTAAAATTTGGGACTGTAAGAGTTTTGCGACGGGCCGTAACAAACAATTCTGGTACGGTTATCGTTTTTGCGAAGGGCCGTAGCAGACATTTTTGGTACGGTAAATGCATTTGAAAAGGATTGTCAAAAATTTGTTGGGACGATATAACGATTTAGTGACGGCCCGTAGGAAATTGTATACACAACATTTGATATACATGGTACAAAAAACGAAACATTTCTCCTACCATACACAAATATCTAACAATCCTAACTAACAAAATTATCCTGAAATTATAATAATCCTAACTAACATATATACCGACATTGATTTACCATTTACATAACAAAAGATTTTTGTAAAATTGAAATATTAACCTTTTTGTTTTTCTTCAAATGTCTTCTCTTTCTTTTTCTTTCCTTCTCTTCATCTTCTTCCAAGTGCCTTCTCTTCCCTTCTCTAGCCTTCACTTGTCTTGTCTTTCCTCTTCCAAGAGCTCAAAAAATTCCTGCCAGAATAATATAATACTTAAAAAAAAATTCTGCCAAAATAATATAACAAATATACAAGCAAATAATATAAATCCAAAAAACATAACTTGAAAATTTAAAATGTCTTAAAAATCCTGACAGAGTCCCTGAAGCTAAAAAAAAATCAAGAATATACCAATAATATATATAAAACCAAATAATATAACAAAAAAATCCTGCCAGAATAATTTATTTTAACTTAAAAATCCTGCCAGAATAAATCTGTAAAAATTTCCTTTAAAGGCTCAAAAAACTCAAAAAAAGATAAAAAATAATCCATTAAAAATCCTGCCAGAATAAACCAAATAATTTCTATAAAAACTCAAAAAACCAATTAAACCTGTAAAACATCCATGTGAGACTCAAAACAACTTAAAAAACCAAATAAACCCCTAAAAAATCTCTATAAAATCATGAAATATACTAACCTGCCCGATCTCCAAATAATAATTCGGCAAAAATAATCCAAAAATCACAGATTTTGTTTAATTCGGCAAAAATAATTCAAAAAAAACTCCTAAAAATCCGACAAAAATCTGACAGATCTAAAAAATACACGAAAAATTTCCTGCCAGTGAGGATACACTAAAAAACCTCAAAAAAAAAAACACAAGAAAAATTCCTGCCAGTGAGGATACACGAAAAAACCTCAAAAAAAACCGTGAGTTATCTAAAATACGGCCGGATCTACAAATGGACTAAAATATATCTCAAGAAAATTACGAAACTACTAAAAAAACTTAAACTAAGAGTTCAAATCATACCTGTAGGAGCTGAGAGGGAGACGAGACTGCGAAGATGATCCACCGAGAGCTCTGTTGTGAGGAAGCGATGTGAGGCCGAGGTTCGCTGTTGTGAGAGCTAAAGGAGGTTTAGCATTGAGAGAGGATGAGGGCGAGAGGGGGTTAAAGGCTGGCTGAGTAAGAGGATTTAGGGCTGGGATGATGCCCTCGAGAGGGGAGAGGTGGCCGAGAGGGGGTTTGGGCTGAGAGAGAGTGAGGGTGAGAGAGAGAAAGGAGGGCGAGTGAATGAGAGAGAGAGGCTGTTCGGGGAAGGGTAACGTTCAAATTTTGGGACGGGCCGTAGGTATAAGTTTTGGTACGGTATATTCGGTTTGGGACGGGCCGTCAGACTAGTTTTGGTACGGTATATTAGGTTTTGCTACGCGCCGTACGAAAATTCAAACATGCAACGTGGCGACAGGCGCGGGACTCGTGTCCATTTGGGACGGTGTTTCCGTGTTGGGACGGGCCGTAGGAAAATTCAAACTTCACTCGTGGCGATAGGCGTGGGACGCGTGTCTTTTTGGGACGGGATTTTAGTTTGCTACGGCCCGTGGCAAATATTTGGAACGGTTTTTCAGGCTTGATACGGCCCGTCCCTATTATTTGGGACGGTTTTTTGGCCTTGCTACGGCCCGTCCCTAATATTTGTGACGGTACATCCTTTTTCCTACGGCCCGTACCTAATTTGGGACGGTATTTGTGACGGCCCGTACCAATAAAACTGATATTTAGCTACGGCCCGTCCCAAATCTGATGATATGTTGTAGTGTTTTCAGCACTTTGTCGATGTACGTACTCTGACTTAGGCCGAGGAGTCTCTTGGATCTATCTCTATAGATCCTCACGCCTAAAATATAGGCTGCCTCTCCTAAATCTTTCATAGCGAAACGAGTATTCAAATACTTTTTAACATCCGATAACATCGGAATGTCGTTTCCTATGATCAATATGTCGTCCACATAAAGAACAAGAAACACTACGCGGATCCCACTAACCTTCTTATATACGCAAGGTTCTTCTTTGTTCTTGATAAAATCATACTCGCTTATGACTTCATCAAAACGAATATTCCAACTTCGAGAAGCTTGTTTCAGCCCATAAATGGACCTATGAAGCTTATATACTTTTTTAGGATTCTTTGGATCGATAAAACCTTCGGGTTGTGTCATGTACACATCCTCCGATAAATTTCCGTTAAGGAAAGCGGTTTTAACATCCATTTGCCATATCTCATAGTCATAATATGCAGCTTTGGCAAGGTTAATCCTTATAGACTTAAGCATTGCTACCGGCGAAAACGTTTCATCATAGTCTACACCATGAATTTGTTTGAAACCTTTCGCAACTAGCCTTGCTTTGTAAGTATGCACTTTCCCATCCATGTCGGTTTTCTTCTTGAAAATCCACTTACACCCGACGGGTTTAACCAAGGGCGGTGGATCAATCAAGTTCCAAACTTGATTTTCATACATGGATTGGATCCCGGACTTCATGGGATCATGCCATTTGTCAGAATCTTCACTCAACATAGCATCTTTGTAGATTGTCGGCTCATCATCTATGAGTTCGACGTTGCCTTCATCAGTCACGATAAATCCATATCGTACTGGTTCTAGCCGGGTCCTACTAGACCTACGAGGAGCACATTGTGCTATCGACTCGACATCCTCAACTATTGACGGATTCGGGTCAATATCCATTGGTTCAATGTTTATTTCAAAATCTCGAACCTCTTCGAGATTTATTTTAATCCCACTAGCTCGTTGAGATATAAAGTCCTCCTCCAAGAAGGTACCTCTTCGAGCTATGAAAAGCTTGTTTTCCTCGGGATTGTAGAAATAAATATTTTTCAGATTTGGGTTCGAGTTTATCTGAAAACATTTTTTGGACGTAAACATCGCATCCCCAAATTCTGATAAAAGATAACACCGGAGGTTGTCCTGTCCATATCTCATATGGTGTCTTTTGAACAGATTTAGAAGGTAAGCGGTTTATTAGAAAACCCGCTGTCTTAAGGGCATATCCCCAAAACGATTTTGGGAGACTAGTCTGACTCATCATCGATCGAACCGTATTCAATAAGGTCCGATTCCTCCTCTCGGACACACCATTCCATTGAGGCGTTCCAGGTGGAGTCAATTGTGAAACGATTCCACAATCTTTGAAATGATCCTCAAACTCATAGCTCAAATACTCGCCTCCTCGATCTGATCGAAGTGCTTTGATTGTCTTGCCAAGTTGATTTTGAACCTCATTCTGAAATTCTTTGAACTTTTCAAAAGATTCGGACTTATTACGCATTAAGTAAATATACTCATATCTACTATGATCATCCGTAAATGTTATGAAGTATCTATAACCTCCTCTTGCCTCGGTACTCATTGGACCACATACGTCAGAATGTATAAGTTCCAATAGTTCCTTGGACCTTTCTCCAACCTTGGAGAATGGTGTTTTTGTTGGGTATTATCCTCGACCCCGGGCCCACGCAGCGGAATGAAGGCTCGGTCCGATTCCCGATTCCCGAGATCACGCCACGACTTCGAGGGTTCGATGCAATTAGAAGGATAGATCTATACCAGTGCCAAATTGATGGCACACGAAGGGTTGATCGCCGCCTTCTATTTCCTGTCACGTTGGTGACAATCCGCGCGTCCCACACAACGCGTCCTTCACCAATCGTTTGCTACGCCGGTTTACTCGACTTCGTCCTCGTACGTCCAAGCGTGAACACCGTCTTTCTTACTCGAGTCGATCACAATCGAAGAGTCACAAACGTCACTCCTCTACTTGTATCCACGGTGATTCGTAAGACGTCGGTCGCGGATGCACCTGCCTAGACGATGCACCGGCGAACTTGCTCGATCTAATCGATTCTCTATCACTCTCTTTCTTCGCACCTTTTCACTCACGAAAGATCAAATCTGAATTTGCTCTTTTTATTAGTGTCTTTGGCAGAATGATTACTTTGTTTAGATGAGAGAGAAAATCCTATTTATATCTAATAGGATCAGGATTAGCCAAAAAGCATGTATATCCAATATACACCCTTTCACACAGAAAACTGCATGAACCTGTTCAGTATTCTGTCCAGACGAAATGGATAAATTTCTCTGACAGAAAATCCACCAACACGAAAGTTGTAGATAATCTCATTATCTACACAACCCAATTTGGTCCAGCCCAATTGGAGTTCGTATGCAAAAGTTATGACTGTTTTACTAACTGTATGTCATACTGTTGCACCCTTTCGGTATTTCACATAAATGACACTTATACTTCGTTCATATGAAATATATTTCTTCATGAAGGTTGTAGATAATCTTATTATTTATCTAACCCAATTTGAACCATTCAAATAGGATTTTCCCACTGAAAGTTATGGCCACGAATGTACGCATACATTCGTTTATCCTTGTGTACACTTTTACGGTTGATCCGAAACTGTATTTCTTTCAGTTTTTGTCATCTTCCCAAGTAAACAAGATTCATATTGTCCAAATGAATCAAATTCAAATGAATCCAAAAGTCCATCCTTATGGAGTTTTGAAATGCGCTTCTCGTTTATATGGTCAAGTCGACAATGCCAAAAGTAAGTCTTGTTATCAACTTTAGGTTTAATCCGATTTGTGTTTATATTATAGATTGATTTATCATTTGTGTAATTCATATCTAAAACGTAAAGACCATTTTCTAATAGAACATTTCCATAGAATAAATTATCCTTACACATAGAAAATTCATTATTCTTAATAATAAATTCATAACCTTCATTAGCAAGTCTAGACACACTAATGATGTTCTTACACAAACTTGGAACAAAATAACAATTATTAAGTTCTAAAATAAATCCACTCTGTAAAGTAAGATAAACATCTCCGATGGCCCACGCAGCAACTTTTGCTCCATTCCCAACTCGAAGATCCAATTCACCTCGTGTTAACTTCCTTCTATTTTGAAGAACCTGCATATTTCGACAAATATGAGTTCCACAACCGGTATCTAATACCCAATTGTCCAAAATTGAAACGTTAACATCTATAATAGTCATACCTGCGGTTCCGGCTTCCAAAGCCTTCCCCTTGCTCTTATTTACCTCATCGAGGTAAATCTCGCAATTTCTCTTCCAATGCCCAGTCTTTTTGCAATGGAAGCAGGTGACATTATCGGATTTCTCCTTTCCTTTAGTCTTAGGTTTGGACAACAACTTGCCCGCACCGCCCTTGGACTTTTGTTTCTTACAAATCCCTCCTTGAATCATGAGGACATCCCTAGCAACTCTTGCTTTGGGTTCTCCCGATGCCTTAAGCATCTCCGACTCAAAGTTCTTGAGCATCCCATGGAGCTCGGGATCGTCTTGTTCATCGAGTGCATATGATAGTTCGTCACGAAAGTCGAGAAAATTGGTGGCAATGCACACAAGATCAAATCTAGTTGCATTATCAGTGACACCTTTTCTCCCAATTTCTCGAGACGATCAATCAACGATTGAACCTTTAACACGTGAGTGCTAACCGAAGATCCGTTAGGCATCTTACAGTTAACCAACTCCTTCAACGTATTGAACCTTTCAATCTGTTCTTGCTCTTGGAACATTTCCTTGAGCGTCGCGTTAATCTCATACGCATCCGAATCCTCGAATTGCTTTTGCAAATTCGCGTCCATACATGCCAACATTAGGCATGTCACGTCATTTGACTCCTTCTTAAGTTTGTCAAATGCCGCCTTTTCTTCGGGCGAAACCTAATCATCGGGAATCACCATCTTTGTGTCTAACACGTGACTCTTGCACTCTTGCCTAAGAACAATTCTTAGGTTACGGTGCCAGTCAAGATAGTTCTTGCCGACTAGCTTCTCCCTTTCCAAGACCGATCTAATCGACATGGAGTTGGTGTTGCTTGAAGTCATGATTTCTACAACGGAAAAATACCTTATAATGAGATTGATACTAACATGTAGGAACTTATCCTATATGATCTTATATGATGATATGAAATATGTTACTTTTATCAAACCAATAACCCTAATATTGATTCGGGATTCTAAATCCAATAACACTTCAAGATCCATATTTCATGATCCTCCCATAAGTGACTTTGGCCGACAAATGGGATCGCATTATTTAGGTAGGATAAATCCAATCGCATCCAATGCGACTCTTGACCCTTTATAGGATTTCGGTATCAAACCATATCATATATGATTCGAATTCCGTTTGTGCATCCTAACTATGTCCCGAACCCCAATCGGATTGGCTTGGACGGTTAAGTCACAACCGTGCTCACATATCGTTCAATTGAACTACAAATGCGCCCGACTTTGGCCTGAACCCGCATTTGTCCTCAACTAACGCTTGCCTCTCACATTGAGATATACAACATTACACACCCGACTTTGGCCTGAAACCGTGCAAAGTGTAAGACCAATCTCGGAGGTTGTGAACATGGAAGACATTTCATGACTTAAATATTATGCAGGGATTTTAATGTCAATATAATCATATTATATTGATTTGTACAAGTTATTATGATGATATATGTGAATTTATGAGCATGATTTAAACAAATTTCGAATTTGTATTCTAAATACTAAACCAGCAAAATTTTTACATAGTTCGTTCGAACGAACAGCAAGTTTCGTTCGAACTAACTTAAGTTTTGTTCTCTTCTAAAATTTCCAAAATTTCCAAAATTGGTTTCGTTCGAACGAATCAAATATTCGTTCGAACACACTAATGGTTCGTTCGAATGGACTACATTAGTCCGTTCGAACGAATGGTTCACTAGGTTCGAACGAACCAAAACTTCAATATGATAGAACTAGGTTCGTTCAAACGAACAACAGGTTCCGTTCGAACTAACTAAACTTCATTTCATCAGGTTTGGGTTCGTTCGAACGAATCAAATATTCGTTCGAACCCACCAATGATTACATGAATTCGTTCGAACGAACAACCAATTTCGTTCGAACTAACCATTAATTCATTAGTTTTTACTTCAACCCATTCGCGACTTTTCCATGTTCGTTCGAACGCAACTGTGAGTTGCGTTCGAACGAACCAAGTAATGAATTCACGAATTTTAACCTTGATTTTTGCTGATTTTGATTGTTTCGTAAACAATCGATCATGAAACTCTTTCATGATCCCTTCTAGATGCTATTAATCATCTCATGATTAATCTCTAGTAAGATTTTAACTTGTTTTAATATCGAAATTTAATAAAAATGTCAAATTCTATGCAAGAACACGAATAACACTTATTCGTATTCGATTAGATCAATGAATCGACAAACTGGCTCTGATACCACTGTTGGGTATCGACATCACTACCGAGCCCCGCGCAGCGGATTGAAGGGCCCGGTCCGATCCGATCCCGAGGACCACATCGTCGTTTCAATGATACGAATATAATTATGCAATTAATCCTATGAAATTAACTCTTAATTCATAGAGAATCATACCACGTGAAATTGATCACGGAGAAGGGTTGATTCTAGCGTAGTTGCTCTTGTCCTTGCTTCGACTCCGGCGACACGCACGTCCCACGCCCGCGCGATTCGACACCTTGCTCGAGGCTCCGATTTGTCGTATACAACCGGAATTCTTCCGGTTAGGATCCGGCCTTGCTCGTTCTTACTCTCCTTGGATCACAATCCAAGATCTCAATTGAGATCTCTCTACTCGTATCCACCTCGAGTTATTGTATTCCGGTTACGTGTAAATCCTCCTAGAATACTTACACGTAGACTTGCTTGAATCTAGAATTTAAGAAACAATTTCTCCAATTCTCCCTTTCTCTCTAATGGCAAAACTTGGTAAAGAAGACAAAGTAATCAACTATCAAAGTCTATTTCTATTCTTCCAGATCTGAGATTATATACCATTAATCTCATATCAAGCCATTAATTACGACAATCAATTCAGGAAAAACTGAAACAAACAATTCGGAACATAGTTCGTTCGAACTCACTTTTGGGTTCGTTCGAACGAACCAGTCACTGTTAGTATGTTATATTATTTCGTTCGAACTGAATCACTATTCGGCAGAACTAACTATAGTGCGTTCGAACGCACTATATAATTCGTTCGAACAAACCATATCCTGGTTCCAGAATTCTCACAATCTCATTGTGAGTTCAATTCTTTGATCATCCTTATTTGTACTTTCTTCTAGTTGATCCAAAACTGTATTTCCTTCAAAGGAAACAATTCAAGAAGAATTAAATTCACTTGAAAAATGTGAAAATTTTGGACCTGTAGTCTAAACAATTATGATATATAACATATACGATACAAATGGGTATGTTTAAGAAAATACAATTAAGATTAGTAGAAACATAGTTTACAATGTTATATGCAATCACATTGAGATTTTTTTTATTATCTTTAAAGGATTCCAGATGTATCTCACCGACGTTGTGACAATATATTTGTTTGGATCACTTGATAATGTTATTTACATGAAAATCCCTGAAGGATTAAATTTACAAGATACAACCAAACATATCTCATCAAAATTCTTTTCGACGCATGATCTTTAAAATAATGATGCGATAATCGTCCAACAAATTTGCTTGAATGATGACCTGACAAATTCCTTCACCAAGTTATATTGGTCTACATGAGGGGGAGACATAATGCACGATGTAATCTTCTTGTTTGATATGGATTTTATCCTAATGCGTTTTTTCCTTGAATGATTTTTATTGAGATGACTATTATTGCACATAATGTAAATCTTATGGATATTCAAGGGGGGGTGTTGTGAATATTAATATTAATAAGTGTATGAATATCCATGCATTTGTATATAGGTTTTGATATTCTTATTTAATATGATTAAATGTAATTAATGTATTGTTTAGGCATTTTCATTCCCTATAAATATAGACCATCTATGTACTATGAGTGGATTCATTCTTGAATAGAAATTTGTTTCTCTCTTTCTTCTTTCTTTCTTGTCTTCTTTATTTCTTGTTTGTATTTATTTATAACAAGAGATGTATTTTCCAACATAATTTCAATTATTCTTTTAAGAATTTTTTTAATAGTATTATGTGCATATTATAATAATATAGCAGGAAATAAATTTTATTTTTAATGATCTTCATATATTTGGTAGCACCACAAATTGCATGTACTTTTGTGTAAAATTTTGATTTGTATGGATAGTCTATTTGCCATATTTGTTTTTTATAATTGCAAACAATATAAAAATTTAGATCTATCAAAACAAATATATCAAGTAAATTCTATTGAATGATTTTAAATTTACACTTGATCGATACAATTTGGCAAAACAATCTTTATAGAAAATCAAATGCAACCAAAAATTCAAAAAAAATGAAGGGAAAAATGTTATTTGATACACATGACAGTGTGCAAATAAATATCAACCAAAGTAATGAATTTGACCATTTAATTATGATGACTCAATTAGATTAAATTTTATCTTTCAAGTTCTTTTTATATTGTTGGTCATATTAGTAAAATAATCAAATATATTGACTAAAATAAATAATAATAAATAAAATTGGAAGAGGCGTGGATGTAGTAGCGGGATCGGGTCAATACTATCCTAAAGACATATTAATACCCTCTTCGAGATTCTACACTAGGAGTTGACTCGTTTCTATTCCAATAGCATTCATCTTAAAAGGAATAAGTCACATGCATCAATTTTCCAGTCAAGTTAGAAAATATAATTTATTTGAGAAAAATAGATGTACCCGAGAAAGATATAAAGAGAAAATTAAATTAAATAAAAAATTAAATAAAAAGAGAGAAATAAAGAGAGAAAATATATGTGTGAGGTACATACATATGATCACACATATTTATAGATAAATAAAAAAATTAAATAGTCAGATAGAATTCAAATGAGTTTCTAATTCCTCCGTAATTCTCTTCTCAATTTCTGTGAATACTTTCATTAAACCCATCTTACTGTTGTGTAATTCTTTCACGAGGTTAAATCTGAATAAAAAATATAGTCATTCATATTAATTATTAAAATTTTAAGACTTATTAATATTATTTTATATATAATAAAATAATACAACAAATATACATATTGAATATTTATTTTTCCCAGAAATATATTTTCATATTATGTCGTTAGATATATTATATACACATAAAAAAAATTGAAGTATACAACCTAGTAGGTATAATATAGCAGTATGCTAAAACTAAAACTGTTGAGACCTGATAAGGAATCAAGCAGAGTCGACTTGCCGGATCCAGAGGAACCCATGATGGCCATGATCCGGCCCGGTACAGCATACCCGCTAATGCCTTGTAGTATCTTACGCGGCGTCTTGCTTCCTCCATAGCTGAGAAGAACCGCTGTCAGATCCTCCCATACAAGATATGCCGCAGAAGGATTATTGGCGACATTGGATCTCGAAACTCCTCCTCTTCTTCCTTCTTCAATTTCCATATCGAGTATTGTAAGTTAATTAAGTGTAGATTAGGGTTTCCTTATGTGAAGACGAGGAGTGTATACTGTATACAGGGCCGACCAATTATGTTGGTCCAAGAGGCATTTGTCAAAGACCACCTCTTTTGATAAGGCCACAATTTTTTATAAAAACATTAGGTATAAGTTCATTGGCCCAAACAAAACCTTTTTCGGGCTCATTTGAAAGAAAGAGAAAAGGAAAAGAAGAGAATAAGAAACTCACCTGGAAACGACCAACCCACGAAGCAGCAGCATGAACCCACCAAGAGAAGGCCACGGTAAACGGGCGCAGCTCACGGTCTCCACTCTAGCAGGGTACGGTCTCCACGCAACAAGGAAACCTCCAGGCGACGACACAGTGCAACCGTGCAGACTGTGGAGTCTCCAGCTCCTTCTCGACAGATTCGAATCCAGTTCTCCCTAATTCGACTCGAATTCTTGACTGGATACTGGATAGTCCCGATTGTACCAATTCTTCCTAATTCTTGCCTGGACCTACATATTTGACTCCGTGATTCCTAATTATTTAGCGACAATCTCATATTTGTCACCAATTATTCGTCGAACGCAAACATTTTAAATTATTGAAGAAGTTCGAGCTGAACGGCGAGGCTGAACTCCTGGATTGCGTATAAAAATGTTGGACATTGCTCGTGAATTTGCCGATATATTCAATGTTACTCAAAATCACAGATCGTGTGCCGGCATTTGGTAATTTAAGTAGGGTTTGCTTTCATTTCATTCCTAAATTATCGAATTGTAATCTGATTTGTTGCTTAATTTTTTTCCTTTTTGCAGACAAGGTGTTGCCTTACCTTTTTTATTTTTCATTTGTAGTGGAGGGGCCGTAAACAAGACACAATCGTGGATGCATGTGCATATATTGCTTGTAGACAATAAAACAAGCCCTGCACAATCAAGGGTACATAAAATCAACATCGAGTACTTAATTTTAGATTAAAAAATTGTTCTTTTTGTTTGAATTTTTATGTAGTTAACTTAACATAATATTAAATATTTTATAACGTCGTTAATTTTTTGTCAAAGGCCTCCATAAACGACTGGCCGGCCCTGACTGTATATAGATGGATATAGCTAACTAACTCGTATTGAGAAGAGAACTTTTACCCTTCCCCCAGAACCCATCACCACATCCTATATATTCCTAATTAACATGCCTAATTAACTGGTAATTAACAAAAGACACATGATTAACAATTAATTAATATTAATTATTAACTGTTAATTCATGGGTATGTTAAATATATATTAATTAATTGTTAATAGAGTGCCTCTTGTTAATTACAAGTTAATTAAGTGTGTTAATTAGGGATATAGAGGATGTGATGATGGGTTCTGGGGGAAGGGTAAATGGCCTCGATTGAGAATTAATGACGACATTAAAGGAAAAATAAATTTATGATACCGAAAGATTAAAATCCATAGCGACCAGCACACATTTTCGGGGCAATTTCTTGTTCCACTTATACTATAAATATCAATTTTGTCCTTTGAAAATTTATTCTTCATTAAAATTATCCTTTGGAAAGTTCAAAACCTATCATTATCATCGTCTTAAAACTTTACAAATATCTATATCATGAAATCACCGTCAAACTAAACATATTTAACAATTATGAACTTAACTAAATCATTAAATTAAAACCTATTTGACTAAATCATTAAATTAAAATTATGTAAAACTATATTTATCCAAAATGGTGTGGGTTAACCCACCCCTTAAAAACTCAACAAAAAAAAAATCTATTTGACTAAAATGCCCTTTCAAACTGCACGGCCTCTATCTAGTTCAAACTCTTTCTCTTTCCACATTTAACGTGTAAAGATGTAAAGTGTAGACCATGAATCCCTTCTTCTTCCTTCGTATCACTGGGCACCAAACTCATTCAAATAACGTGAAATAAATAGATTTTAACGGGCCTTCTAATTCACCTAGTGAAAGAAAGCTCTAATCCACCTAGTGATAGAAAGTTGCTCTCCGTTTATCCCCCGTCTGCCTTACGCTAGCTCCTTCCTTATTGATGCTCTTCTTTTTCTACGTGTTTTTCTCTTTTCTTCTCGCGATTAGAAACCCTAAGTCCTACAAATTACTTTGCGTTCTGCAATGGACAAAGAGTAAATGAATGAATTCTACAAAAGTAGATGAGAAAATTTCATTGAATTTCTTAGGGAAGTTCTATAATAAATCCATTTTCTTATCATGGACCCTGGATTCTTTTTCAAAAAATTATTTTAAGAACTTTAACTATTTATTAATTAATTATAAAAAATTTATGTTTTGGCTAACATTAAATGATAAATATATACTAGAATCTTAGAAAAAAAATCATTATTTAACAAATGGGTCCATGATAAGAAAATTGTTCTATCATAGAACTCCCCAATTTTTCTTAATATTGAGTGTGTAGTTTTTTCTTGTCTATTTGTTGTTTTAGTTTAGAGTATTTGTGCAAGAATTACATATGAATTGTTATTGTTTGGGCAAATTTTGATTATTTAGACAATAAATTGTGATTACGTAGGAAAATGTAAAACAACAAACATAAACAAGTCCAAGTTTGTTGGAATTTGCGCAGCGATTTAACACTCAAAATACTAATTTTATTACTTAAACTTTGATATTACAAAATACACTCTTACAAACTCTCTTTCTCTCTCTTAATTATTCTCTCTCTGTAGACACTATCCAACTCTCTATTTCTTTCTTTCTTTCTTTACGTGGCTTCGCTCTTTCTATTTTCTCTATCTGATGGAATGATATCACACTAGTACGTACTAGGTCCTATTTATAGCCTTACAAATTACAAAGGAAACATCACTAGAACACCCTCAATACATCATGAAGATGTCTAGATTATTATGGTCTTTCTTAACCGACTTATAACCTCTTCCTATATGCATGAACTTTCATGACCCTTCTCCATTTCATTCCTTCTAGAATAGTCTCCATTATTCATTTAATTAGAAAATGAATTTATATTTAAACAAAGTTGTGACCATTTTATAATTTGAGCTCGTTGATTATGGATCTATCGAATAATTATTATCTGCAATTAGCAATTTATGATGCTCTTAATGGCAGGCAAATTAGGAGCTATTGATGTGCCATAAATGAAATTTTAGTTCAAATCAAGCAATTCTCGGAAGCAGACTGTACTTCTGTACTGAAATAAGAGACACATGCTTGTAATGAGATAAATACTAATTTTGTTATTACACTTCGATATCTAGTTTCGATTCAATATCACATAAATGTGAAAGATTGCCATAGAATTGTTGGAATTATGGCTTGATTTTATTTGTTTTCTGGATTGGGAAGAATAGGGAATTAATATAAAAAAAGATAAAGAAGTTGTATATTGGAACATTATACGAGAGAGAATGGAGTCAGAGAGCCAAGTGGCTTGGGTTTTTATTATAATTTTCTTTTTCCAAAAGTTTCGTACAGTACAAGTCCTATATGTAGGAATTTTATTCATCCCACATAAACACACCCAACTATTCTAAATATTTCTTTTCTAACTAATAGACACATATTTATCTCCAATAAACATCTATCTATTCAAGAGACATCTCTCATTCACACACAAATACATTCAATATTATCCTGTCCCAAAATATTAATAATATTATTATATAAAATATTAAAACATTAATTTTAATACTCTCCCTTAATTCTTTTACTCGTCATTCCCATAATTTCTCGAAAGCGAATAAACTTCTCGATCGGAAGCGCATTGGTGAAAATATCCGCCAATTGTTGGGTAATCGATCCGACCCCGGGCCCGCGCAGCGGATATGAAGGCCCAATCCGGTTCCCAAATCCCGAGATCACGCCTCGACTTCGAGAGTACGATGCAAAGTAGGATAGACGATTACCAGCGTGAAATTGATCACGCACGACGGGTTGATCGCTCGCATCCTTCTCTTCCTCGGTGTCACGTTGGTGACTATCCCGTGCATCCCATACCACACGTCTCCCACCGTCTTGACACGTCTCCGATTGTCTTCGTGCGTCCCATGCCCACAAGCTTTCACAGCCTTTTGCTCCTTTACTTCTCCTGTTTGATCACAAACGAAGAGCCACAAGTGTCGCTCCTCTACTCGTATCCACCGTGAGTCATAGCACCTCGGTCGCGGATGCACTTTCCTAGACGATGTACCGGCGAACTTGATTGATCGTGTTTGATTCTCTAATATGAGAAAACCCCTTTTCTCTCTTTCTCATCACACCCATTCAACTATTGATGGTGTTCTTTCGAATGATCATCTCAATTAATCTAATTTGAATTAGATTCGGGATTAACTCTTAATTGACTTTGATTCACATCAGAATTAATTATTTTGATCAGAGAGAAATATCCTATATATACTACATAGGATAAGGATGGGCCAAAATGTATGTATATCTACTATACACATTTTCAATTAGAAAGCTGCATATATCCTTTCAGTATTCTGTTGAAACAAAATTGTTAAATCGTTCCAACCGACTTAAAACCTTGACGAAAGTTGTAGATAATCTTATTATATTTTCATCCCAATTTGGCCCAGCCCAATTGGAGTTCGGATGCGAAAGTTATGACGATTTGACTAACTGTATGTCAAACTGTCGCACCATTTCGGTATTCCATTAAAACGACACTGATACATCGCTCAAATGAAATCTATTTCTTCATGAAAGTTCTAGATAATCTCATTATCTATCCAACCCAACTAGAACCATTCAAATTGGAGTCGTTATCTGAAAGTTTTGCAGTTTTACTAAAACTGTTTCTTATGCCCACGAACGCGTACGTTCGTTTGTCCTTCTACGTACCATTTTACCGTTGATCCAAAACTATATTTCCTTCAGTCTCCCACTCAGTTTCAGATCTAACTAAAATGTACTCATGTATATCACCTATACACTATAGCAGAGAATCTAGCCCGCGTATCATATACGCTAAAGCCATGCACATCCTATGTGCAAAAACTTGCAATCAAGCCCAACATAGTACGACTCGTTGTGTGACCGTGTAGGTTCGTTTCACGATGGCAGTAAGATGTTAAGCATTACAAGCCTATGAACGGGATCTAGTCACTCCATCATGGATACCCATGTTAAAACGAAAAATGATTGTGATCATTGTGCCTATCTCGAATAGCGGTTATTAGTTCTCTTGTTAGCGATATCCGTTAATCAAAAGGCATGGTGATAGTTGAAAGAAAATATGGCTTAAGAATTAACTTGGAAGAATTTATATAAATAGGCAAATCTGCAGTCAGAATTGGGCCCAATCTGCAGTCAGAATTGGGCCCGTTCAAACTTATTTCCAATATATAAACTCTGATTTCATTTTAAACATAAGTCTAATTTCGAGTGTTAGGGTTTTGAGCCGCCGTTTCTCTCTCCTTCTTCCACAGAATTTTAGAGAGATTGAGAGGGAGATTTGAGCAAAAATCTTGAGAAAATCGATCGTGACGGCGACTAGAACAACATTGGCGATTCCGATCGGACGAAATCGAGGTGGACTGCACGAGCACTCCTGGGAGAAGGTTCACGGATTTGGAGAAGAAGGTGTCACGTACTAACTTGTACGAGGTAATTTCTCCAACTCTTCCTTTTTCGTTGGCTTTTCGAGTGTGATCCCGGTAGAATTAGGTTACGCATGCGAAAATAATTCCGCTGCACACTTTGATAAACGTGTGCGTAACCCAACAATAGTCATCCTTATAATTTGATTAACAACACTTATTCTCCGATTCCGAGTTGAGTTAACAAATTTCAATCGATATTAACCATTAATATCATTGACTGCGGCCGCAGATTTCGTTAATCAACTTATCGAGCGGCGCCTAAGAGATATCTATTCCTTTCGGAATATACAATTCCTATCTTGGAAACTCATATTGAATTCCGTGTTTCGGACAATACCCAATGATGACCGTTTTGGCCCCCTGTTACGACAGGCGTAAGGTCATATCAAAGCATTGTGTTACGCACGTAACACAATCAATGGTCCCCTCAAGTGTGAAGAACCCTAATACCCTACTCGTCGCGAGTCCATCTATAATGACTAAACCATGTCATGGTCTCGCGGATTTGGTCATATCCAATATATGTCACCTAGCATACATCTACGTTCCCGATTCGACAAGCACCTTGTCCCATGATTAGCAAAACATAATCATCTCCTCGGCTAACGTACTAGTGTACACGTTCGGTCTATTATCGGATAATAGAAATGCTTCTCTCTTAAGCAAAGTGACCCGCGACTAGGGATGTTTAGAAATGAAACTTTGGGTGTGACGGCTTCGCTGCACATAATCATCGATTATGCCGACGTCCACACAAGCTCAAATCAGGGTTCGTGTAATCATATTACACATCCCGCACACAGTTTTCACGTAAGGTGAATGCATAAAAATTTAAGTAAACAAGATTTTTAAAATTCACTCATATGGATTAAGTATTGGGGTGATGCAGCGTTTACCTATAGGTATCTCCATACCCATAGCCTGCGAGGACTATCGTATTAGATAACTGCACTCTACTCTCTTCTTCCTCATCTTGGTATCTCCATACCCATAGTCATCGCATGACAATCACGCGCGACTAGAGAGAGCGGTTTTGTAAACGGGTCCGCACGTTGCCGCTAGTGTTAATCTTCGTAAGGTTTGGAACATTTCCATATACCTACGATCACATATTTTCACAAAATTTCATGGATCAAATGAAATTTTCTGAGTATTGGCTAGAAGTGGTTGTGACCTCGACATTTTTGGCTTGTACTATTGCGTCTCACGCAATCCACAACCATAAATCCGATAACTCGTGACTACTTCGAGTTTGGTTTTGTATCCTTGATCCATACCGCTTCCTTTTGCGATTAATAATCGTAATATACTCGCCTCGGTAAATAGAATCGTAAACCATTGGTCGTATGGAACCTTTCCACATAACCATATTTTCATGTAAGCAAAACACGTACACACTTCGTGATCGAAAGTTGTGCTACACGTTTGGAAACTGCCGTTGGTATAACTCTTTATAACCAACCCGTCCTCCACACCATTATAGACAAAATAAAATCCTGAATTCTTTCTCAAAGTATTCAAATACAAACTTCACCGCTATCAATATAAATCCCGATGGGTTTAAATGTACATAACCATTATGTATATAAACATATAACCATTATACATTCACAAGAGGTAGTCTCATGTAATCGCATTACATTCAAACTCGTGTGATTCCCTTGGATTTTATTAACGGTAAATTAGACGCTTCATATGTACGACATACGTCCACATATATATTCAGAAATACGGTGCGGCTCCCACTAACCTTACACAAAGTTTTCATTCGTTCTGATAATGTTATAACAGTTTATAACTTTGTCAAAACGAATAATCCAATTCCGAGTAGCTTTCTTTAATCCATCATATGGATCATTAAAGCGTGCATATCCAATCCCCGATTCTTATTAATCGACAAAACCGAAAGGTTGTGTCAAATACACATCCTATCATAAAATTTCTCTCAAAAAATTCGGTTTTCACATCCATTTTGTCATACCGCATAATCATAATATGCGACCTTGACAACAAGAATTTCGAGAATATGAAAGCATGGCAACATGCGAAAATGTTTCTTCATAGTCCGACTATGAATTGCATGAAACTCTTCGCTACAAGCCTCGCTTTACATATATGCTAATTCTTATCCATGTCAGGTTTTTCTCCTTGAAAACTTATTCACATTTCATGGGTCTAACCCAGAAAGTGACGAAATCAAGTTCCAAACTTGATAACTTGCACGGATTGAATCTCAGATTTCATAGCACCATGCCATGTGGAACCGTTATTCTCATAGCCTCCTTGTAGGATATTGAATCATCATATGATTTTGATCTATCATCATTAGCCATGATAAATCCGTATTTATCGGCTTATGACATAGCCTACTTGATCTATGAAAAATTCCTTTGTGTGTTCGACTCGCTTTCATCAACTCTTGATGAATTCGTGTCAACTTTCATCAGCTCAATGTTCATTTTTCATATCTCGAACTCTTTCGAGATTTATTCTACTCCCACTAGCCCACATAGAGATAAATGACATAAAGTTCCAAACTTTTGCGCTTTAAGTCCTCCTCCAAGAAGGCATCTCTTCGACCTACGAAAATCTCATTTTTGTCGGGACGTTAGAACTAATATCCTTTAGTTTCCTTAAGGATATATGATAAACGAATAATTCTCAGATTTGGGATTGAGTTTATCTGAAACAAATTTCGAAAATATACTCACATCCTCAAATATGCACAAATGACAACTTCGGAACCGTTCCGATCCATATCTCATATGGCGTCTTTTGTACCGATTAGAAGGTTTATGGTTCATATTGTTAGATTTGTGTTCTAAAAGTTATCATATGTGGATAATTTTTATATGTTATTTTTATGAATTGGATGTTATTTACATTTTGTTCCATGAGCTTTTATATTTTTTCATTTAGAAGTGTTCAAGAAGATGCACTTGGTCTTGAACCGCAGAGCTTTAAGTGATAATAAATATTTAACTCTAAAATGTTCACATGTCTTGGATATTAGCAGGAACACTAATATACATAATAAGAATGTCGTGTTGATTAAAAGTACGTTGCGGTTCTGCAAACGTTGATAAAAGATTATCATTTAATAACACGAATATATGAAAAGGTTCATATATTGAACAGACCTAATAGATGAAACATTATATGAATTGTGTTAGTGTCATTAATGTTTTTCATCGTGTCTTTGGTTCTAAGATTGAGAGATGTATCTCTTTCACTTGAGGAATGCATAACGTAATTATTATTAAAAGCTGCTTATTAATAAGTGGTGATAAAACTAATAGTTCTTTATACGTAACTTATGCTGGAAAGAGAGTACATGTCAATAACATCATTTCCACTCATTCATTATGAGAAATGATATTATGGGCCCCTTGATAAAGTAGAATTATGAATGGATCCAATATAACTGAAGTACAGATATATATTTATAATTTACTTAATAGAGATCAAGAAATGATTATAATACAAAGATGACACATCACTACTTTGTATATTAATCACAATATCATAAAGGCAAGGAATGGACACAATCAATATCACAAGGATTACGTTTCATAAAACGGTTACTAAACATCTAAGTTATTTGGGTAACCGTAATGTATAGCTAGAATACCGCTTACGGTTTGTGGAATAAAGTGTTTTATTCCATTGCCAACATAACATAGATCCTCGATATAGGTCACACCAACAGAACGGGAAACAAGAAATATATTATATATATTTTCTATGTATAAAGATTTCATGTTGTATGAAATACAGATACAAATAGAAATATGTAAAATATTATGTCATATGAGATGACTACCTAGCATGAAAATAAATTAAATTAAATGTGCATATTATGAGAATAATATATGTAGCACATATCATAATTTGTTTCAAGCCCAAGCCCAAAACAAATTGATAAAAGAACTTGAGAAGTCCAAATAAACATGGATCATGACCATAAATTCGAGACAGATTTTGAGGCATGTTTGAACAGATATTTGAAATAGCAAAATTTTACCATTATATACAAATGACCTATGTAAATTCTAGCCATTGGAATGTAGTTTTTAATGGAGAAGGTTTCAAGTCATTTGGAATTTTCTAGAAGAAGTTATGACAGAAACAATGAACAATGGTCAGATGTTAATGTGCTGCTTCGAATTTTGTTCATGCCTTAATTACGAAATTTGACAGGGTTTTGACCTAATGTTTAGGGACTATAAATATGAGACCTGGCTATGCATTTGATAAGAGAAAAATATACATGAGTATATATATGTAATAAGAATTTTCTCTCTATAGCCAGTCTCTCTCTCTTTCTCTTGAAGTGTTTGTTGAAACGTTGATTAAGCAATCGATCAGAAACGGGCGACGGAGCTAGGTTCGGGCAAGAGGACGCTAGCACGGACTCGACGCCGTTCTTGTTTCGGATTCAAGGGTGAACCCAAGAGGACCAGACCTACGTTAAAGATCTTTGGTATTGTATTATAATCCTTCTTGTAGGATAAATAAAATAAATTAGAGTAGAAAGTTAGCTTAAGTAATATGATTCCCGACTTTGTGGGAATAAATTTTTAATATTTACTCTGATGAACGTCATGAAATCCTTCACATATCTTATATGCAACCATTCAGTAGTGCCGCGGTCTCAAGGGCATATCCCCAAAATATTTTTGGGAGATCTGTTTGACTTACCATTTATTGAACCATGTCTAACATGCATTCATTTTCTCTTTTCGAATACATCTCAATGTTCCGAATGAAGTAATCGTGAAACGACTTCACAATCATAAATGATCATCAATACGAATAACTCAAATATCTCCGCCTCGATCCTATCAAAGCGCGTAGCTCAAATACTCGCCTCCTCGATCCTATCAAAGGGCTTTGATTTTCTTGCTAAGTCAATTTTGTAAAAAGTCTCCGTTTCGGCACGCATTAAGTAGATATTACCGTATCTACTTTAACCGTCCATAAACGTAACAAAATACCGATAGCCTCCTCTTACCTCGGAACTTATCGGATCATTTACATCTGAATGTAATTTCCTATAATTCGTTGGATCTTTCTCCACCCTTAGGAGAATGACGCCCTTTGTCGTCTTTCCTAATAAATGAGTATCGCATTAATCAATCGAATCTAATTCGGATGAGTCTGGCAATCCATCTCATGGAATCTAGATACGCGTTTCTCGTTCATATAGCCAAGACGGCAGTGCCAAAAGAAGCAATCAATTCTAGGTTTAATCCTCCTCGGATTTCACCATTTTTTGAGTCATTAGTTTGGACAACTCCTTGTCCGAACTTTCTGTTTGGAAAACATTTCCCAAAATACCCTTAGACTTTTATTTCTTTCGATCCCGCCCTTGAATTACAAGGACATCCACGCATCTCTATGCTTTGGATTCCCCGAACGCTCCAAGTATCTCCGATTCAATTTATGTTGCATCTCATGCAATTTTAGGGATCGAATTATCTATCGAATGCATATGATATTCGGTCACGAAGATCAAATCTCGTACCATCAACACGTGAGTGTTAATCAAAGACCCGTAAGGCATCTCAAAGTTGACCAACTCATTGAGCCGTATTGAACAATTCAACACGCTCTAGCTCTTGAAACTATTTCTTGAGCGTTGCGTTTTACGTTCGTATGCACCCGAATTCTCAAAACAATTTTGAAAAGTTGCGTCTATACATGCCATCACAAGGCACGTAATATCGCTCGATTCCTTCTTAAGTTTATCGAACTCGGCTTTCTCTAAAGTCAAAGCCTTGAGCCCTGAATTTACCATCTTTGTGTCCAACACATTCCTTTAAGTCTAAGAACTATTCTTTAACTGTCAAAGCCAAAAGCCATCTATCATATCGATCTTATCGATATATTTGGTGTTGCTAGAAATATAATTCTAATTGGATGATGAAGATTAAACTCCTAACCATGCGTACTTAATCTATATGCTTACATGATGAATAAATAAATGTGTTATTTTTATCGAATCGGTAACCCTCATACCGATACGGGACTCCAAGTCCAAAACACCCAAGATCCATATTTCGCAATCCTCCCACAAGTGACGAAGGCCTATCGGATGGGATCTCGCTTATTTAGGTAGGATAAAATCCAATCGTATCCAATACGACTCTTGAACTTTTATAGAATTTCGGTGATGAATCGTATCATATACAATCCCAATTATGTGTGTGCATTCTAACTACGCCCCGAACTCCAATCGGATTGGCTTGGACGGTTAAGTCACAACCATATCAAATGTATCGTTCAAGTGGACTACTCACGTGCATGAAGAAGGCCTAACAACACGTGAGTCCCCAATTAACGCTTGCCACCCATTGATACCGACAACATGTGTGCATGCCGAAGGCCTAACGACACACACATTGTGATACCAATTTCGATGCTTGTTGACATGGAAGACATTTCCACGACTTAAATATTATAAGGGATCATGACTTTCATGTTTGTATTTTTTTTGACATAATCTAATTATATCAGTGTATCACAATATTTGTTGATCATTAACCTTTAATAATCATTTTATATGCAAGTATGAATGATGCCGATTTTATCGATATAAAGAACTCAAAATTTCGAGTTTCGTAGCCAAAGTTATCGCGAAAACAAAAACAGCATCCAGGGGCCATGCAAAATGGTCCAGGGGCGTGAAAAATGGCCCTGGGGGTGTGACTGTCAAGCCCCCATGCATCCCAGCGTCCGTCATGGCGCACTGGACCTACCGTCATGACGCACAGCCCGTGGGGACGTGAAAAATGGATCTGGGGCATGAGTCTTAAACCACAAATGCATCCCTGCACGTCCGTCATGACGCACTGAACCCACCGGAAAAACCATCCCGGGCATGGCCCGTCGTGACGCAGGAAGGTCCGTTATGACGGACAGCCCCACGGAGACGCAAATTGTGCCCTGGGGACGTGACTTTCACGCCCCTACACGCGCCCCTTGCATACGCCCCTTCACCCCATGCTCTGTTGTGACGCTGGAGAGGTCCGTTGTGACGGACGACCCCACGGGGCGCGAGAAAACCCTCCCCGGGGCGCCAGAAACTGCCGGCCACAAAAGTGCTGATTTTCTGCAGATTTCACCGTTTCTTCCGTTTTCGCTCGTTTCCAAAACGATAAATCATGAAACCTTTTCACGATCATTCATAGATACTCTCAATCAACTTTTGATTGATCTCTAGTGAATTCCACTTGTGATTTTAATTGAAAAATTAAACTTCTAAATATCTAAATCATGCAAACGTGCGTAACTTTTAGACACGTGTGTATAACTATTATACGACTATGATTCGACCCTCGAATCGATGGCGTTCGCTCTGATACCACTGTTGGGTAATCAATCCGACCCCGGGCCCGCGTAGGGGATATGAAGGCCCAGTCCGGTTCCCAAATACCGAGATCATGCCTCGACTTCGAGAGTACGATGCAAAGTAGGATAGACGATTAGCAGCGTGAAATTGATCACGCACGACGGGTTGATCGCTCGCATCCCTCTCTTCCTCGGTGTCACGTTGGTGACTATCCCGTGCATCCCATACCACACGTCTCCCACCGTATTGACACGTCTCCGGTTGTCTTCGTGCGTACCATGCCCACACGCTTCCACATCCTTTTGCTCCTTTACTTCTCCTGTTTGATCACAAACGAAGAGCCACAAGTGTCGTTCCTCTACTCGTATCCACCGTGAGTCGTAGCACCTCGGTCGCGGATGCACCTGTCTAGATGATGCACCAGCGAACTTGGTTGATCACGTTTGATTCTCTAATCCGAGAAAACCCCTTTTCTCTTTTCTCTCTTTCTCATCACACCCATTCAACTATTGATGGTGTTCTTTCGAATGATCATCTTAATTAATCTAATCTGAATTAGATTCAGGACTAACTCTTAATTGACTTTTATTCACATCGGAATTAATTATTTTGATCAGAGAGAAACATCATATATATACTACATAGGATAAGGATGGGCCAAAGATATGTATATCTACTATACACCTTTTCAAACAGAAAACTGCATACACCCTTTTAGTATTCTGTTGAAACGAAATTGTTAAATCGTTCCAACCGACTTAAAACCTTCACGAAAGGTGTAGATAATCTTATTATATTTCCAACCCAATTTGTTCTAGCCCAATTGGAGTTCGGATGCGAAAGTTATGACGAATTTACTAACTGTGTGTCAAACTGTCGCTCCCTTTCGGTATTCCATTAAAACGACACTGATACATCGCTCAAATGAAATATATTTCTTCATGAAAGTTCTAGATAATCTCATTATCTAACCAACCCAATGTGAACCATTCAAATCGGAGTCGTTATCTGAAAGTTATGGCAGTTTTACTAAAACTGTTTCTTATGCCCACGAACGCGTACGTTCATTTGTCCTTCTACGTGCCATTTTACTGTTGATCCAAAACTGTATTTCCTTCACCAATTGATCTTCGGATTTGACATGCTTGACAACGAGTTCGTCATCTCCAACCACTTCTCGAATAAAGTGATGTCGTAGCTTGATATGCTTTGTTCGACTATGGAAGACGGAATCCCTTGACATGGCTATCGTGGATTGATTATCGCAAAAGAGAACCGTTGCGGTCTCTTGTTTCTCCCCCATGTCTTCTAACACCTTTCTCAACCATTCAACTTGTCTCGCGGCTTCATTTGCCGACACGTATTCCGCCTCCGCCGTTGAAAGCGCGACTCGTTCTTGCTTCTTCGAGGCCCAGGAAAATATATACCCGATCCGAGGGTAAATACGTAACCGGATGTGCTTCTCATGTCATCCACACTACCGGCCCAATCGCTATCACAAAATCCAACCAATTCTATTTTCTTTTTCTCGTTCTTCTCATACATAAGTCCGAAATCTTTGGTACCTTGTATGTATCGCAATAATCCCTTCGCTACTCCAAAATGTAATTTGCTCAGCTTATTCATGAACCGAGATAACAAACCCGCTCCATACATAATGTCAGGTCTTGTAACGGCAAGGTATAATAAACTACCCACTAAGCTTCCATAGATCGATTCATCGGCATCACCACTACCATCTTCTTTCATCATCTTTTCATTCACCAAAATCAGTATCGTCACCGGATTACAATTCTCCATTTTAAATTTAGCGAGAATATTTTGAGCATACTTCATTTGCGAAATAAAAACTCCATCTTCTCTTTGATTAATCTCGATACCCAAAAAATAATGAAGTAATCCCTGTTGGTTAAGTCTAACCTAGAAGGGGGTATTTCAGGTAATTTACCGTACAATTACTTTATCTATTTACCCAACTTACTATGCGGAATGAATAATTTAGATGATATAGATGATACCGTAAAAACACTTGAACACAAGATGTTTTTTAACGAAGTTCGGTAGGTGGTTGCTATGTAGCCTTAACTCACCCTTTACTCGCTTAATTGACCGATTCAATTAAGTTGCGAGTACCTACGTCTCCGGGAATGCCTTGCGCCTCTTTTTGGCTTTTCGATTGAATTCCAACTCACTCGAGTACAAGGTTTTGCCTAGATCGATTTACACGCTTCTATCGATCTATAGCTTAGGCTCTTTACAAGTTGTTGCACTAGCCTATTACAAATTTTCTCTAATCGAACTACAACGTGATCGGTCACGTGAGTGGGAAACGATTAGTGGAGAATATCGAAAGTAGATCAAAGATCTAAAGAGGGGTTGCTCAAGCTATCAATGGATATAGATAATCACAGCTTTAGGTTTTCTCTCTTTTGTTTTGAATGTGTGAAAGTGAAGGGTTGAGAGAGAAAGGTCCTTCAAGGATTCTATTTATACTCTCTATAGAAATCCTTCAGAAAACCGTAAGTCCGTTCAGAACGCACAATGTTCGTTCTGAACGCACTTGTAGTTTATACTAGCCGTTTCAAAATAACGTGCAAGTACATATGTTAATTCGTTTGAACGAACAAAGTCCGTTCAGAACGAACTCACGTATACATTGCTTTTGTTGTTCACAGTGATGATAGTCCGTTCAACGCACTTAAATGGTGTGTGAACGAATTATATATGTCCGTTCGAACGTACATGTTTGTTCGTTCGAACGCACACAATCCTGTGACATTTTGGTTCTTATCAAGAGATGATATTTTGATATGTGGCAAGTTCGTTCTGAACGGACTTTGAGTTCGTTCAGAACGCACTTCATGTTTGATAGAACTCTTTGTTATTTTGAACATGATTTTACTTGAGATCTACTAGGTTTCTACCTATGGTTTATTTGTGGCGAATCCCACTCACGGAAGGCTTCGACATCTTGATTCTTGATATGCTTCAAGAGCCTTCCTTCTAGTCTTCTCTTGTTGTGCTTCTTGTGTTGTTCGTCTTGTAGCCGTACCTGTGTTATCCTACACATTTTCTCGATGTAAACGTTAGTAATGACAGTGTTTTGAAATAATCAAACCATTAGGAAATTTGAACCAACAAACTCCCCCTTTTGATTAATTTCAAAACACCGTCGAATTGGAGAGTTTCGACCTTTCATCGAGAACTTTCCGTTTGATAGTTTTCTCCCCCATTTTGAAAGTGATCAAAAGGGTCAATGAGACTCCCGAAAGGGAAGGCTCCCCCTAAATACGAGCTCCCCCTCAATAAATGAATTTTATGAATGTATGAGTTCGTGAAAACCATCATTTTTTTTTTTTTTTTTAAACAGATATGATGTGAGTGCGTTCCGAACGAACAAAGTGGTTCGTTCGAACGCACTTGATTCTGTGATGATACCAATAACTGGTCTAAAATTGATGTTCCTAGAACCACCACAAAATATGAAAAATATCAGATTACTACAATAAAAATGTTCCAAATTCATGACAACATAACCACACATTATCCTAAATATTCAAGTCACAACATTAACTTAATCTCTCTATTACTCACGCACAAACCACAACAATCAAAATAACAAAACAACAAAAAAAAATACTCCTACGATCACATCACATCCCTAGATAGACGTTTGCCCTATTCGTAAGGACCGGGGTGAGAGTTCGGATCTGCCACGAAGAAGGTATCGGTGTTGAATGGTCCCGAGTTGGACCCCGACGGATGGTCCGAGGGAGGAGGCGGATTTCGTTCACGAGGATCCTGGTACGGCCCAAATCGGTTTCCAAGGTGGACATAGAGGTCGGCAAATTTTTGATTCACGTTTTCGAGAACTCGTGCTTCCGATGCACGCAAATCTTCCCGAACCGAGTCCCGAATCATCTGTCCATTTCTCACCGCTCGCTCATCCATTTCCTCAAACAGCGTATTTATGTACGCGTATCTCCTTGCATCCCGGTCCTCTTGAGCATTAGAGCTTTCAGCACGCTCCTTCTTCTTTCGCTTACGCCTTGGCTGTTCAGTGGCTTGTTCACCACCTTGCTCGGTATAGGTGGGATCGGCGTTGTCCTCTTCCTCGGAATGGGTATCACCCTCTGCCCAACGGGTTGGATTACGAGGAAGATGGAAAGACTTTTCATCCTTCTTTGAGTCAATTATCCAAGCCGTATGAGATTTTCTTTCGACGCAAGATTGACCGGTGACTCGGGTCGGAAATCCCACTCTTGCACCGGGATTGTGAATCCTTGAATTTCCAACATGTGGGCAATCAACGTGCCATATGGAAGCGAGGCGATTTTCTGACTCATGATGCTTTCCATGTGACTCAGAATCAAGTGTGGGACATGAATGGGTAGTTGATCCGGGTACCACATGCGATACAAAAGCATCACATTCCTATTTTCAAGATTTGCCTTTAATTTAGCGACAGGAGTGAGAATATTGTTACCGATTTCCCAGACGAATTTCTCGGGTGCGGCAAGGTGACTGGCCGAGTCGGGTGATTCGTAGTTGTTAGTTACAACCTTCTTCATGGGTTCGATGACTTCTGGTTCGAGTCTCCCCTTGCGGGCATTGTAAACCTTTTCTCCGTCGTCCTTCAGTCCTAGAAGGTCGCACAAGTTGCGAACCGAAATCTCAATATCTTCACCAAGAATATATGAGGTTACCTTCTCTTCGTCATGGTTGAATATGGCGTTGGCGTAGAAGAGCCGCGTGATGACGTCATAGGATTGGCAGTTTAGACACGCAAGGTTGGCAAATCCCCATCTTCGCTCGATTTCCTCCACTTTGTCGAAAAGATGAGGAATGTTGGGAGGAAACTCGTAGTAGAAGCACTTGGCGATGGCTTTCTTGGAGACGATTTCCTTAAACTGGATTGCTGCCTCAGGATTTCGGAAGAGATGGTCATTTAGAGGGTTGTTGAAATTGTAGGTCTCTTGAAGACGCTCGCTGCGACCAACTCTTGTGGCTGCCATTTTCTTTTTTCCTTTCACTCTTGATGAGGATGCCATTGGAAATTTTGTGAGATTTGGGAAAGATGGGTCTTGGAGAGAGGAAAGGTTTTGGGAAGAAAAGGTATTTGGAGATTTGGTTAGAGAGAGAGATAAAGAGCAACTTATATGAATCAAAAAGTGTCTCTTCAAATCCTTGAGTTGGAAGAGGAAAGGTTTGGGAGAAGGAAGAATCGCATGTATTGAATAGGTCGGTTGTATGCAGATGGAGAGTAAATACGATGAGTTCGTTCGAACGGACCTATATTTGCGTTCGAACGTACATGAATCTGAGAAAAGGCGCGATTGTTTAGGTTTAAGCTGCATGTGTATGTGAAGAACATTCAATGAGTTCGTTCAGAACGAACAGATTTGTCCGTTGGAACGCACATGGAACTGATTGAAAACTAAAGAGGCGCGAGGAAAAGGGTTTAAGCTGTATGACTAGGTCGGTTCAATGAACGAGGCATGTGCGTTCGAACGGTCACTTTGTTCGTTGTAACGCACTTGAAGCTGTTTAGGAAGGGAAAAGGACGCCATGAAGAGGATTCACTGAATGAGATAAGTGCGTTCGAACGTATGTTAAGTGCGTTCGAACTCACTGTGTATCCTAAATCCAAAGTTAGGTCCTTGGCGCGTACTTTTGATCTTTGAAATTTTGAATACCTAAACAAAGGTTCTCATCCTTTAAGTTCGTTTGAACGAACCATCTGTTCGTTCTGAATACTGATTGCCTTTCTACTAAGGATCCTTGATTACATTTGTTCGTTCTGAACGATTAGTCTGTTCGTTCGAACGCACTTGGCACTGTGATATGCCCACTAGTTGGAGGTTGATGAGGATACTTATATTTCACATGTTCGTTATGAACGGACACTATGTTCGTTCGAACGGACTATTTACTGTGATGTGATCACTAGATGGACTCTATATTGGATTAAGATAGTATATTAAGAGTTGTTTACCATACTCCCCCTCAATCTTTGGCTTATGGTATGGTAAATGAGGGAGTACGTTGTCACATTAGGTCCTAAGCCTTAGGGGGTCCAACACCGTATGATGTGGACGGACCCATCGTGTGACGATCTTTGCGCATCCAAACAACATTAGATGTCAATTTTGAATTGCGAAGATCACAATTTGTTGAGATATGACCACTTTTGCAACAATAATTACAAAAGGTTGAGGTTGGCTTATTTATGGTGTTGGAACTCTTCACAAAATAGTTAGAGAGTTGATTTGAGTCACTTCTCCAAGAAATTATCGATTTTGGCATTTGATGAAATTGGGTTGATTCAACTTGTTTTGGTTGAAAATATTTTTGTGTGTTGGTGTAGTGTTTGGGAGCCCCTTTTTGATACGAAGCCTCGGTGTAGTTTGTCACTTCATAGAAATAACCATTTGGTCCCCGTTTGAACAAGCAATCGGTTCTTCCCAAATCGTCATGTCTAGGTTGTGAATTTTGTGTGAAATGATTGTTCCTATAATTATGGCTAGCACGTTTAGTTTGTTCCTTTTTCACATTTTTACCCTTGTTGTAATCATGGTACAGAAATGCATTTCCATGACTACTAACTCGATTGTTCTCCCATTTTGATTTTTGATTTTTGGAGTTGGAAGAATCGGGTTTATTACCGTTATTCTTCTTATATCCTAAACCGGATTTGTCATTGGGCTTTTGTCCCATTAATGACGATTTCAAAATTTCATCCAATGATGGAGGACTTGATGCAATAGATGCACAAGCCTTCTTCAAGGAATCATTTTCAACTTTAGAATTGAGAAGTTCGACTTTTAGATGTGAAATCTCGCCTTTTAAGGCTTGACACTCACATTTTGAAAATCCTTTAAATTCGTTTATTTGAGATTTAAAAGCCAAAATAGATAGTTCAAGAGAAACTACCTTATCCTTGAGAGCTTGTGTTGAGCTCTCAAGTTTTCCCTCATATTGTTGAGAGTCCCCGTCATCCCTCAAGAATTCGTCACATGACTCAAGTTCTAATTTTAACGAGGGTGAGTACTGAAGTTGAGGTGATAGTTCTACGTTAGGTATAGAGTGGATACGTACCTCATGATTTTGATCATGTGTCAGTTTTGGAGTAGGCGTAGACTTTTTGACACTTATGACCACGGGAGTGCGAGGCATTGGAGTTGGACCTCGTTCAATTCGTAGACTTTGAATTGCTGCTTCCACAGCGCTCATCGATGGAGGGTCGATTTTTACCATAAGGGCTAGATTAGCGGTGTGTCGGTTTGATGGACCATCAGATTCAGATGATGAGCTTGATCCATCCGTTTCGCCCCACCTACAATCAATATTTGCTTTGTAAGCCTTTTTCTTTTTATATTCCTTACCTTTATATTTATGGTGATCTTCTCGGCCCTTGTCCTCGTGTTTCCTTTCGTGTCGAGGTTCTCGCCTTTCCCGATCTTTTCGGTCATCATCCTTTTTGAACCAACGGGAATTTTCGGGGTGAAGTGTCCAACATGACTCCATCATGTGTCCACCTTTCTTGCACCAAAAGCAATGGGGCTTTAACCCCTTTTCTTTCCGATTCTCGTTGAATCGTTTTTCATCTCTTTGCCACTCTAGTAGTCGTAGGGTTAGATCGTCTATCTCATTGTCCTCATTGCTCGAGTTTACGGCGGGCAAAGCTACTGCTTCGGATTGAGAGGTAGATGGAGCGATTCCATACTCCTCATCTAGTTGCTTGAGGCGAATCTCGAAATTTCGGAATTGACTTATCAATTCTTCGGGGGTGAGATCTTGTGATGCAATTGCCGTACCTAAAGCTACACGTAAAGATTCCCAACTACGGGGCATGGCTTGAAGTAATCGTGCAATAATTCGATCATCAGTGAGAGGTGCATGTTGGGTGGCATATCGGGTTTTAAGTACATTAATTTTTGCCCAAATTATATCAACGGACTCTCCCTCAACCATTCGGAGATTGTTGAATTCTTGTTCGAGTCCGATGATATTTGTTCTCCTCATTTGAGATGTACCCTCGTATCTCTCATTGAGCATACGCCACATTTCATATGAGGTTTCGCAATGGTCAACTAGAGATCCGATAGAACTAATCACATTATTGAGTATCAAGTTTTGAGCGTATATATCATTAGTTCTATCTTCTCTAGTTTGAGCAGGGTAGGTTATGTTACCGGCATCGTCGACATCTTGGACTGAGACGAAGCCTCGTAACACTACCTTGTCAAGCCCTTGGAGAGCGAATGCATTCAACATGCATTTCTTCCAAGAACTCCAATTGGTTCCATCTAACTCACGTGAGTTTGAGATGTTCGATTTCAGGATGGTATTTATTGGATTAGATGATGAAGGTTGTACAACTGGGTTAAGTTCGGCCATTTAGATCGTTAAGTACAAGTTATCCCTAATATTCCAAGAGATGGTCTGTACCTTGCTCTGATACCAATTGTTGGTTAAGTCTAACCTAGAAGGGGGTATTTCAGGTAATTTACCGTACAATTACTTTATCTATTTACCCAACTTACTATGCAGAATGAAAAATTTAGATGATATAGATGATACCGTAAAAACACTTGAACACAAGATGTTTTTTAACGAAGTTCGGTAGGTGGTTGCTATGTAGCCTTAACTCACCCTTTACTCGCTTAATTGACCGATTCAATTAAGTTGCGAGTACCTACGTCTCCGGGAATGCCTTGCGCCTCTTTTTGGCTTTTCGATTGAATTCCAACTCACTCGAGTACAAGGTTTTGCCTAGATCGATTTACACGCTTCTATCGATCTATAGCTTAGGCTCTTTACAAGTTGTTGCACTAGCCTATTACAAATTTTCTCTAATCGAACTACAACGTGATCGGTCACGTGAGTGGGAAACGATTAGTGGAGAATATCGAAAGTAGATCAAAGATCTAAAGAGGGGTTGCTCAAGCTATCAATGGATATAGATAATCACAGCTTTAGGTTTTCTCTCTTTTGTTTTGAATGTGTGAAAGTGAAGGGTTGAGAGAGAAAGGTCATTCAAGGATTCTATTTATACTCTCTATAGAAATCCTTCAGAAAACCGTAAGTCCGTTCAGAACGCACAATGTTCGTTCTGAACGCACTTGTAGTTTATACTAGCCGTTTCAAAATAACGTGCAAGTACATATGTTAGTTCGTTTGAACGAACAAAGTCCGTTCAGAACGAACTCACTTATACATTGCTTTTGTTGTTCACAGTGATGATAGTCCATTCAACGCACTTAAATGGTGTGTGAACGAATTATATATGTCCGTTCGAATGTACATGTTTGTTCGTTCGAACGCACACAATCCTGTGACATTTTGGTTCTTATCAAGAGATGATATTTTGATATGTGGCAAGTTCGTTCTGAACGGACTTTGAGTTCGTTCAGAACGCACTTCATGTTTGATAGAACTCTTTGTTATTTTGAACATGATTTTACTTGAGATCTACTAGGTTTCTACCTATGGTTTATTTGTGGCGAATCCCACTCACGGAAGGCTTCGACATCTTGATTCTTGATATGCTTCAAGAGCCTTCCTTCTAGTCTTCTCTTGTTGTGCTTCTTGTGTTGTTCATCTTGTAGCCGTACCTGTGTTATCCTACACATTTTCTCGATGTAAACGTTAGTAATGACAGTGTTTTGAAATAATCAAACCATTAGGAAATTTGAACCAATAATCCCAAATCATTCATCTCATATTTCTTCAACATATCCTCCTTGAATTCTTGCATCATCTTTTCGTCACTACCGGTAACAATTAAATCATTGACATAAAGAGAAACGATAATAATACCGGTTTTGCCTTGCTTGATGTAAAGGGTTGGTTCACTCGGACTCCTTTTAAACTCTTTTTCGGTGAAGTAAGCATCGATATTGCTATACCATGTACGGGGTGCTTGCTTCAGCCCATACAAAGTCTTCTTTAATTTGTAGACCTTGTTATCGTCTTCGTCAATCACAAACCCTTGCGGTTGCTCCACGTAGACCTCCTCTTTCAACACACCATTTAGAAAAACAGATTTCACATCAAGTTGCTAATTCAATCAACAATCTAATCGTCTCGTGTCTTCGCACCAGCGCAAACCTCTCTTGATAGTCGGTACCGGGTTGTTGAGAGTATCCTTTCGCAACTAGTCTCGCCTTGTATTTTTGAACCGATCCATCCGGATTCGTTTTAGTCTTATAAATCCACTTTAACCCGATTACACCTTTCTCGTTCGGTTTCTCGACTAACTCCCACGTTTCATTTTTCTCGATCATTTTTATTTCTTCTTCCATCGCTTTTCTCCAAACCTCGTATTGAATAGCTTGCTCGAAACATATGCCGATTCTACGGCACAAAAATTGCAATTCATATAAATATCACTTAATCTTCTCATTTTTACCGGTGTTGGTTTCCGTGTTGAGGAACTCGATGCGATATTTGTCGGAGGAGATCGCGGTATTTCTTCTTCTTCTTCACTTTCGTCTTCATCATTATTTTTTTTCAACTCGCAGCTCGGATTGTTTTTCTTCTACTACAACGGGAACATCGTGAACTCCTTTTCCTTTCCAATCCCACTTGTCTTTTTCATTAAAAATCACATCGCGGTTCGTTACTAATTTATTTATTTTCAAACTGAAGAGTCTATAACCCTTTGATTGTGAGCTATAACCCACGAAGACACATTTTTCTCCTTTTTCTTCAAGCTTGTGTCTCATCTCTTTCGGAGCATGCGCGTAGTAAATAGATCAAAAAATTCGCAAGTGATTGACCGATGGTTTTCTACAACCGGACCATACTTCAAACGGCGTTTTATCTTTCACCGCTTTTGTCGGACATCGATTTAACAAATAAACCGAGGTACTCGCTGCCTCGGCCCAAAAAATAGTCGGAAGACCTTTCTTATTCAACATCGCTCGTGACATCTCAAGGATTGTCCGATTCTTTCTTTCGGCAACACCATTTTGCTCGGGTGCATACCCAACCGTCAATTGTCTCTCTAATCCGATATCTTCACAAAATTTGTCGAACTCTTTAGAGTTGTATTCGTAGCCTCGATCGCTTCGTAACTTCTTGATGAAGCATCCACTTTGCCTCTCAACCATCCTTTGAAACTTCTTGAAGATAGAAAATGCATCGGATTTTTGTTTAATGAAATAAATCCAACACATCCCCGAGTAATCGTCTATGAAGATAATGAAATATCGGTTGCCTCCTTGTGAAGGTGTCTTCACCGGACCACAAACATCGGTATGCACTAGCTCCAATGGTTTTGTCGCTCTCCATGCATTTTTTTCGGAAATGATTCTCGATGTATTTTACCGAGAGCATACGCCTCACACACATCATCATTCTCTTCAATATTCGGTAAATCGTAGACCAAATTTTTCTTACTCAAGAACTTCAAACTCCCAAAATTCAAATGGCCGAGCCTTTTATGCCACAACCACGACACATTTTCTGCACCGGATGCCAAAGTGACAAGTTTCGATGCTTTTAGAGTGAGAGGAAAATTTTGATTTTTCTCCATTTTAATATTCGCTATTACTTGACTCCCATTTTTCGCCTTCTCAACAATTTTGCAACAATCGCCTTCAAAATGGACCGTGTGTCCATTCTCAACCAATTGCCCAACACTTAACAAATTTAGCGCCAACTGCAGAAGAAACAACACATCTCGTATGAACATTCGACCTTTCTTTGACTCAATCGCAATCGTTCCTTTTCCTTTAGATCGAACAAACGCACAATTTCCGATGGTAATTTGAGTAGTGGCCGTCTTGTCGATTTCGCTAAAGACCGATTCAATTCCGGTCTTATGGTTGCTATAACCGCTATAGACGTACCACACATAATTTTTATTCTCAAAGGCCGATTGACTCGCGTAGAAAATATTTTCGTTGTCGATTTTCTTTTCGGTATAGTTGGGTTGTTCATTTGTTTTAACTTGGCAATCCTTTTTCATATGCCCGAACTTCTTGCAATTGTAGCATTGAGGCTTTCCTTTGTTCCAACAATCTTTTTCGGCATGACTCAAACTTTTGAACGCACTGCACCATCGCTCTTGGTTATTTTGGTAATTGCTTCTACCTCCTCCTCTTCCAAATCTTCCTCGACCTCGACCTCGACCTCTACCGTTTCGACCACCACAAAAGGATTCTCCCTTAAACATATTTTGGTTTGATGATTCGGTTACGGCAGTTTTTTATTGAAACACACTCTCCAAAGATTGCTCGGTGTCTCGATTTAATCGTTGTTCGTGCCTCTCTAAAGAACCCATCAAGTAGTGCACACTAAGAGTCGATATGTCTTTGGTTTCTTCGATAATAGAAGCCATGTTGTTGTATTTTGGAGAAAGGCTAATAATTATTTTTTCGCAAACCGATTTATCGGTCAAATCTTCGCCAAAATCTTTTATTTGGTTTACCACTTCCAAAATATTGGAGAAAAAATCTTTGAGGGTATCTGATGGGAATTATCCCGTCCCCGGACCCGCGCAGCGGATATGTAGGCCCGACCCGGTTCCCAAAACCCGAGATCACGCTTCGATATCGAGTGCACGATGCAAAGTAGGATAGTCAATTACCGGTGCAAAATTGATTGCACTCGAAGGGTTAATCGCTTATCCTCCTTTGTCCTTGTCCTTGTCAAGTAGGATATATATATACATGTTTGCCAAAGAGAATCCAAAAAGAATCCACGTAGGCAAAATATACTAATAAATTAGCAAAATATGTTATTTAAATGAACAAAATAAACTGTTGAATCCAATAATATAGTTTCAACAGTATATTTTTCTATATACAAAAATATATTTTGTTAATTTCAATAGTATATTTTGGACCTTGGAATCTTTTTAGCATTTTTATATATATACATGTTTGCTAAGGAGAATCTAAAAAAAGAATCCACGCGTGCAAAATATACTGATGAAACTAGGAAAATATACTATTCAAATTAGCAAAATATACTGATGAAATCCAATATGTTAACACAGTTAAATTGAGAATAAAATAATACGTTTTCAATAGTATATTTTGATAAATACAATAATATATTTTCCTTATTTTAATAGTATATTTTTGTCTTTAGATTCTTTTTTGGATTTATTTTTTTTAATTTTTGTTATCATATATATATATATATATATATATATATATATATGGGGAGTTCTATCATACACCCTTTTACAAGGGTATTTTGGGTATTTTAACAATTAATTATATATGTAAAATGATGTATCATAAAATTTATTTTTTATGGAGATTTTAGTTTAAATGAACAACAAAAAATTCCAATTTAGTCAAACATTAATTGATAAATATATTTGATATCTTACCTTAAATATTCATAAATGGTTAATTACTCCAAATACCCTTGAAAATGAGTGTATGATAAAGAAATGAATGTATGATAGAAGCCCCCTATATATATATATATATATATATATATATATATATATATATATATATATATATATATATATATATATATATATCAAGGGGATGGTTCCATGGACTTCCTATTTAGAGTTTTTATTTGGAGTCCCAATTGTGTCCGTTGATTAATTTCAGTGAATGGACCAGATTTAAGGATCAAACACGCTTCCCTTCTATTTGTTCTCTGCCCGAAATCCCAGAGATAGCACGAGCTCCTCACACCTCTCAAGCCAAACCTCTTCCCCTCACGATTCTTCTTCTCCTTCTTCTACAGGTCTGCCGTGCCAAGAGGCATCCCTCCGCTCTTCCATTAATTACGACCTGGGGACATCCTCTCGCGACTGTCGATAAAGAAGGAGTTATGCCAAATACGGACTTCGCGATAAAGGAGGAGACATCTCATATATCGTGCGACAGTCCAAGGACTCGACATAGCTGCTATCTCTTTCTCGAATGTGGGAAGAACTTTAAGGATCCCCTCTATCTTTGTTAATTCCATCCAGGTGTTTCTTAATTTCTAATTTTTTCTGCGAAATTTGTGAAATAAATTGTTGTTGTTCTTGATAGCAACTAAAATTGACTGATTTCGTGCTATTTGCGGTTCAATGACTGTATTTTGAGTTCCATTTCATATATTTAGGAATTAATTTGTTTTTATTTGAATCTAGTCAAGGGTGAATTAAGAGGAACTGGGTTTAATTCATGCATCGTTAAACAATGTGTTCCAAATTGGGGCCAATTTCATATATTGGGTTTATAAGTTTAATTTCAATCACAATTCAGGGTTCAACTTGAATATTTTTCTACATGAAATTATGTCCAATTTTTTGCTTATATCTTTTATTAGTTCATAAAAGCAATTAAAATTTACAATTTTATCATCATATTTCTTTAGGCACTTTCCCCGTAATTGTTGAGCTCCCTTCAGATAGTTTTGGCGCATCGATGACAACTACATCAGATATTTAGGCTGCTCAAGCAACAATTGCATGTCTCATTTTCGTGGACCGATACCTAAACCGATTCAACGAAGAACATTAAGTCCTGATGGGCTGATGATTCTTGCCGAATCTGATTATGGAAAGGATCCTAAACCGAATCTGATTCTGGCAAGGATGCTCGTCGTTCTTCATGACAGTTAAACAAATCCATGTCACGAATGCTTTAGGGTTATAAATAGGATTTCACGTGGATGTGGATGGGATTAGGTTCGGATTAAGATTGAATTTGTATTTGTCTCACATGTTTAGGATTATGATGATTATGTATGAATGCGAATTGGTACATATAATTTGGTAGAATTTGATGTCATATTTAATAATTTGGTTATTCTTTTAAAGCAGTTTCGCAAAATTGTATTGAGTATTTGAGCTCAATATTCTTTCAGTCGCATGAGTTTTCTTAATCCAAACATGGACCGAAATTAAACCCATGAATAAGATCATTGAGATTATCTTAAGAAGTACTAAAACATGATCCTATGAAGAATTAAAATGAATGAGAATAATAAAACAAAAAAATACACAATACATTTTCAAATATAACACCGTACTGTCGAATTACATTATGATTTCATAACTCCAACTCTAATCCATTTCATTTGAATCATACGTATCAAAATTTAAAACAGAAATCAATACTCCATCTCTACAAAGCTAAATAAATCTCGTCATAAATTCAACTGCAACTTCACTCTATTACGACCCTAGCCCAAATTCAACCTTTTCTTAACAAATAAACACTCCTCTGCATAAACCCTAAAACCAATCAAGACGAGACACCAGTATCGCCACCTCAATCCAGTACCAATACATCACTATCATTTCAACATCGCTATCGATACTGGTACAAAATGCTAGACTTTTTCGACAACTCACATCTGTTTTATCATTTTTGTCTACAAATTATCTTATCTTCAGTTGTGTCCTGGAATTAAAGAAGTAAACAAATATGGGAAGGGTATGATTAGCTAAAGCGAAAGGGATCACCAAAAAAAGCGAAAGCTTGCTCCCCGCTGCACGCCCCTGAGATCTTCGCGAGCAAAGCGTGACTGAAATGGAAAAAGGAAGGAGTGAGGCTGACTTAATCTATCCATCAAGCCCAAAAGGAAAGGAAGTTCGTTCCCGGCGCGTCGATTAAATGGGTAAGATAGGCTAAGCTTTGCCTGAGACTGGCGGAAGAAGGCTCAGAAGTAGGCTGAATGGACCAAAAAAGGGAAGGGACAAGGGCGGTCGTCGCTTGGCGCGAAGGCTGCTGGTTCGGTACGGTACGATCAGTCCTTGGACTTTCAGGTGGTTTTTCTTTTTTGAAGCTGTGAACCCTTCGATCTCGCCAATACAGCCTCCTATGGTTTCGTTACCGAGATATCTGGCGCTTTTTCCCTAGGGATATTTTGGGTAATCAGCTCACATGCTGCAAACAGTCAAATCTGAACCTTGTCTTCTTTCCTCATGGACAGGAAGCACATCAGCAGCATGCCTTGCGTGATTCCACTGTGTTTTTTTGCACTTGACTGGGTGTACAGTTGACCGGAAGAGAACTTGGATTCGCCCGGCCAGCAGGCGGGCGAGTGCTTATCTTGTGTGACAACACTACAGAACGAGTAGCTCTTCGAGTCGGGCAGCTGTGTGACAACACTCTAGAGAAAGCGGTGTAACATGATATGGTCTCAACACCCTTTAGAGGTAGTGATGAGTTTCACGCGCTTTAAGCCCGGCCCGCGCGCAGTTAGGAGGACTTCCCCACTTTTCTTCCTTTATTCAAGTCAAGTGGACTTTCGATGACCATGAGCTTTTGCAGGCAAGGCTCTCGCATAATGGAAGGAAGCAAAGGAATGACTCGGAAGAAGGAGGATGTCAAGGTTATTAGTTTCTCGGTAGGAAAAGATAATAGGCAGGAAACACTCTGACTCGTACAGCCCACTGGTACTCTTTCTACTTTCACATCTCGAATCCTCCTCTCAAGTGCTTAACCCACTTCTACTTCTGGAATGAACCTACCAAGTGCCTTGTGCCCTTGTACTGATCACCAGAGAAAAGCAATGCTACTTAAGGCGATCCGTTGTGCTCAAGCGCGAGTCATGGGTTGTTTTCCATCAATCGTTTGGTCTCCTTCTTATTCTCACCCAACCTGGGCCGGGCACATCGGGATATACAACTACAGTAGCTCGAAGCGTATCAAATCCAACTTGGGGCACTAGGGCGACTCTATTTTGGAATGGTGATTCAACAAAAAGCCAACAGGGAGCATAAGGGGTAATACGCCCTTTGGGATTCTAGCCAGTTTCTCACCGCTTGACCTTTGTACCAAAAATCTGAATACTGACAGAAGTCAAGTCGATGCCGGAAGCTAAACAAAGCCTAAGCTCAAGACCGAAGCCACGCCAGAGCCCACCAAGACCAAGGGTAACCTAGAATCCACGTCCCATACAAAGGGACTCCAAAGAAAGACATTGCTACTAGTACCATAGGGCAGACAAAGGGGCGCGCAGCGGGGAACATATCTCCTCTCTACGAAGAAAGAGTAAGAAAGTATCATTACAACTAGGGCTTTAGATCTTCCTCTCAGAGGTTTTCCATCCGGCAAATTAATGTCTTTCCATCCGGAGGCTGTATTGTCGAGATCGAAGGGTTCACAACCTCTCAGAGATCTCGCCAATACAGCCTCCGGAAGCTGTGAACCCTTCGATCTCGCCAATATATATATATATATATATATATATATATATATATATATATATATATATATATATATATATATATATATATATATATATATATATATATATATATATGAGTAAGGCTATACTACTTAATTAAGTATCAAAACTTTTGTACTTAATATTTTTTCACCATTCAATTTGCATTAAGATTTGTGTTTTTCCATGATGATCATGAATGTTTGTGCACATCTTTAGATGGTCCGCTTCCGAAGCCGCAATATACTCCGTTTCAGTTGTAGAGTCCACAATTGTAAATTGTTTGGAACTCTTGCATATGACAGCACCACCATTTAGACAAAACACGTATTCACTTTGTGATCGAAAGTCATGGACACATGTTTGGAAACTGGCGTCGGTATGACCATTTATGACCAAACCGGCTGTCATTCCACCATTAATTAGAAATTAATCCTTAGTCTTTCGTATGTACTTAAGGATGTTTTTGCCCTCTGTCCAATGCGCATCCCCTGGATTCGATTGGTAGCGCGAAACGACACTCAATGCGAACGACGCTCATACATAATTGATCCAACTGCCGAAGCGTAAGGAACAATACTCATCGCATTATTATCTTCGCTCGATGTCGGACATTGAGCTTTAGAATACGGTATGCCACTCGACATCGGAAGAAACCCTTTCTTCGAATCATGTATTGAAAAGTGTTTCAATACTTTGTCGATGTACATGCTTTGACTCAAACCGAGTAACTTCTTGGATCTATCTCTATAAATCATCATGCCTATAATATAGGCGGCCTCGCCCAAATCCTTCATAGCGAAACAAGTATTTAAATACTTCTTAACATCCGTAAGCATCGGTATGTCGTTTCCTATGATTAAGATGTCGTCTACATATATAACAAGAAATACTACGCGGCTCCCACTAACCTTCTTGTATACACAAGGTTCTTCTACGTTCTTGACGAACTTATACTCGCTTATAACTTCATCAAAACGTATATTCCAACTTCAAGAAGCTTGCTTCAATCCATAAATGGATCGGTGCAACTTGCACATTTTCTCCAGATTCTTTGAATCGACAAAACCGTCGGGCTGTGTCATGTACACATCCTCTTGCAAATTCTCGTTAAGGAACGCGGTTTTGACATCCATTTGCCAAATCTCGTAGTCATAATACGCAGCGATGGCAAGTAAGATCCGAATGGATTTAAGCATTGCTACGGGTGAAAACGTTTCTTCATAGTCGACACCATGAATTTGTTTGAAACCTTTCGCCACAAGTCGTGCCTTCTAAGTGTTTACATTCCCATCCATGTCGATTTTCTTTTTGAAAACCCACTTGCATCCCACGGATTTAACCCCGGGAGGTGGAACAATCAAGTTCCAAACTTGATTATCGTACATGGATTGAATCTCGGATTTCATGGCCACATGCCATTTTTTCGAAATCCTCGCTATTCATAGACTCATGGTAAGATGTCGACTCATCATCTATGAGTTCGACTTCATCATTATTACATACGATAGTCATATCCGTATCCGTGCAACATAAATTAAACATGCTCGATTGATATACTCATGGTAAGACGTCGACTCACCATTTTATTCTAGATTTTTTGAAAATTGTCATATCGTTGTATCGTATTGGATACGATAGTCGTATCCGTATCCGTGCAACATAAATTAAACATGCTCGATTGATATATTAAAGATGTTTGAGCAAGAGTGGCGGCACCATATATAATCCCCAAATAAAAAAAAATAAAAACACAAGCACGAGCCAATAACGTCTCTCTTAGTCTTATGTCCGACATTACCAACATTTAAAATGAATATCCATATCTGTAAAACCTTAAAACAAAATTATTTTAAACCGATTATTACTCTTATAATTGTCAGTATGGAAGAGGCGAGCTTAAACCTTCTTGAACAGCCATTGAGTGGGGAGGTTGGTGCCTTTTGGACATGTACGTCCTTTTCTTCTTTAACGAGGGCCTGTTCATTACCCTCCAAACTGCTACTCGAGCGTATATTGTACGTAATATAGGCGAGGCACTCTCTTTGAATTTTAGAACAAGGAAAAATGCGAGGCGGTGTCCGAATAGTATAACAAATAGAATCCCCAAATCTAGCCATTTTGAATGGTCGAGTTGAACTCCTAGCATTTTTGTGATCGCATATTCTCCACTTATTTTCGGTTCGCCAGGTATTCTTGGATCGAATTCAAGTCCTAGAAGATCATTCTTGAGACCTCCCTGTAATAATTGATTTCCAGGCTGAGTATATATATATATATATATATATATATATATATATATATATATATATATATATATATATATATATTAAGGAGAATCCAGAAAAAAAATCCACACGTGCAAAATATACTATTCAAATTAGCAAAATATACTGATGAATCCAATATGTTAGCATAGTTAAAATTGAAAATAAATAATACATTTTCAATAGTATATTTTGATAAATACATGAATATATTTTGCTAATTTCAATAGTATATTTTGATTTTTTGATTTTTTTGTTTATTCTTTTTATGGATTCTTGTTAGCATATATATATATATATATATATATATATATATATATATATACTAAAGTAATTAGTATATACTAAAGTAATTAGTCATGTGATGCATAAAATTTATCGATTCATATTCAATCGATAGAGATTTTTATTTGTTTACCTGTAATGCCCATGACCCATAGACCATATAAGATAGAGGATATCGCCAGAAGAGCATCGGAAGATCAGGAAGAAGTCGACAAAAACCAGATACCGTTGCCATAATTCCCTACACAAACAACTCAAAATTATAAATCCATGTCCATTCTAGTCTATATGTTACATACCTAACAAATTACATAACTATTATAAAAGGTTAGAATTGTAACTTACGAGGATTCCAGCTCCAGTGATAACCCCCATCAAGAAATTCGGAACTAGAGCAGCAATAACCATCATGAGGCTCTCAATAACCGAAATGCCCGCATACAAACTTACAGTAAAATATGCGAAATGCTCGAAACCTTTGTGGAATTTCACCATTGGATAGACTATTGAAGCGGTGATGATAGAAATGGAGAGAAGAAATGGAAAAGAGGACATAAAATTGGACAATATGTACACGGCCACACCGTAATGCCCGTTTAGCCTCTCTCTAGTGAAAACCTTCATTTCTTCTATGAAGCAAAGGAGTCCACCAATGGACATGAAAGCCATAAAACCTTACATAAAATTAAAAAAAACATTTTAATATATATATATATATATATATATATATATATATATATATATATATGAAAATCTCCTTCGATTAAAATATCTTTGTATAATATAATTTGTATCATGATATATTGTTACTATATTAACAAAATTGTGTAATATTGTACCGTTCACAAAACTACTACATGCTGAACGGGCGAGGATTGCAGTGTAGCTGGTACCCACGTCGTAGTAAATGCTTCCAACACAAAAGGATACAACTATGTACACGATGATTCGAAGCCAATAGTACCCAAAATCTCTCGACATATTGGTGAATGAACGTTTTGTTAGGGTACGCAATTGTTTGAACCAACTAGAATGGCTTCCTTTTTCGGACTCAGCTGTTAGTCCTTCCTATTTTCGAACGGAATGTACATGTTATAGTCTGAATGATATACTGGTTTTTTAATATAATATTCAGGCCCATTAACAACAGAAAAATAATTGGCTATATAATCTTACAATCTTTGATATCCCTTGAATATTGTCTCTAGTAATGAGTGCATATTGGGAAGACCTATATTTATCTATAAGTCTCTCTCTTATTTCGGAGGTTCGTAACTTGGACAGAGGGTTCGATGAAGACTCCGCTTCCTTTAATTAGAAAAACGAGCAAATAAAAACTTTCACAAAACAATCTTACGTATTAAGTTAAAATTAAAGAAAATTAAACGATTAGTAGCTTTACAACATACTGTTCTTAGCTTCATTGATTCTTCCAATGTTGCAGTTACTTGGTCGAAATCTGAGTTAATGCATCGAAGAAAATGGTCTGATGGGTTTCTTCGACTTGGGCAGGGAAATCCGACTTCTTTAAAAAACTATAATAATATAGACCAAGTTATCAAATCAATTATGGTACTTAGATAAACATTATTTTTTTAAAACAATTGACAGGTAACTCATTTATTACCTTAGGAGCGGCTATAGCGTCTCCAAAGTAAACAACCTCGCCTCCTGAAAGGAGGCACAGATCATCAAAGAGAGCAAAAACTTCGCTACTTGGTTGGTGAATGGAGGAGATTATAGTCTTGTTTCCATCAACGACCATTTGTCGCAGTGTTTGTATCACAAAAAACGCGGATGCACTATCGAGTCCGCTTGTTGGTTCGTCTAAGAAAAGGAGATGAGGTCTCGAGAGAATCTCGAGCGCTATGCTCAGTCTTTTTTTCTCCCCTCCACTTATCCCTCTCAAGTGCCAGTTGCCTAAATAATTAAGTAGAAATTGTTGATAAACCCAGGCCCGAATTAATAATGATCAAGTTTAATTAGCCCAGATAATTGAGGATAAGTTTTATTCCAAGTAAAAAAATATTAGGGAGTAATATTAGTGAGTAATTTAGGGAATAACTTTAGGACCAAGTAACTTAAGGGACAAGTAAACCTATGGGGCAAGTTTTCTAGTACCTTGTAGTCCAAGTTTAGTGAGCTTATAAATAGGACTGAGATAATGAGCAACATAATCAATTCATAAAATACAAAAACATTTGTAAGAGTTTATTAGAATAATAGAGAGAATTCTTATTTGAGTGCTATTTGAAACTATATTTGAATTCATATTTGAATCAGTAAACCAACAGAAATTTGAAATATTTATGTAATATAGTGTCATACTAATACATTATTAAAATCCTTTTTCTAGAAATGGGTAAAACTAATAGTTGATATTATTATTAAGTATGTACCGATGGTACCGTCTGAACAGTCCTGAAGACCCATTTCTTCTATAGTATTTTCTACCACATCCCGAACCTCTTCCTTAGTCATGGTGGTAGGGAGTCTGAGAAGAGCTGAATAAGTAATGGCTTCTCTCACGGTCAGAGTTCCAAGCAGTACATTTTCCTGGGTTACATATGCCTGTCGAGAAAAAAAGATTATAATTTATAAATGTAATCGAGTTATTGTTGTCTGTTTTTATTGGTTTCTTAAAAAGCTCGGCCAATAAAAATAAACAATGAAAACTAAAAAAATTATAGTTGTCCTCATAAATATCTCCTCAACATATTATTGTGTTGGCATTAGATAATTAATGAATTAAATGCTAAATTATATTGAATAATAAATCATGATAGGTAGCAAATGGTATTAATTAGATGATAAATCATATTAAATATATGATAAACCACCTTACTTAGGTAATAAATTTAGATTATTTATATATATTTATTGTTTCATAGTACATGTAGTTAATCATATTTATTTTTAAACCAAAATTATTGATCTTCAATATCTAAAAAAACTAAATTTGTATTTGTCTGACTTTTCTTAAAATTATTTTTTGTTTATTGAGAGAGTTTGAAAAAATCAAAATTTAATTTATTAGAGTAATCACAAATTTAACACGTGTTAAACGGTTGGCATGAACGGTGCTAAAAAACAAAATATTTTCATTTGTATTTTTCCAAATTTTTCTGAAATTATTTTTATTTTTGTTTATTTTATATGATTATTATTTATTGGGTCAATTTAAAGAAATGAAAATCTAATTTGTAGATTTATTATGAATTTAAAACATGTGAAACGGTCTATGTGTGAAATGGTAAAAAAAGGTATATGACCACCCATTTAACACATGTTAAACGGTAAATTAATATGGCCAATGATTTATTTTTAAATTTTTTAAAATTAGAGTTAATTAAGAATGAATGGTTGTAAACAAATTAATTAGAAATATTGAATTCATCAAATGATGTCTGAAATGATGATTTTTTCCCCTTTCCATCATATATAGGATGAGCAAAAAATATATAGTTCATAATTTACCATCAACATTAATGATAACCCAAACACATCAATCGAATGTTTAACATCCAAAGGGGAATGAGCATCACCACTCAATTGACACGTCAATTAATTTTAATATGTTAATATTAATACATGTTAATTAACATGTCAATTCAATTAAAAAATTAATTAATCGGTTAATTCATTCAATTCAAAATACTAATCAATTCAACTAAATACATATGCCCACTTCAACAAAAATGTTTTGGTAAATTTTTTGGGCACCATATATGACCGTTATTGCTTTAGTAGCCAACCAAGCGGCATTAGTAGCCTTATGTTGACCGATTTCGTTCTTTTCAAATTTCCCAATTAACCACTATCCATAAGGTGCACCAAGCACCTCGTTCTTGTTTCGGTAGATTAGCTAGGAAGTCTTTCCACTTGGAGAAGACGCCTCACCCCCCCCCCCCCCCCCCATCCCCAAGCACACCCTCGAATATCCATGTAAGTTGTTTTTGTTGGATTATTAGCCATATTACTTTGGAGTAAGGGCATATTCATGAATAGATCGCCTTTTATTTTTTGGTGTCTTGTACAAAGAACACATATTGAAGTGCACAAAAGAGACAGCTTCACTAGCCGTTTATGAAGAAAGAGGACATTCTTTTGAATTTTCATGTCTCACATATCCAACATGTTTCTTGGTGGAATTCATATACTCGTGATTGAAATTGATATTTCCTACGTTTGAATATGCAAAGTGACATTCCGACTCAGCGTGAGATTTATTGTATAGCATCATTTGCCAAACATGTTGAATCTAGACTAAACTGAAACTGTTCCGTGGATACAATACCTACTGGCATGCCCAAGATGAAGAAGATGTATTAATTGAAGTGTCGGGTCATCCTTTTCTTATTAGGACATCCGCCTTATTTACGCGGGTGTGTGAAGCTAGCCAAAAAAGAATCTCACTTTTTGGAATGCTTTGATTTTCCATATGTGTTTTTGCCACGGGTTTAACATTTCCGGATTTCTCTTGGATAGGTAGGCCGACTCCATTTCCAAGTTATTTAACTTGTATCGGTATCTCATGTCGTTGAGATGTTATATATCGGTAGGAAGTCTTTCAAGTCGTTTATGAAGGGGGGTAGAAGGGTACTTGGTATGTTATCCAAATCTTTGAATATGTCTATGTCGTATAAGAGTTTCATGTATTTGACCCACAAATTATGGGATTCTTTGTCTAATTTTCAATAGAATTTTGAATAAGAGTTTCGTTCATCGTTTGTAGACGTAAAAGTCCTGGATCCCATTCTTTTTTGGAAGACAACCCATTGTTTGTTTATATGATTTTTATGGGATTGGTTTTGGTCTTAGCCACACTAAAGAGCTTGTTTTGTCATTCATGTAAAAAGTTTGAGCGGGTTGCATAAGACGAATTGGTAGGGCATTAAATGTTGTTTTATTAAAGGTGATTCGCCCTCCAAATGGAACGAGTCTTCAGTTCCAAACGATAATTTTTATTTGGATAGAAGTTACAAGTGATGTGTATGTTGTCTTGTTCGACCTTTTGTATGGAGGGAGGGAGATAGTTTAGGGAAAGTTTTTTTGTCATTTGAGTATAGTAGCGAGGAAATTTTCTGGTATTATAATCGTCGTGTAGCTAGTTTTATGCCAGTTAGTTTGTAGGCAGGTTATTTTCGTAAAGTTGTCCAAGACAAATTGGCATGCTATTATTGGATATTTTAATGGGTGTGTAGCTAGTTTTTTGGCAGTTGACTTGTACGATCGTTATTTCTTCTTTTTTTTCAAAATTTCTCAATAAACCATTATCTATAGGGTGCACCAAGCACTTCGTTCTTCTTTTGGTAACTATCTAGGAGGTCCTTCCACTTGTGGAAGGTGTGTCCTTCCCAATCGAATATTCACGTATGTTGTAGTTTTGTCAGATTTATCCAAAATACTTTGGAGTATGGGAAACTCATTCATAGATGGCCTCTTGTTTCTTGGTGTCTTGTACAAAGAACATGAATTGTAGTGTTGGTGTTAGCATTTGCAGATGATGAAGGTACTTATACAATGTTGATGAAGATAATAAGTTAGTTGAAATCAGGATCATATGTGAACAATGAAGTATACACGAAGTATAATGAGTAGTGGTTATGTAGTGAGTCAGTTTGAGTGATGTGTAACTAATTTGATACCTATGTCAGGAATATAGGAGACATGATTTGTACCTCACTCCACGTAGAAAGAATTAGTTATAGGAGAGAGGTAGGATACATGATATATATATGATTATGTGTAATGTTTTGAATATGTATGAAACAAAATATATTTTGATCTTCTTCTTCTCTCTTCTCCATTGTTAATCTACTAAGCTTTACCTATCTTGTTTATCTTTTCTATCATGATATCAGAGCGATAGGCAAACGCCGATCGTGATTAGAGATGTCAGATTCAGAAAACGAAGTCCTCACTCCGATGGCCTCAAATCAAATAAATCCCCAAATCGATGTCACTAAAACCCAACAAATCGTTCAGTTTAATCAGATACTTCCGATTAAACTGAATGAAAGCAACAATCTATTGTGGAAATCTCAAATCTTGCCCATCATTGAAGGTCATCGCTTGAAGAATCACCTAGAGAATCCAGATCCACCATCTGTGCAAAATTCCCGTAACCTCGACAAACAACACAATCATTATGGAGTAAAATCCTGATTACATAACCTGGCAGTGTCAAGATAAACTTATCATGGGATGGTTGATCTCGTCACTGAGTGAAAGCTCAGTAGGTCAGATTATCAATTGCTCGAGTGCTCATGATATCTGGATGGCTTTCAATCGAAGATATACTTCTCAGACCTTAGCAAGATCCATGCAAATCCATTCGAAACTTTAGTCCACAAAGAAAGGTGACCTCTCTATCAATGAGTATATGGATCGATTGAATGGCAATGCTGATCAGTTGAATGCGATTGTGGATCCAATAACAGAGCGCAAACTCATGGTCTATGTTCTGAGTGGTCTAGGACCAGAGTAGAACACTGTAGTTGGTTCGATTTCAAATCAAACCAATTTTAACAATGTCCCAGAACTTCATGGATTTCTTCTTGATTTTGAATCACGTCTTCTTCAACAGAATTTAGAAGCCTCTTCTTTCTTTACCCAAACGATCAACAATCCTCCATCAAATCAAAACTCGTTTGGGCCAGCTAATAATTCAACTCAACCCAACTTTTGAAATCTGTCACGATATCCATCTCCAACAGGCCCAGTGCAGCAATTTCCTCATCAAAACTCCCCCAATTCGAACATGCCACAACCAAACTTCTCTCAGAACAATTTTAGACCCAATTATCGAGGACGAGGAGGGGGACACTTTAATGGTAGAGGACGTGGTCGAATACCTTATTGCCAGATATGCAATAAACCATTTCATACAGCTCTGCGCTGTTATCAACTACCAGGATTACTTAACTCTCCTAGACCTCCTCCTCAGTCCTATCTCACACAGTTCAATCCATCCATGATGTAAACTCAGCAACTTCAAACCTCTCCATATCACAACTCAAACACCATGCTTCCCCAAAATCCACAAGTCACTCATACAAACTTCAATCCTACACCCCCACATGAGTGGTTCCTTGATACTGGATCCACTCACCACGTGACACCCGATCTCAACACGCTCAACTCACACAGCTCGTACAATGGTGACTCAAGGGTTCGAGTAGGTAATGGTGCTGGTCTCCCCATCCAAAATTACGGTTCTGCATCTCTCTTATCTCATTTCAAATCTTTCCACTTATCTAATGTCTTACATGTTCCGCCTATCAAAAAGAATCTTCTTAGTATTTCAAAATTCACCACTGATAACAATGTGTACTTAGAATTTCATCCTTCTTTTTGTGCTATTAAGGATTTGAGCAATGATTCAACCCTCCTTCAAGCTCCGGTTAGCAATGGTCTCTACAGCCTTCCTTCATTTCAGGTGTCTCCTTCATCCTCATTCATGACCTCTCCTGTTACCTTCTTCTCTCAACAAGTTTCTCCAGATATGTGGCACCAGAGACTCTGTCATGCCTCCTCTAGTGTCTTATCTACTTTAGTTCATTTAAATAAAATAAAATCCTGCTCTTCTTCTATTTCATTTTGTTATGCGTGTTGTAATGAAAAATCTCATAAGTTACCATTTGTATTGAACAATTTCTCTGCAAAATCTCCTCTTGAATTAGTACACACTGATATTTGGGGTCCCTCTCCCACTGTTTCATCGTGTGGTTACAGATATTTTGTTCATTTTATCGATGATTTTTTGAGATTTTCCTTGCTCTATTTCCTCCAAACAAAAGATGAACTACCAACTATCTTTTCTAAATTCAAGCTTATGGCTGAAAACCTTCTCTCCTCCAATATCAAACATATTCAATCAGATGGGTGGCTCAGAATACTTCTTCCTCAAAAACTATCCTCAAATCATACATCACAAATCTTGCCCTTACACTCCACAGCAAAAAGGAATATCTGAACGCAAACATAGACACATAATCGAACTTAGTCTTGAAAGAAATACAGTTTCAGATCAACCGTAAAAGTGTACACACAAGGACACACGAACGTATGCGTTCGAGAAAACGGATAGATGCACAATAGGATTGTGCAGAATTGGGCGAAATAACACTGTGCATCATGACGCACCATATGGTGCATCATGACGCACCTAGTGTGTTCAGTCTGCAATGGTTGTGGACTTAGCCAAATTCAGGAAAAATATGGTCGTGCATCATGACGGACCATATGGTGCATCATGATGCAAGGATGCGTATTTTGTCCAGAAATTTTTTGACATCGTCAGTCATGACGCACCATATGGTGCATCATGACGCACTGTGTTAAAAAGTTGTTTTCTGGCAGTCTTTTGGTACACACGGTTTGGTGTGTCTAAAACATGCCTTTTGGGTGTCCTTATCCTATTTAGTATAAATAGGATAATTCTCTCTCTCTATGTATTATGCAGATTTAATCCAAATCATTCTATTATAAGAGAGACATTTTTTCATAGAGTGAAAGGGTGCGAAAAAGAGAGAAACGAGAAAAGGGATTTTTCTCGGTTTAGAGAATCAATTCAATCTAGCAAGTTTAACGGTATATCGTCTAGGCAGGTATACCCGTAACCGATGTGCTATGACTCACGTGGATACGCGTAGAGGAGCGACACTTGTGGCTCTTCGTTGTGATCGAACCGAAGGAGAAAAAACTGTTAACGAAGCGGTGAGAGACGTGTGGGCGTGGGACGCGCGTTTTGTCACCAACGTGACAAGGAGAAAGGAGGATAAGCGATCAACCCTTCGAGCGTGATCAATTTCACGTCAGTAATTGACTATCCTACTTTGCATCGTACCCTCGATATCGAAGCGTGATCTCGGAATTTGGGAACCGGACCGGGCCTTCATATCCGCTGCGCGGGCCCCGGGTCGGGATAATTCCTTACAAGTCTATCAGTCATGAATCATGCCTCTATCCCCCTGAGATCCTGGCCAGAAATATTTCAATGTGCGCTATTTGTAATCAATAGAATTCCTTCTTCCACATCATCTATTTCTCCTTTCTCCAAATTGTTTCATCATGATCCGGATTTCTCCTTCTTCAAGGTAATTGAATGTGAGTGCTTTCCTTATTTAAGGATGTACAACTCCAACAAACTTCACCCTAGAAGACATCCATGTGTGTTTCTAGGATACAGTCTTGAATACAAGGGGTATCGTTGTTTTGATATTGAATCATGGACGATATTTATTAGTAGACATGTTAACTTTAATGAATCTAAATTTCCATTTCATCATCTTGCTGATCTTCCGCAATCTACCTCTTCTACTACACATAGTATACCTTCTTCCGTAGCTCCAGTCATACACTTATCTCCAGTGATGACTTCCTCTCCCATTCCTCCCACTTCTCCATATTACAACTCCTCTCCAGTCCACTCTTCTCCATTGAACTCGTCTCCAGTCACTATCTCTCCTGTTGATTCTCCAGTTCATACAGTCTCTCATTCCCCATTACACTATTCATCTTTCGCCTCTCTAGTAATACAATCTTCCAATCCATCGCCACAACAGTCTGACAGACCGGCCCCATTAACTCCTCGACATCCTATGATCACCAGGACACAGTCAAATTCCCTGAAACCAAAATCATTCTCTGATTTTATAACATATTCTACTGAGGTAACTAATCCATTCTATGAGCCTTCTACGTTTTCATATGCTGTTAAATTCACTCACTGTCGTACATCTATGGCTCATGAGATCCAAGCTCTTCAAGCAAATAACACCTGGCAGCTGATTCCGTATAATCCTCGTCATAATATAATACCTTGTAAATGGGTCTTTAAAGCCAAGCGAAAATCTGATGGTACTCTCGAACGGTACAAAGCAAATAACACATGGCATCTTCGAGAGTATTGTGAGATTCTGGCTAAACCAGCATTAACCACTCGTGGATCTTTAACACAGATTCACCAATAGCCATCTTCGGTATGTGGATCTTCGATCATCCACATACCTTGCATGTCAGCTTTTGAGAGGATACTTTTGATATATTGAGATTGGGATAGATTAATACCCTGATCAATTCTGGTTAATTCTGGCTAAATCAGTTGTGGCTCAATATATCAGTTGTGAGCTCTACAAAAGTAACCACTTGTCTTTAAAGCCAAGCTCACATGCAAGGTATGTGGATCCAGAAAAACGCAATAACCACTCGTGGATCTTTAAAGCCAAGCTAAACCAGTATCCACTCCCATGGCTATCGGTGAATCTGTGTCCAAGAACTCTGGACAATCTTTTCATGATCCCACCTTATATAGAAGTATTGTGGGATCCCTTCAGTATGTTACCATCACGAGACCTGAAATCTCGTTTTCGGTACATAAAGTGAGCCAATACATGCATAATCCTACATATCATCACTGGTCTCTAGTGAAGCGAATACTTCGATATTTACTTGGTACTATGCAACATGGTTTGAATATCACCAAATCCACTGATTTAACCCTTCATGCTTATTGTGATGCTGACTGGGCAGGTGATGTGGATGATTGAAGATCCACGAGTGGTTACTGCGTTTTTCTGGATACTTATCTTCTTTCATGGTCCTCCAAGAAGCAGGCGGCAGTGTCTCGGTCGAGTACCGAGATAGAATACAAATCCATGTTTAACTCTGCTTCTGAACTGACATGGCTTCGATCACTCTTACGAGATCTCTCTATTCACCTCAACAATGTACCTATTCTCTGGTGTGATAATGTGGGGGCCACATATCTCGCAGCAAACCTGGTTTTTCACGCCCGTACAAAACATATAGAAATAGACTTTCATTTTGTACGAGAGAAGGTTGACTCTGGAGATCTCCTGGTTCGCTTTGTATGCTCTGAGGATCAGCTCGCTGATATCTTGACCAAGCCATTAGCTGCCGGAAGGTTTTCTTATCTCAAGTCAAACTCAACGTTGGTATGCCCACGCTGAGTTTGCGGGGGAGTGTTAGCATTCGCAGATGATGAAGGTACTTATACAATGTTGATGAAGATAATAAGTTAGTTGAAATTAGGATCATATGTGAACAATGAAGTATGCACGAAGTATAGTGAGTAGTGGTTATGTAGTGAGTCAGTTGGAGTGATGTGTAACTAATTTGATACCTCTGTCAGGAATATAGGAGACAGGATTTGTACCTCACTCCACGTAGAAAGAATTAGTTATAGGAGAGAGGTAGGATACATGATATATATATGATTCTGTGTAATGTTTTGAGTATGTATGAAACAAAAGATATTTTGATCTTCTTCTTCTCTCTTCTCCATTGTTAATCTCTTAAGCTTTGCCTATCTTGTTTATCTTTTCTATCAGTTGGGACATCCATTTCTTATTTGAATATCCACAATATTTGTGCGGTTGGGGGAATCTAGCCAAAAGAAAAATCTCACTTTTACGGATGCTTTGGTTTTCAAATGTGTTTTTGCCACGGGTTTAATATTCCCGGATTTCTTTTCAATAGGTATGCCGATTGTGCAGTATTTGAATTTAATATTTGAATTATAAATAACTGTCTCTGTATTTTTTAAGAATTTGGAGGGAGCTTAAATATTTCCCCTCCAACGTGATTCTGATAACATTAATAAAGTTATAAATGCTTTTTTGTTTACACAAGATAGTTTGTGAAAATAAACTCATTAAGCCCTAATAATGAAAGATAAAAAAGACTAGATGCTAGTCATGATATATTCAGCTCATCTAGTAGCTTCTTTTAAAAGTGGAAGATCATGTCAGTCATAGTCCCCGAGCTCCTTCTTGAAGGAAATACAGTTATAGATGAACTAGAAGATTGTACACATGAGGATAGATGAACGTACGCGTTAGTCGATACGATTGGATGCATAATATGATTATGCAAATCTGACAGAAATTACACAGTCCGTCGTGACGGACTGGTTGGTCCGTCATGACGGACCAATAGTAATACTGTGGAAGCCAATCTGTGAGTATAGCGTCGTGACGGACTGGTTCGTCCATCATGACGGAGCTGCATCATGACGGACTGGTCGGTCCTTCATGACAGAGCATAAGAGTAACGGCTATCTCAGTACACGTGACGCGTCCGTCGCAACGCACAATTTTGTGCGTCATAACGGACTGTGATCCAAATTCTGGGTTAGCAGTTTTTCTTGATACTCATTAATCCTCTATTAATTGTGGTGTTAATATAAGATATGTGTGGATCTTTCATCTCTCTCTAAGCTTCAGGTTAGAATTAGATTCTTAGGAAAGAGAGAAAACTTGTGAGATTAGTTGAACACCAGTGGAGGTTGAGAACTCAAGCGAGCTTGCGATGAATTTTTGGAGAATTCGTGTGCATCCGAAAGACGAGGCTCGAGGTGGATACGAGTAGAGAGATCTCACCTGAGAGCTTTTATTGTGATCAAGCGAGAGCAACGTCGAGGACTAACCGGAAGCAATCCGGTTGTATACGACGAATCGGCGCTCCATAGACGATGTCGAATCGTGCGGGAATGAGACGCACGTGTTACCGAGGATCAGAGCAGCAAGAAGAGCAACTACAAACGTGTGTCAATCCTTCTCCGTGATCAATTTCACGTGGTATGACACTCTATAAATGTTATAGTAGTAGTTGCATTTAGGATTCGTACTCTCGTGTTGGCGACGTGATCCTCGAGATCGGCACGGACTGGGCTCGACATTTCGCTATGCCGGGCTCGGTAGCGATGCCGATACCCAACACTTCTTCTCTTCACGAATTTCACTAAGTCATTTCTTTCCTTCTTTTGCCTCTTTATCTCCCACTTTATCTTCTCTGTGGGATTCTCGCCTTTTTTTGCTTCAATTTTTGTTTGAGTAGTCGATTACACCTCACGTCGCATCGCCTCCTCTCATGGATTGTCTGTTATTTAAAGCTTGTTCTATCACCCATCATTGCATCAAGATCTCTTTAATCAGATGTTGTTTGTTCTTACTTTCCTCATCAAGATCTCATTACCAACATCAACGCCATACGGCACATTTCCCTCCATATTACGAACATAATTATTCTGTAAAGTCGCCTTGTGCTACCGTCCCCCTCTTTAGTGATCGGATCTGCCTTCTATGGATTATTGTTGTAAGCTTGATTTTTGAGCAAATTGCTTGTGATAGCTTCTCATCAGATTGCACAAAGTCGTTAAGTGCTTTTCTCTTTCTTGCTCTTGATAACAGATGTGGCATCAATTAGACAAGTTAATTCCTCTTATTTAATATTGTCTTGAGTGAGTAATTTATTTGGGGTCAACAATAACCATTGAAACACTTTCACGTGAAGGGATAATCTTGATGATCCAAAGATTTTTGATGTCACATTGGCTTATCACTCCCCCGTTTCACTCCCCTGTTGCTCTAATCCGGTATGCCTCTTTTGATTTAAAGTTTTCGTTTTCATTCTATTTTCATTTAATTGTGTCATTTTCTTAATTGATATTTATGTTTTTAACCATTGTTTGAGGATATTTAGTGCCAATCTTGCTTTTTCAAAGAACTCTAATTTAAATAGAGAGCTAGGGTTTCTATTATTTTGATTTTTCTTACTATTCTTTTTTTTGGCAGCATAGCTGAATAAAGCAAGAAATTGCTGATACACCCCCCTCCCCCAATTACTAAACAATAGACTGGTGGTCTTTTTGTCCCTTATTTCAAATATTGTATTAAAGTACAATAAATCTAGGTTTTTGTCACTTCACCCCCAAAATAAGAGTCTCTTAGATTTTTATTTCTTCATACTCTTCTGGCTCCGCATCCACTATCAATTGTTGTCAGTTTAGGTCCTCTTGGTTGTTGAAGTATTTCCACAACAATTTAGTTATCATGATTTTATTTAATGACTCTGGATTAATAATTCATAAGACTACTTCTCGTGACCCGCACACTAACTCCCATGAAGACAATCTAAAACTTTTATCCTTGTTTCTCCTTCACAACAAGTCTCTCCTAATTTGTTCAAAAAAATTTATTGCCAATTTGGGAACCAAGAACACGACAAAGTAATATACTAGTAAGGCTGATAGTACCGAGTTTGTGAGTAAAATTTGCGTCCAATGCTCAATAGAACCCCCTTGCACCCCTCTAATTTGTTAAAAAAAATTCTTTATTAGTTCTTTAAACCATAATTCGTAATATCGGCCGAGTCAAAAAAAACTCGGCCGAGTTGAGTCGGACTCGGGCACAGCCGAGCCGAGTTTCACCCGGATATATCGGACCCGACTTTACGTTGATCTTTATTTATTTTTTTTTCACAGTGTTCTATATATCCTGTAGAGCGAAGAACAAATTTGTGATAGAAAATCTTTCAACTTTTCACAAAAAAACCTTTTGAGCTTTTTGGAAGAACAAGTATGAAAAGGAATACCTCGTGAGCTCGTGATGGAAAAAATGGAGATCAGAAATTTGATGAAGAAGATGGGAAGAAGAAGAAATATGGTTTACTGATTTGCTATGAACATAAATTCTGCAGTCTTTTATGTATTTACTTTTATACAATACTTTATATAAAGTATACACCGATTACTTTAAAATAATTCACATGATATCTCCAAGATAGGACCCATCTTTGTCTTTCAAAAAAAAGTAGAGCCGTACACTAATTATGAAAAGAGAACATGGACCCATCATCTTTGTCTTTTTTTTTTAAGTTGGAGCTGTCCTTTATAAATATATTTTACTAAATATCATTTTATTTTGTAATTATAATTTAAATATTAGAATTAGAATTGGAATAAATTTTAAAATGATTATGATTCACAATAATCAATTTGAAATATTGTCGTCTTAATAAATATGATTTTATTTAGTCATTATAATTTAGGTATTATGATATATTTTAAAATGATTATTGTTTTACAATGGTCAACTTGTAATATTTGTTTTGTTCAATCATTTTATTTTGTGATTATAATCTAGGTATTAATTATTATATTTTTGACACTGATTTATTTATTCTTGTTCAATCATTTTGTTCAAAAATAATGTATGATCCTCATTCTAATTTCAAAATAATGTTACTCGGAATTTGGGTTAGGTAATGTATTTTTTTTAGTGTAGTAATTTGAATGTTATGAGGTGAATTAATGTGTATCATGTTTACAAATGTTTATTTATTTTTAAAATAATTTTTCTTATTTTTTTTGTAATTTTTTTCGATTTTTTTACTAATCGTCCGATTTTTTTTTTAGACTCGTCCGAGTCTTGTCCGAGTCGACCGAGTCCCGAGTCTCCGGAGCCGACCGAGTCTGAGCCATGCTTTAAACATCATTTTTTCTGGTTTTGTATGATCCCGCAGGTAACCTGGATATCTGAATGGCAAACTCCCTTGTGAACAGTCAAATTCTCTGTCTAATTCTCCTACCTCTTGTCTTGCTCGGGATATTACTTTGAATTCCGACTTTTCATAATTTACTTCTAGACCCGAGTTCTCTCAAAACACATTGAGTATCATTTTCAATCTTATTACTTGCACAATATCTTGTTTAAGCATGAATTAGATGCCGTTAGCGTAAGAAACTACATGGATGCCTCATATATATGTTTTAACTTTGTTTAACTTTGTTTAACTTTGAGATTGATTTTCAGTGACTCATATATATGTTTAACTTTGTTTGCTTTCGATTATTTTGCTTCTTCCTATCTCTCTATTGCGACCAGATTTTTTATTTTGTAGTTCTTTGTTTTCCTAAAATTTACTGTTTTTCACCTATGATTTATCTCGAAAGTTCTCTTTTAATATGTTTTCATCTATTGGAATATTCTTTTTTGTTTCTGATTTCTTTTTCTGTTAAGCTTAGGTCAGTTAAGACTTTGTCTCACGGTTCATTGTTTATTGGGAATGAAAAATGCAATGGATCACAATATTATATATAATATTATATATATTTTAGTTAATCGCAATACATATTCATTTATTGATTTTTTTAAATATTAAATAATTATATTAATTGACTAATGCATATTATAGTTTATTAGTTTGGTGATTGAAATTAATTGACTAATGCATATTGGAAAATACAAGGAACAAAATCGTGTCCTTTGTTTTCTCTTCATTTTTGCAAGACAACAGAAATTTTTTTTTTAATAAAAATGACAAGTAAACTAGGAACCACATTTTCTAATTTAATCTCACATTCTAGACTCATCAAACAAAGGACAAAGCAATTGTCAAGGACATGAATGTCTTTTTTTTCTTATTATATCACAAATTAAACGGGCTCAATATAAGTTTTTTGGTTTCTGGTTCGAGGGTTTAGCCGATTTTAATTTAGGATACCATTATCTATTTGCTTAATGATGCATAGATTCTTGTTATTCACTTCTCGTTTGTTGTATGCATTCGTCTTGCATATCTTGGATAACCGTTTGAATTTTTATCGAACAGTGTGTTTGAGTTCGTTAGATTGTTCGATAAGAATAATCAATGAACCCACATAAACATAAGTCCATATAAATTTCAATATAAATAAACCAAATAATTTATTACATTAATCCATATAAATTAAAACCAATATATTTCATAAATTTATATTGAGCTCGTTAATATTTTTCTTGAAATTATTTGTTAAAGTTTACTTTTGCTTAAATATATATTTTTTGAATAGTGAATGCTATTTATTGTTTTGATTTTAAATAGTTAGAATTTGAATTTATTTTTTATGGCTATTATTTATTGGTTATTGTTTTTTTATTAATGAAACATAATTCAAATAGTTATAAATTTTCGAACATATTTGGAACGATCCAAATTGTTCGAAATATTAGCAGTCCGAATTCGAATATTGAAAAAGTGTTCAAAACTCATAAAGAATCGAACTGAACATGTTCAATAAATTTTTGAACCGATGATATTTTGATTCATTCGAGTCCGATTCGTTAACCATCCTAATTGCTAATAATAAAAGTACCTGTTAATATCACCACCATCAATAATAGTAAGTATTAATAAAGTGGGACCATGCATGCACATACCACAGCACCGAAATCAAGCCTTCTCTTTCTTCCATTTAATATCACTCTCCCGGTCAACATCACGTTACTTCCCAGTCTCCCTGTACACCACAAACAAAATTCTAACTCAATTCAATATTTTTGGTTACCTTAATAAAATAACTAAATATATAAATTAAAATAAATACAAAAAAGTAAATAATAATAAATAAAATGCGTGGTCATGTCAGTCATAAAAATAAGTTGGCGTCCTCGCCTACAAGAAATAGAATTTCTTTGTTCTCAAAATTCAACATCACCGAGGGAGGTTAACTTGCGTCGACTCCAACAACATTAAAGCAAAATACTTTTATATCGAAAGAGATAAATTCACATACATCTTTTTTAATCAAAATTTGAAGAATAATATATTTAAGGAGAATGTATGTATTGGAGAGAAAATAAAACATATTTTGTGGTACATATAACTGTACATATTATAGATAGTATATTGCTACCCTGTTCACAAGGCATTGACACGTGGAAGGGGGTAGTTTTTCATTTTAGCCCCTTTTTTCAGTTTTGAACCTTTTTTTTTTTTTTTGTAATTTTTATTTGATCTCATTTTTTTTCACTTTTTCAATTTTCGTCTTTTTTTTGATATCCAATTTTTTTTTTATTTGTTCATTTCGTAAGAGTATGTATGAAATTTTGTAATCTCAAATTTATGCGAGTTTTAATAAAAATTTGTCATTTGGCAGTTATATTCATAGAAATTTTGTGAGTTTTTTTTTTGTAATCTCTTTTTTCGATTTTGGTCCTTTTTATTTTCATTTTCATTTTATTTGTTCATTTCGCACGGGTATGTATAAAATTTTGTAAACTCAAATTTATGCGAGTTTTCATAGAAATTTGTCATGTGACCGTTATATCCATCTGACACGTTACGACTGTTTAATGAACCCTTATTAATGCATCTATTGAAATCAAATATATTTCCGAATATGTCATGATTATATTAATCGAGTTTAAAAACACCCGCACAAATGTTATTTAAACAAATTATATCAAAAAATAATATCCGTAATAGACTAATTTCATGAACCTTATGCATCTATTGACATCATGATATTTCCAAATATGTCATGATTAAATTAATTTAGTTGAAACGCACGTGTGCTAATTTGCATGCGCGATAATTCTATTTAAATAAATTATATAAAAAACATGTAAAAAAATATGTATGTTGTCCCGCGCAATTGCGCAGGGATAAAGCTAGTTTATAGTTAAATGAGAAATTAAATGTCATATGAAATTCTTATACATCTATTTTTAATTTTCTTTGAAAATTTGTAATTAAACATGTCCTACTGTAGCGTAACTCTTTCATGAGGCATTAAATGTGAATCAAAAGAACAAAACATAACCATTCATTTAGTGGTTATTTTTATTAATCAATAAATTTTAAAATTTATTAATATTATTTTATATATAATAAAACAATACTACATTTTCTTCAAATTTATTAATATAGGAATCTTTTATTATACAATTTATAGTTCATTGATTGACCAGATCAACAATTGTATTGGAATCACAATGTATATGCTAATTAATTAATTAGGCACTTCTGAAATTTCTGAAAATGAATTTCTAAATCAAATGTAGTCAAATATTATTTATTTTTCTAAGTAAATTTTATATTTTAAAAATATCAACTTGACTAATATTTTCATATTAATATAATTGATGAATATATAATAAATATGTTCAAAATTAGAATAGCATATACACTACCCGAATAGGGAATTGGTCATGAAATCTTAACTGCCTTATTAATCGAAAATCATTAATTGTTTTTTAATTATAGAATTTTCATCAAATTTGCATGGAATAATAATATCAATATCTAAGATACAGAAAGTCTTTACAATTCATTTTTATTTTAATGTATAGTTAACCATGCCAAATTTATAATATTTTACATATACTTTATATATTGAAAAATATAATTATCAACTGTCTACAATTTTTTGTGACCAAATTACTTTTTTGGGTAGTCTTTTTTTAATTTATTTGATATCATATGATATTTTTAAATTTACAACCTAAAAAATAAAAATAGTATTAGAAATATGTTAATATGTTTAAGAAATTATTTATACTTTAGTAGGTAAAATATTTATTTTTATTTGTGTTAAATTTTGAATATTATAATATTAAAGCCGTGACTAATAAAACTACAAATATAACCTATTTTAGTAATACAGTATTATAACTATTATAATTTTTATAAAAATAATAACTATTTAAATTAAATTATTTAAATATTTATATGTGTCATTTTGCATTGTATTTTTTTACATAATATATTTATAAACTCAAATAAAAAAACAATATGTATGAACTATATTAATATGGATGTCAAAATAAATAGAAAATTCAAGTAAATATACTGGACGGATTTTTTGACTAAATTCTTAAAATACTATTAATATAACTTATCGAAAATTATTGTAATGTTTTATATTAAAAAAATTTATTTATTAATTAGATGAGAAAGAAATATACCACATGTCAAAAGAAAATTAAACATTATTTTTCATATGGCATGTGGACACGACATTTATTATCTATCATATGATTTTAATCGTACGATCTGGATTTAATATAAAAAATGACATGACTTAAGGAGATTGCTTCAAAGTTGTTATAAAATAATATCACATAAATGATCACATAAAATATGATCAGAAAACTCAAGCAAAAATATGAATGAATAAGATCATATCACATCATTTCATCTAACATTCAACGATATTTAATGATAAAATATAAAATTAATGTATAATCTACTTCGCAAAATCTAATTGTCATGAATAAGTATGATAATGTGATTTGGTGAAAGTTAAATTTCTTTCCACTATTAAACTAAAATATGTAAGTGAGCATATAAATATTTCGAAAATCATATATATAGGCCGTGTGATTCAAGCACAATACTAAAAGAGAGAAAGATGCATATAATCACATCTCACGTTTTTTTAGCAATAAGCATATAATTATGACAGCCAACATAGTCACCTGAAATTTAATTTTCATAACCGACACATGATGGGAACAGTCTTAATGCTCATTTATTTCATTTAGATTTGTAGATTCGAAGTAAAGAAGATCGACTTTAATATGAACGAATAAAAATTTAATTCTCATTTATTTCATTTATCTCATTTTTTTAGCAATAAGCATATATTTCATTTAGACTTTAATACAGTAGGTAGTGATAAGCACCCCGCTATTAATACCACTGAATAATCCCGCCATCATTAAAAAATAATGTAATTGATCATAATTATTTGAAAAAAAAAATAATCAGAAAAATACTTATTCATTTTTAGATAGAGATGCACAACAACAAGTTAACAACATTATTGATTAATAGCAGTCAATTCATCGGAAATAAATGTTGGCTTGAAACATATCGTATGTAATTCTAAAAATGGATTAATATCCTTAATAATGATAGATATGCATATTCCAACATAATTTCAATATTTTTTTAATAGAATTATGTGCATATTATAATAATATAGCTTGAAAGAAATTTATATTTAATGATCTTCATATATTTGGTAGCACCACAAATTGCATGTACTTTATGTAGAACTTTGATTTGTATAAATAGTCTATTTGCCATATTTGTTTTTATAATTGCAAACAATATACAATTTTAGATCTATCAAAATAAATAGATCAAGTAAATTCTATTGAATAATCATATTTTAAATTTACACGTGATTATTACAATTTGATATCAACCAATTAAAGTAATGAATTTGACTATTTAAATATGATGACTCAATTAGCTTAAATTTTATCTTTCAATCCCAGTTTATGTTGTTGGTCATATTAGTAAAATAAGCAAACATATTAACTAAAATAAATAATAATAAATATAATTGGATGAGGCGTGGATGTACTAGCAGGATCGTGTCAATACTGTCCTAAAGACATATGAATACCCTCTCCGTGATTCTACACCCACGAGGTTGACTCATTTCTATTCCGATAACATTCATCTTATAAGAAATAAGTCACGTGTACCAATTTTTTTGTCAATTTAAAAAATATAATATATTTGAGAAAAATATATGTAATGGAGAAAGAAAGAAAGAGAAAATAAAATTCAATAAAAAATTTAATAAAAAAAAAAGAGAGAGAGAAAATATATATGTGTGAGGTACATATGATCACACTGTGTAGTCGAAAAAAGAGAGAAATAAAATTTATAAAATATTTGAAGTAAACGATCTCAAAAATACATTATTTCGACTACATAATATTTGGTGATTCACACATATTTATAGATAAATAAAAAATTAAATAGTCAGATATAATTCATATGAGTTTCTTATTTCTCCTTAAATTCTCTTCTCTATTTCTGTGAATACTTTCATTAAACCCATCTTACTGCTGTGTAATTCTTTCACGAGGTCAAATTTGAATAAAAAGTATTAAATTTTAAAACTTATTAGTATTATTTTATATATAATAAAATAATACAACAAATATACATATCCAATATTTATTTTTCCCACATATATATTTTCATATTATGTCATTAGATATATTATACACATAAAAATAATTGAAGTATACAGCCTAATAATTGAAGTATACAACCTAATACAGCCTACTATAGCAGTATACTAAAACTAACACTGCACAGACCTGATAAGGAATCAAGCAGAGTCGACTTGCCGGATCCAGAGGGACCCATGATGGCCATGATCCGGCCCGGTACGGCATACCCGCTAATGCCTTGTAGTATCTTACGTGGCGACTTGCTTCCCCCATAGCTGAGAACAACCGCTGTCAGATCCTCCCATACAAGATATGCCGCAGAAGGATTATTGGTGACATTGGATACTGAAACTCCTCCTCTTCTTCCTTCTTCAATTTCCATATCGAGTATAGTAAGTTAATCGAGTGTAGATTAGGGTTTACTTATGTGAAAACTAGGAGTGTATACTGTATATAGATGGATATAGCTAACTAACTCGTATTGAGAATTCATGACGATATTAAAGGAACAAATTGATGATAGAGACAAATTTAAACCCATAGCGACATGCACCTATTTTTGTCCTTTGAAAATTTATTATTCACTAAATTTATCCTTTAAAATGTGTTTTTTATAACAAAATGAAGAAAGGTGGTTTATCTTTCAACCACTTGTACCAATGAAAATTGAACTCACAATCCGAACACATGAATTTTTATGTCCCAAACTCAACCAATTAAGATTATATACAATCCGAACACATGAATTATTATGTCCCAAACTCAACCAATTAAGGTATGGACTCATTGGCTATTCTATAAAAACATCAAAATATGTATCGTCTGTATCCTCTTGAAACTATACAGATATCTAAATCATGAAGTCACCGTCAAACTAAACATATTTAACAATTATAAACTTAACGAAATCATTAGATTAAAACTTATTTGACTAAAATGCCCTTTCAAACTGCACATCCTCTATCTAGTTCAAACTCTTTTTCTTTTTGCGTTAACGTGTAAATATGTAAACCATGAATCCCTTCTTCTTCCGTCGTATCACTCGGCAAGAATTACATATATATGAATTGTTATTTTTTGGGAAATTTTTTATTACAAAAAAAACGAGTAATTGAAGAAGGCTCGATGGTCCTCCATCCATTGATGCCAATGAAACTCGAACCCACAATCTCTCACAACATATGACTTTTTGTGTCCCACACTCAATCACTGGACCATAAGCCCATTGACAAATTTTGATTATTTAAACAATAAATTATGATCACGTAAGAAAATGTAAAACAACAACCACAAACAAATCCAACTTGTCACCATTTTATAATTTGAGGTAGTTGATAGATCTATCGGATAACTATTATCTACAATTAGCAATTTAGGATGCTCTTAATGGCAGATAAGTTAGGAGCAATTGATCTGTCATAAATGAAATTTTAGCTCAAATCAAGCAATTCTCGGGAACAGACGATCCTTCTCCAGTGAAAGCAAATTCTCGTCATGAGATAAATACTAATTTTGCAATTATACTTCGATGTCTAAATTTAATATCACATAAATGTGAAAGACCGCCATAGAATTGTATTGGAGTACTTATATGTAATATAATAATATAGATGTCATTATATTTGTATTGAAAGAATAAACGAACGTACGCACATAAGGTATGAATACGATCCCGCTACTGCATCCAGAAATGTCATTGTATATATATATATATATATATATATATATATATATATATATATATATATATATATATATATATATATATATATATATATATATATCAATGTTTTAAATTGCGATATTGCAGTCCATTGCGGTCGGGTCTTTTTTGCAGTGGATTGCGTTTGCGGGCGCAATTACGGCGTAATGACCTTATTGCGGGCAGTCGTTGCGATATTAAATTATGTAATAATAATAGTTTGTTTAACTATATTTTTCACAATATTTTTTATCACCATTAATATCGTAAAATTTTATTTATAATTTTCTTCTAAAAAGAATAAAAAAGTTGATTGTCGAAGAGAATTTTCAGTGTAAAAAAAAGTTGATCATAAAATTTCCAGTAATATGGCAATTATACGGGATCTTTGGATTTGGTTATTGTTGAAGAATTTTTTGTCGACATCCTAAAAATATCAAAACACAATAACTCAAATTTTAAATTGAAACATCAATGAATTACAATGAAAATTATGAAACTCATACATTTATAGATGAAAATGACACATTTTAGAAGTTATATATGTTATGAGCATATTTTATCAAATATTTTGATAATAAAACATGGAAACTAGGTATTAAATAATGACAAAAATCATGTTATAATGTTTATATTAAATAATTCTCGATGAAATTACTTTAACGTGTGTTTTGTGTTTAATTCAGGGTAAAAGACAAAATTTCACAAATTCAAGCTCATCACTGTGTTCCTCTCGTCGAGACGAGCGGTTTCGATATAAAATTCATGTCATTTGGTGGAAGGATAAGAAAGTTACAATAATTTTAATATAACGGGTCACAAAACCGCAATTATTAGCCGCAATACCGCAATTTTACCGATATTTGGCCGCAATATCGCCGCAATTTCCGCAATTTTTCAAAAACGCAATATTGCGCAATAAATGGTTGCGCTATTGCGATTCTAAATTGCAGGCCGCAATTTCCGCAATTGCGCCGCAATATCGCCGCAATTTAAAACACTGATATATATATATACAGGGATGCTAAGGAGAATCCAAAAAAATAATCCACGCGCAAAATATACGGATGAGGTTAGAAAAATATACGATTCGAACCAGCAAAATACATCGATGAATTTAACGCAAAGCATTACTGTTTCAAAGTAACAGCCTAGGAGCGGAGGGGCTTTTTATAAATTTTCTAAAAGACGGAGGGACTTTTTTATAAATTTACTAAAACAAGCTAAATTTTGTCATTACAGTTTAACCCTTCTCCCCCATTCTCCACTTCCGAACATTTCTCTACCCGCATGGCGAGCTTCACTCTTCCCATGAACCCTAACAAAATCAGCGACAAGTGGCAAGAGAAAGCGGGGAAGACGTTCTATAGATACGCTCAACACCCTTTTCTTATTTGAGAAGTCTAAAGACAGGCTACGGGCTTTTCTCGTCTTCTTGGTGAGCTCTTGACGAGGCAGCGGCATAGGCGGCAGAATTCCCCTGTCGGCATAGGCAGCGAGCTTTTCGGCTCTTTTATTGTGACTGTTAATTTTAAGGCTAAATTTGTATATGATATTCAATTTATATATGTGAATTGCAATTGCTTTCTTTTATGGGAGATGCATATCATTTTATTTTGTTTAATGAAAAACGCAGTAATATTGTTTACAACCTTCCAGAAAAGATGTATAGTATAGTTGGTTCTTTCTTTCTACTGGAGAAAACATTACAGTACCGAATTGAATGATCAATTTTGTATCCTATCATGACTTTATATTGTCTTCATTGTTCTTGTATATTATTTCTATCATGACTATATTTATAGTTATTATACATGGTCATTTTGTTTAAATTATTCATGATTTGGTGTTAATTAATGTCGTAATTTTGTTTCAAAATATTGCAATTGAAAGTATAATTTTTTTAATTTCTGGAAAAATTATTCAGTTCAGCGTATATCTTTGTAGAAAAAATTCATTTTATGTTTAAAAGGAGAGCCATGATAGAAAGATTTTGTGAGTATGATTAATTGTTTTAGGGTTAATCTTGGGGCTGTGAGTATAATTAATTCGTGTAGAGTCAAAATCATAAATATTGATTATTAACAATATCAAGAATAAATCATTAGAAAAAAATAAGTTATAGTTAAATTCAATAGTATATTTTTTCATTTTAACTCGTATGTTTTGCTAAATTCAATCGTATCTTTTGCTAAATTCAATAATATATTTTGCTGAATTATATGAAAGTAATGATCATGTTCATCGGGTAATTAACTATTTTTTGTTATATTCAATCGTATATTTTGCTAAATTCAATCATATATTTTGCTAGATTTAATAATATATTTTGTTGAATTATATGAAATTAATGATCATGTTCATCGGATAATTAACTATGTTTTGTTAGATTCAATCATATATTTTGATAGATTCAATCGTATATTTTGTTAAATTCAATAATATATTTTTCTGAATTTTATGAAATCAAAACTATATTTTGCTTGATTAAATCATATATTTTGCTAGATTCAATCGTATATTTTGCTAAATTCAATAATATATTTTCCTGAATTATACATATGAAATAAAAAATATATTTTGCTAAATTCAATCGTATATCTTGCTAAATTCAATAATATATTTTGCTGAATTATACGAAATTAATGATCATATTCATCAGATAATTAACTATATTTTGCTAAATTAAATCGCATATTTTGCTAAATTCAATCATATATTTTGCTAAATTCAATAATATACTTTGCTGAATTATATGAAATTAATGATCGTGTTCATCGGATAATTAACTATATTTTAGTAAATTCAATCGTATATTCTGTTAAATTTAATCGTATATTTTGCTAAATTCAATAATATATGTTGCTGAATTATATGAAATTAATGATCGTGTTCATCGGATAATTAACAATATTTTTGTAAATTCAATCATATATTATGTTAAATTTAATCGTATATTTTGCTAAATTCAATAATATATTTTGCTGAATTATTAGAAATTAATGATCATATTCATCAGATAATTAACAATATTTTGCTAAATTCAATCGTGTTGGGAATTCGCCCGACCCCGGGCCCGCGTAGCGGATATGAAGGCCCGGTCCGGTTCCCTAAATCCAACATCACGCCATGACTTCGAGGGTACGATGCAGAGTAGGATAGACAATTACCAGCGTCAAATTGATCACGCACGACGGGTTGCCCGTAAGTCCCATACCGCACGTCTCCCACCGTTTTGACACGCCTCGGGTTGTCTTCGTGCGTTCCATGCCCGCATGCTTCCACAGCCCGTTACTCGATTCGCTCGTTTCCGTCTCCGGCAGATTTCGTTCCTCCGAATCGATCACAACCGAAAGAGCCCCAGATGTTGCTCCTCTACGTGTATCCACCTTGACTCGTAAGACGTCGGTCGCGGGTGCAATTGCCTAGACGAAGCACCGGCGAACTTGCTCGATCGATTGATTCTCTTCTCCGAAAAAACTGTTTTTCTTGGTTCTCTCTCTTTACACCCTTTCACTCAATAGAAAGATGTCTCTCAATATTTCTGGAATATTCTGAATATTCTGAATGAATTCACATCTGGATTGACCAGAGAGAGAGAGCAAAACATCATATTTATATCACATAGGATTAGGATTGGCCAAAAGACATGTATATCCAATATACACTCTTTCACATAGAAAGTTGCATGAATCTGTCCAGTATTCTGTCCATACGAAATTGGTGAATTCCTCTGATAGAAAATCAACCAACACGAAAGTTGTAGATAATCTTATTATCTACACGACCAAATTTGGTCTGGACCAATTGGAGTTCGTATGCGAAAGTTATGACTGTTTTACTAACTGTATGTCATACTGTTGCACCCTTTCGGTATTTCATAGAAACGACACTGATACTTCGTTCATATGAAATATATTTCTACATGAAGGTTGTAGATAATCTTATTATCTATCTAACCCAATTTGAACCATTCAAATTGGATTTTCCTACTGAAAGATATGACTACGAATGTACGCTTACATTCGTTTATCCTTGTGTACACTTTTACGGTTGATCCTGAAACTGTATTTCCTTCAAATCGTATATTTTGCTAAATTCAATAATATATTTTGCTAAATTCAATAATATATTTTGCTAAATTCAATAATATATTTTGCTGAATTTTATGAAATTAATGATCGTGTTCATCGGATAATTAACTATATTTTAGTAAATTCAATCGTATATTTTGTTAAATTTAATCGTATATTTTGCTGAATTATATGAAATAAATGATCGTGTTCATCGGATAATTAACTATATTTTAGTAAATTCAATCGTATATTTTGGTAAATTTAATCGTATATTTTGCTAAATTCAATAATATATTTTGGTGAATTATATGAAATTAATGATCATTTTCATTGGGTCAATGACGGGTCAACCGTCGGTTATTTCCGATCAACCGCCGATCAACTATGGTCAACAGTCGAACAACCACCAATTGACGATTAGTCAACTCCGATCTAGTCCAATCAACTACGTCTCATCTCGTCGTCTCGAGACGGTTCTTTCGAAAAGGGTTTCTCATTTTGGAAGATGAAACTTCTTCAAAGTAATCAAAATTAATAAGATGAATAAGACAAATATATACCACTTTCAGTGGAGTCTTAACGACCTAAATTTGTAGCGGAGACTAATTCAGATCCCTTATTAGCACAAATTCAAGTTTGAAGTTCAAATAGATCTAGTACAGTAAAAAATGAATAAATAAATAAATTGGTTATAATTTGTGGCAGCGACAAAATTATGTCGCAATTGGAATCTACAAATTATCACCATTGTTTAATACACATATTTAATATGTAACTACAAATTGATGATATCATTGATACCGAATTATGCAATTAAGGCTCAATATTACGCCCAAATTGACCTTCAATTGTCCAATTAACTCAATTAAATTAACCTCAATTATGAAATCAAACATCAAAGAGAGAAAGAAGACATCATATTCCAGTAGTATCATCGGCCATGGAAGAACATTGCGATCTTGCAAGTAAGACAGATGGTACTTTCAGTCGGTGTTGACCTGAGAAGCGATTTGACAGGGACGGGGAAAGAGGGTGTCGGACCTGGTTTGATCTTGCAAGTAACATATTGGATTTATCAGTATATTTTGCTAATTTGAATAGTATATTTTTCACGCGTGGATTCTTTTTTTGGATTCTCCTTAGCAAGTTTGTATATATATGTATATATATATATATATATATATATATATATATATATATATATATATATATATATATATATATATATATACAGGCGTGCTAAGGAGAATCCACGAATCGAATCCAGAAATCGAATAAATCAGACGGAGGGGTATTTTCGTAATTATTCAACTTCATCTTCACTGCACGCTCTCGCCTTCCTTCCTTCTCTCTCTTCTTCCATCTCCGGCGAGTGAAAGAGGCGCCTCGCCTTCTCCCTTCTCCCTTCTCCGGCGAGTGAAAGAGGCGCCTCGCCTTCTCCCTTCTCCCTTATCCCTTCTCAGGCGAGTGAAAGAGGCGCCTTCCTTTTGCGTCGGAGCTCGAAACCACCGGCCTTCCATCCATCACCTCTGGGTCTTTCTCTCTCTGTACGCGTCCGTGTAGATGATTGGGCACTTTAAAAAAAATCGTGAATACATACCATGAGCTCCTTGGGCACTTTAGCAATATTCTCACAATTTCCAATCGCATTGGCCAGCAAACAGAGGCTCGGTCGCCATGGCCATAGCAGTCTTGCTCTCATCCAAAGCCTGTACCACATGAACGACGCCAGGATACCGGATCCGTACAAGCCAGGCCGCTTCAGCTCGAATCAGATCCAAAAATGCATCTTCAGCCGCCTTAGAAAGTCCAGCTTTAGACTGCAGCGCCTTGTCTGTGTACCGTTGCCAGGTACGTTCCCATTGGAGACCATTGAATAAAGCTCTCAGTCCAGTACTATCCGAATTTTAACAAAATAATAATTAGTGCTATTTGAAATTCAATTGAAGAGAAAGAGAGCGAGAGAAAAAGGGTATACTTGGCGCTGATAGACGAGCTCAGGAAGCAATTGCCTCGCATCATTCCAAAATACTTTTGTGAATGTACCGGTACGAATCCCTAGCCTTCTCATCAGTAAGCCATTGCTGCAGATTTTCCTGTTAACGTAAAAACAAAATTAGAAAAGAGAGAAATTATTAGTTCAATAATTTCCATTAATAATGGGAACTAATTTAATTCATATTATTTCATGATTAAGATGTAATTAGGCCTAATTAATCATCTATTTGTATTCGATTACGTGAAACACAGCTGCCAGTTCCTGATTGGATGAAATTGATAATTTGTAGACAAGAAATGCAAGGAAGGCATGCCCAGACGAGCTGCCACTTCCTGATTGGATCCTCAATTCAAGAGAAATAGGTGCGTGCCTTACTCCCCGTGATGTATAATAACATAATTCAGACTTGAAATGATTTGATGAATTGGTAAATATATTAAATGCAGGGGGGCTTCCATGCAAGTTAGAGGGCATATTAGAGTCGCCATTAACAGATGGATACAGAAACAAGTGCGAGTTTTCTGTCGGCTTTTCCTTGGACGGCAAAATAACCGTAGGATTCATGCTTGGCAATTTCAGGTTTCCTTTTTCCCTCTTTTTTATTTTTTTTTTTTAAATTTGAGATAATAAAATAAACTTGATCACATATTTTTATTTAGCAAACACACACACAACAACGCTTTCTCTGGATATGGTTCAAAGATCCGGTCGTCCAGACGCAATTCTCACAACTCCGGTTCACACTTCCCCCATTCAATTTATGTGCTCCAATACGGCCCTCTTCTGTTCACACTTCCCCCATTCATCACTTAGTGGCATTTTTGTGGTCCAATCGCGTGGCCCAACAGACGAAGAAAACACTTTTGCGGATGGGAAATTGGAGAAATTGAGAAACGAAGATTGCAAAATATATTTGAAGAGATTTGGATTGAAATTAACAGACAAGAAAGAAGTTCTTCTTCGAAGAATTAAATAACACTTGGAGTATTTTTAACAAAAAAATTACTTTTCTTAGCCCTTCATTTCTGTTAGTTTTTCATTTCACACCCTGAATGAATAAATTTTCAGGATTAAAGATGGAAGTGGGGAGAGGAAATATCCAATATCGAGTTTTGTCATTAACTGCAAAGGTATTATTTTAGGATTTAATTTCTGCCCATTTTAAAATTTACGACGCGTATTTTATCATGGTTTGTTTTCTGTGAGAAAAGAAGGATAACCAATTTCATTCGACATGGTTTGCGACCTCGATTTCGTCATTTCTGCTGCTGCCTTCCTTTGTGATTCGTCGGGCTATCAACGCATAAGCTCGATTTGTTCAGTTCTGATTTAAATTAATTTCCAATTATTATTATTTTATCTTAAAATTAGTTTATAATGAAATTATTTCAATGTTTTATATTTTTTTTCCTAACTCACTAATTTTCAAAAAATACAGGGACTTAAACGTAATTTTTTATTTTAGATGATGGAGGAAAGGATATACCTGAAGAGGTAGCGTTCTGTCGAGTTTGTTTCGTCGAACTAACTGCATTTGGCGAAACCCTAAAAAAGGAGTACTTGCAAGACAGAACTAGCTTTAGCCCATGATGAGTGTGCGATAAAATGGTTTACCGTCAAAGGTGACAAGACTGGCGACGTGTGCAAACAAGAAGTCAAGAATTTTCCTGTCACTTTGCTTCGCTTGCCGTGCCAGACCTGTACGAGAAGAAGAGGGAATGTTGGCGGTACCGGTACGGTATCAACGGAACAAACATGATACCGATAATTTTGGGGCTTTTTTGTAATTTAGAAATAATATGGGCTTCTTTGTAATTTTGTTTGAATTTGCAGGGTTTGGCAAGATGTATGGATATTAGGGATAGTGAGCTTGCTTGCGTTTTTTTTTGCTTTTTGGAGCAACTTTTGTTGGTTCCTTATATTTTTTCGTTTCTTATTTTATTTTGTTTAATAAATAGGATTTTTTTCATAAACCACCCACTTTTTAAATTTATTATGTTAATGATGAAAATACACCTTTGAGTGCAGAAAAAGCATATACATGCTTTGGTGATAAGAGGGACTTTAAGAGTTGAGAAACCATAATTACTCACTATTATTTCTAAATGTTTCATTTGCTTTATTGGAATTTTTGTCAAAGATACGTTTTTACAAAATAACCCTTATAAATATTTCATTTGCTTTATTAGAATTTTTTATTTATTTTATTACGTGAAGAATTAACTATGTTTTGTTATATTCAATCATATATTTTGATAGATTCAATCGTATATTTTGTTAAATTAAGGAATATATTTTTCTGAATTTTATGAAATCAAAACTATATTTTGCTTGATTAAATCATATATTTTGCTAGATTCAATCGTATATTTTCCTAAATTCAATAATATATTTTTCTGAATTATATGAAATATAAAATATATTTTGCTAAATTCAATCGTGTATTTTGCTAAATTCAATCATATATCTTGTTGAATTATAAGAAATTAACGATCACGTTCATCGGATAATTAACTATATTTTTACTAAATTCAATCATATATTTTTCTAATTTCAATCATATATTTTGCTGATTATATGAAATTAATGATCGTGTTCATCGTATAATTAACTATATTTTAGTAAATTCAATCAAATATTCTGTTAAATTTAATCGTATATTTTGCTAAATTCAATCATATATTTTGCTATATTATATGAAATTAATGATCGTATTCATCGAATAATTAATTATATTTTAGTAAATTCAATCGTATATTCTGTTAAATTTAATCATACATTTTGCAAAATTCAATCATATATTTTACTGAATTATATGAAATTAATGATCGTATTCATCTGATAATTAACTATATTTTATTAAATTCAATCGTATATTCTGTTAAATTTAATCATACATTCTGCTAAATTCAATCATATATTTTGCTGTATTATATGAAATTAATGATCGTATTCATCGGATCATTAACTATATTTTTGTAAATTCAATCGTATATTATGTTAAATTTAATCATATATTTTTCTAAATTCAATTATACATTTTGCTGAATTATATGAAATTAATGATCGGGTTTATCCGATAATTAACTATATTTTAATATATTCAATCGTACATTCTGTTAAATTTAATCATACATTTTGCTAAATTCAATAATATATTTTGTTGAATTATATGAAATTAATGATCGTATTCATCGGATAATTAACTATATTTTAGTAAATTCAATCGTATATTATGTTACATTTAATCGTATAATTTGCTAAATTCAATTATATATTTTGCTGAATTATATGAAATTAATGATCGTATTCATCGGATAATTAACTATATTTTATTAAATTCAATCGTATATTCTGTCAAATTTAATCATATATTTTGCTAATTTCAATAATATATTTTGCTGAATTATATGAAATTAATGATCGTGTTCATCGGATAATTAACTATATTTTAGTAAATTCAATCGTATATTCTGTTAAATTCAATCGTATATTTTGCTATTTCAATCATATATTTTGCTGTATTATTTGAAATTAATGATCGTGTTCATCGGATTATTAACTATATTTTAGAAAATTCAATCGTATATTCTGTAAATTTAATCGAACATTTTGCTAAATTCAATCATATATTTTGCTTAATTATATGAAATTAATAATCGTACTCATCGGATCATTAACTACATTTTAGTAAATTCAATCGTATATTATGTTAAATTTAATCATAGATTTTGCTAAATTCAGTCATATATTTGGCTGAATTATATTAAATTAATGATCGTATTCATCGGATAATTAACTATATTTTAGTAAATTCAATCTTATATTCTGTTAAATTGTATCATATATTTTGCTAATTTCAATAATATATTTTGCAGATTATATGAAATTAATGATCGTGTTCATCGGATAATAAACTATATTTAGTGAATTCAATCGTATATTATGTTAAATTTAATTGTATATTTTGCTAAATTCAATCATATATTTTGCTGTATTATATGAAATTAATGATCGTATTCATCGGATAATTTACTATATTTTAGTAAATTCAATCTTATATTCTGTTAAATTTAATCGTATATTTTGCTAAATTCAATTATATATTTGCTGAATTATATGAAATTAATGATCGTATTCATCGGATAATTAACTATATTTTACTAAATTCAATCGTATATTCTGTTAAATTTAATCATATATTTTGCTAATTTCAATAATATATTTTGCTGAATTATATGAAATTAATGATCGTGTTCATCGGATAATTAACTCTATTTTAGTAAATTCAATCGTATATTCTGTTAAATTTAATCTTATATTTTGCTATTTCAATCATATATTTCGCTGTATTATATGAAATTAATGATCGTGTTCATCGGATCATTAACTATATTTTAGTAAATTCAATCGTATATTCTGTAAATTTAATCGTACATTTTGCTAAATTCAATCATATATTTTGCTGAATTATATGAAATTAATGATCGTACTCATCGGATCATTAACTATATTTTAGTAAATTCAATCGTATATTCTGTTAAATTTAATCATAGATTTTGCTAAATTCAATCATATATTTGGCTGAATTATATTAAATTAATTATCGTATTCATTGGATAATTAACTATATTTTAGTAAATTCAGTCTTATATTATGTTAAATTTTATCCTATATTTTGCTAATTTCAATAATATATTTTGCTAATTATGTGAAATTAATGATCGTGTTCATCGGATAATAAACTATATTTAGTAAATTCAATCATATATTCTGTTAAATTTAATAGTACATTTTGCTAAATTCAATCATATATTTTGCTGTATTTTATGAAATTAATGATCGTATTCATCGGATAATTAACTATATTTTAGTAAATTCAATCGTATATTCTGTTAAATTTAATTATACATTTTGCTAAATTCAATCATATATTTTGCTGAAATATGTGAAATTAATGATCGTATTCATCGGATAATTAACTATATTTTAGTAAATTCAATCATATATTCTGTTAAATTTAATCATATATATTGCTAATTTCAATAATATATTTTGCTGATTATATGAAATTAATGATCGTGTTCATCGGATAATTAACTATATTTTAGTAAATTCAATCGTATATTCTGTGAAATTTAATCATATATTTTGCTAAATTCAGTGATATATTTTGCTGAATTATATGAAATTAATGATCGTATTCATCGGATAATTAACTATATTTTAATATATTCAATCGTATATTCTGTTAAATTTAATTATACATTTTGCTAAATTCAATCATATATTTTGCTGAATTATCTGAAATTAATGATCGTATTCATCGGATAATTAACTATATTTTAGGAAATTCAATTGTATATTCTGTTAAATTTAATCATATATTTCTCTAATTTCAATATAATATTTTGCTGATTATATGAAATTAATGATCGTGTTCATCGGATAATTAACTATATTTTAGTAAATTCAATCGTATATTCTGTTAAATTTAATCGTATATTTTGCTAAATTCAATGATATATTTTGCTGAATTATATGAAATTAATGAACATATTCATCAGATAATTAACTATATTTTGCTAAATTCAATCGTATATTTTGCTAAATTCAATCATATATTTTGCTAAATTCAATAATATATTTTGGTGAATTATATGAAATTAATGATCGTGTTCATCGGATAATTAATTATATTTTAGTAAATTCAATCGTATGTTCTGTTAAATTTAATCATTTATTTTGCTAAATTCAATAATATACTTTGCTGATTATATGAAATTAATGATCATGTTCATCATATAATTGACTATATTTTGGTAAATTCGATCGTATATTTTGGTAAATTCTATCTTATATTTTCCTACATTCAATAATATATTTTGCTGAATTATATGAAATTAATGATCATATTCATCGAATAATTAACTATATTTTGATAAAATCAATCGTATATTTTGGAAAAAGTTAAGTCTTTACTAGAGATTTTTTTAAATTACAAGCTGTTATCAATAATCAAAACAAACAAATAATATTTTTAAACTCGGTCAAATACACCTTGAAATTCACTGCCACAATACTTTCTTGCTCGTATCGTACCAGTCCTCGTTTCATACCAGTAGTCATCTCGTACCAGTTCAAAAAACTCCAGTGTAACTATGTGCCTCTTTAAACTCCGCAAACCTCACAGCCATTAGCGGCTTGCCTCAATCTCACTCAATTTAAAATCTGTTGAGTCTATTTTCTAGCGTCTCTTCTTTCTCGGACTTATGAAATCTGCTGACATCATCTTCTTGCAAAATATACAATCTGTTGAGTCTATCTTCTTGCAAGCTTCAATGGTATGTTTTTTAAAATTTCGTCATGATTCATTAATTAGAAAAAACAAATCAACTAATTTCATATACTAAAAGGAATCTGAGGCTGCAAAATTCAGAAATTATTTCGTACCGTTAGATCAATCGATCGCGGAAGCATGTTAGATTCTTAATCTTCTAATAAACTCTAGATCGAGGTTTTCCTAATGATGAATTCCAGATATCGATCGAGGTTGTGTGCTTGGGACATTCTTGACCAGAGAAGAGAGGGAGAGAAAGAAAATAGCAAATTCAAGTTTTGAATTTTTTAATTTGAGTGAAAAATTGAAGGAGTCTGAAGAAATGAACAGTGTGGAAATTTTGAAACTTCTTTAATTTGAAAATTTTGAGGAAAAACATACCGAATTAGTTGCCAGAAAACTTGATTCTTGGTTCGACAGAAAAACATGTCTGAAAATCGCCAGAAAAACGGAGAACTCCGCACCAGAAAACAGGCAGATAATAGGAAAAGAAAACGCAGGATAATCATAAAAAAAGAGCCTTGGGCCTCTGCGTTACAACGGATGGGGCAGGGACATCTCTCTGGATGCTGATTTTGTTTTCGCGATAACTATGGCTACGAAGCTCGGAATTTTGAGTTTTTTATATCGATATGATCGGCATCGATCATACTATCATATAAGATAAATAATTATTTAGAATAATTAATTTTCCTAATTAGTACATATGCATTTATAAAAATCTTGTGATAGTGATATAATACGATTATGTCACGAAATGAAACATGCATAGGCATGATCCCTCATAATATTTAAGTCATGGAAATGCCTTCCATGTCCACAATCACCGAGTTTGGTGTTACGTTTCACGTGGGTTCAGGCTAAAGTCGGGCACGTGATATTGTAACTATCGAAAGGGTGGCAATCGTTAAATCAGGACTTGTGAGGCCCAGGCCAAAGTCGACTCACTAGTAGCTTATTTGAACGATACGTTGGATATGGTTGTGACTTAACCATCCAGGCCAATCGGATTGGAGTTCGGGGCATAGATAGAATGCACATACGGAACTGGGATTGTATATGATACGACCCATCACCGAAATTCTATAAAGGTTCAAGAGTCGTATTGGATACGATTGTATATTTATCCTACCTAAATAACGGGATCCCACCCGATAGGCTAAAGTCACTTGTGGGAGGAACGGAAATATGGGTCTTGAGTGTTATGGACTTGGAGTCCCGTATCGGTATGAGGGTTATCGATTCGATAAAAATAACACATTCATATATTCATCATGTAAGCATATAGATTAAGTACGCACGGTTATGAACGTAATCTTCATCATCCGTTTAGAATTATGTTTTCTAGCAACACCAAATATATCGATGAGATCGATATGATAGATGGATTTTGGGCCGGAATTATCATGATTAACCTTGATAGTTAAAGAATAGTTCTTAGACTTAAAGGAGCGTGTTGGACACGGAAAATGGTAGATTCGTGGCTCGAGGCTTTGGCTTTAGATAAAGCCGGGTTCGATACACTTTAAGGAGGAATCGAACAATATTACGTGCCTTGTGGTGGCTTGTATAGACGCAAATTTCTCAAAATTATTTTGAGAATTCGGGTGCATATGGAAGTAATACACAACGCTCATGAAATAGTTTCAAGAGCTAGAGCGCGTTGAATGGTTCAATGCGGCTCAAAAAGTAGGTTAATTTTGAGACGCCTTATGGGTCTCTGATTAACACTCGAGTGTTGATGGTACGAGATTTGATCTTCGTGACCGAATATCATATGTATTCGATAGATAAGTCGATCCCGGAGTTGCATGAGATGCGATGTAAATTTGAATAGGAGGTGCTTGGAGCATCCGGGGAATCCAATGCATTTAGATGCGTGGATGTCCTTCTAATTCAAAGGCGGGATCGAAAGAAAATAGGTCTAAGGATATTTTGGGAAAATGTTTTCCAAACGGAAAGTTCGGACAAGGAGTTGTCCAAACTAATGACTCAAAGAACAGTGAAATCCGAGGAGCATTAAACCTAGAAGTTGATTGCTTCTTTTGACGTTGCCGTCTTGGCCATATAAACGAGATACGCGTATCTAGATTCCATATGATGGATTGCTAGAATCATTCGAATTAGATTCGATTGATTAATGCGATACTTATTTATTAGGCAAGACGACAAAGTGCATCATTCTCCAAAGGTTGGAGAAAGATCCAACGAATTATTGGAAATTACATTTAGATGTAAATGTTCCGATAAATTCCGAGGCAAGAGGAGGCTATCGATATTTTGTTACGTTTACGGACGGCTAAAGTAGATACGGTAATATCTGTTTAATGCGTGCCGAAGCGGAGACTTTTGAAAGGTTCAAAGAGTTTCAAAAACAAAATACAAAATCGACTAAGCAAAAAAATCAAAGCTCTTCGATGAGATCGAGGAGGCGAGTATTTGAGATACGCATTTCGATAGGATCGAAGAGGCGATATTTGAGTTATAAGTATTGATTATCATTCACGATTGTGGAATCGTTTCACGATTATATTCATTTCGGAACATTGAGATGTGTCCGAAAAGAGGAAATGAACGCATGTTGGACATGGTTCGATAAATGATAAATCAAACGGATCTCCCAAAAATGTTTTGGGGATACGCCCTTGAGACAGCGGCACTAATGAATGGTTGCATATAAGATATGGACCATAAACCTTCTAATCGGTACAAAAGACGCCATATGAGATATGGATCGGAATGGTTCCGAAGTTGTCTTGTGTACAGATTTGAGGATGTGAGTATATTTCGAAATTGGTTTCGGTTAAACTCAATCCCAAATCTGAAAATTGTTCGTTTATGATATATTCTTAAGGAAACTAAAAGGTATTAGTTCTAACGTCCCGACGAAAATGAGATTTTCGTGGCTCGAAGAGATGCCTTCTTGGAGGAGGACATGATGCGCACAAGTTTGGAATTTGATGTCGCTTATCTCTATGCGGGCTAGTGGGAGTAGAATAAATCTCGAAAGTGTTCGAGATTTGAAAAATGAACATTGTACCGATGAAAGTTGACACGGCTTCATCAAGAGTTGATGAATACGAATCGAACACACAAAGAAATTTTTTATAGATCAAGTAGGCTATATCATAAGCCGGTAAATACGGATTTATCGTGGCTAATGATGATAGATCGAAATCATATATGATAATTCGATATCCTACAAGGATGCTATGAAAAGTTGATTCCACATGACATGATGTCATGAAATCTGAGATTCGATCCGTGTAAATTATCAAATTTAGAATTTGATTTCATTACTTTCCGGGTCAGACCCATGAAATGTGATTGAGTTTTCAAGATGAGAACCGACACGGATAGGAATACGCATATATGTAATGCGAGGCTTGTAGCGAAGAGTTTCAAGCAATTCATAGTCGGACTATGAAGAAACGTTTTCACATGTTGCCATGATTTTACATTCTCGAAATTCTGCTTGTCATGGTCGCATATTATGAATACGTGATATGGCAAAATGGATGTCAAAACCGAATTTCTTGACAGAAATTTTATGAAAGGATGTGTACTTGACACAACTTTACGGGTTTGGCGATTCATAAGAATCAGGGATATGATATGCACGCTTTAACGATCCATATGATGGATTAGAGAAAGCTTCTCGGAATTGGAATATTCGTTTTAACGAAATTATAAACTGTTATAACATTGTCGGAACGAATGGAAACTTTGTGTACACATGAAGGTTAGTGGGAGCCGCGTTATATTTCTTGTAACGACAAAGGATTTAGGCGAGACCGCTTATGAATTAAGCGTGAAGATCTATATGATAGATCTAAGAAGTTCCTCGTTCTATATTATCACACGTATATCGACATATTGTTGAAAATGGTTTTCAACATATAACTCCTTGGAGGAGTTAAATCGAAATGTCGAATGGCATACATTTTTGTGGCTCGATGTGAGACATCAAGCAGTGCAAAATAGAAATGATATGATGCTTCACATTTTGATGTGAGAATCTATTATGTATGCCATGATATGTATGTCGATATGTGTCGTACGGATGAAGCGTCTAATTTACCGTTAATAAAATCCAAGGGAATCACACAAGTTTGAATGTATTGCGATTACATGAGACTAACTCTTGTGAATGTATAATGGTTATACATTTATATACATAATGGTTATGTATATTTAAACCCATCAGGATTTGTATTGATAGCGGGGTGGTTTATCCTTGAATACTTTGCGAAAGAATTCAGGATTTTATTCTATCTATAATGGTGTGGAGGACGTGTTGGTTATAAAGAGTTATAACAACAGAAGTTTCCAAGTATTTAGCACGTCCAAATATGTAGCACGACTTTCGATCACAAAGTGTGTACATGTTTTGCTTAAACGAAAACACGATTATGTGGAAAGGTTCCACACGACTAACAATTTATGATTCTATTTACGGAGGCGAGTATATTGCGGTTATTAATCGCAAAAGGAAGCTGTGTGGATCAATGATACATGACCAAACTCGAGTAGTCACGAGTTATCGAATTTATGGTTGTGGATTGCGTGAGACGCAATAGTACGAGCCAAAAATGTCGAATTGCAACTAAAATCAGAATCACTAGTATTTCCATCTAAATTATTTTGTTCATCTGCTGTATTTATAGGATTTAATTCATCATTAATAAGTATATTTAAATTATTATTTAATATTGGGTCATATTTATTTCATTTCTGAACTAACTTATTAAACTCAAATTCATAGGTTATTATATCAACAATTTGTTGGTATGAAGAGTGTTTATCTGTGAATGTTCTTCTACACCTTTCTAACCATATCTGGTATAAGAAGATACAAGTAAGTTCCTTCATCTCTTTTGATATTCTTTTATTAATTAATATATCTAGGCAATTTAAATTATTATTTTGATATAAATTAATAATTCCTAAAGAACCAAGCAACTTGTTAAAAACTACTTTTGTGAAAGAACACTGATTAAACAAATGTTCTACATTTTCTTCAGATAATCTGCAAAATACACATCTATTCACTATTGACCAACCTCTCTTCTTAAGATTGTCAATTGTAAGCACTTTATTTAAAAATAAAAGCCATATAAATAATAAAAAATTTAATTGCACTTTAATTATCCAAATTTTATAAAATTTTGATTTAATAAATACCCCTCTTATTAATGAATTATATGCACTTTTGCAGGTAAACATTTTATTAGAGCTACTGACCCATTGGAAAATATCTTTTTGAGAGGGATTCAAAGACAATGAACTACAAATTTGCTCTAACTGAAGAAATTGATCATGTGCCACTCTGGACAGAGGTAAATTCAATCCTAATGTATTATATAAATTTGATTCATTAATTAGGTTTAGAAAATAATTAAATGTTCCATATTTATTTCGTGCAAAAGAATATAATTCTGAAAAATTAGATATTAGGGTTTTTCCACACCATTTACTCTTCCAGAAATGTGCACTTATGCCATTGCCTATTATTACATTAATACTATGATTAAAAAAATCAATATTTTTTAAAACATCTTTCCAGAAATAGGAATAATTATTATAATTATCATTATTATCATTATTTTGAAAACCATTATCAATTAAATTGTACCAATCTAACTTTCCTTCCGAGTTATAATATAACCAAAGCCATTTCATTAATAATATTTTATTAAATATTTCTAAATTAATTACCCCCAAACCCCCTTTTTCTCTTGGCTGACAAACTAAGTCCCTATTAACTAGATTATATCCTTTTTCTTTTGCCCCTTTCCATAAATTTTTTTTTCTGATTTTGTCAATTTCCTTAATTGCCCATTTAGGGAATTTAAAAATATTCAAATAGTAGATAGGCATTGCAGTTAATACTGAATTCATTAGGACTAATCTACTAGCTCTAGAAATTAAACTTCCTTTCCAACCTGATAATTTATTAGTAATTTTTTCTATTAAAACTTGAAAATCATATTTTGAAGGTTTTTTATAATGTAAGGGTAATCCTAGATAAGTAATAGGGAAAACTCCAATCTGACAGGATAATTCATTTGATATGTTAGTCATTTCGATATCAGACACATTTACACCTATAACCTCAGATTTCAGAAATTCATTTTTAATCCAGATTCTTGTCCAAACAAGTTTAGAATATATTTCTCCCTTTTAATATTATAAATATCAGGTTTTAAAAATAATATTGAATCATCAGCATAGAATAAGCTTGTAAAAATATTTCTAATAGGTTTAATAATTTATCCTTTTTCACTTAAATTCTCTAATAACTTAGATAATACATCCATGACCAATAAAAATAAGTAAGTTGAGATATGATCTTCTTGTCTAACACCCCTTTTTAAATGAATATATTTACCTGGTACACCATTTAGAATAACCCTTGTGGTACCGGGTAATACAGAATATTTAATCAAATTAATAAAATTAATTCCAAAACCTCTAGCATGTAGTATATTAATTAAAAAATTCCAAGACACACTATCAAATGCTTTATAAATATCTAGTTTCAAAATAATAAGTGAAATTGAATTCCTTTTAGCTGTACACAAAACCTCTCTGGCATAGACATGATTCTCAGCAATATTTCTTCCCTTAATAAACCCTAATTGATTTCTAGAAATCATTTCACTTATAAATACACTTAACCTATTAGATAAAGTTTTAGAAAAGATTCTTTGAATACTAGATATTAAACTAATAGGTCTAAAATCTTTAGGTTCTAGTGCATTTTCATTTTTAGCAATTAAAGCAATATATGATGAATTAAATTTTGATAAACCTTTTCCCCCTTCTTTATTAAACATATTCAAAATATCATATTTTAAATTATCCCAATATTTTTTATAAAACTCACTAGTGAAACCATCTGGACCAGGACTTTTGTTGTTTTTCCAATTTTTAATAGTGTCTGTTATTTCCTCTAAACAAAAATCCTTTTTCTAAACTTGTTAAATTATTGTTTCATTTGGATATAAAAGTTTTAAATTAATGGTACCAAATTTTTTATCATTTATAATCTCTTTTCCCATTAAGTCTCTATAAAAAGAAAATAGAAGATTAGCTTTATCCTTATGGTTTCTAAACTCAGTACCATATTTTTATCCTTTAGTATAGATATCATTGAATTTGATTTTTTAATAGAAGCATGTAAATGAAAAAATTTGGTGTTTGCATCCCCATTTTTAATCCAATTGTATTTAGATCTTTGCTTCCAATATATTTTTTCTAAAGATAAAAGTAATTGAAATCTAAGTTTAGTTTGAATTTTAATCCATGATTCAACACTTGTCAATTTCCTATCATCCTCTATAATTTCTAACCACTGTATTACTCTCTTACAATTATTAACCTTTATATTGTATTTTAAATTCATAGTTTTATTAAAAAAATTTAAATTTTTTCCTAAATTATGTAAATTACTAAATAACTCATCAATAGAATTTATTTTATGTTTTTCATAATTCTCTTTAATTAAATGTTGATATTCTTGTACCTTAATCCACTTAGACTCAAATCTGAACCCATTAAAAATAGGAAAAGTCGTATTAGCTTCATATAATAAAGGAATATGATCAGAGCATGTATTTATTCTAGCAGTTAATATTGAATTAGGAAATGATTTAAGCCAATTTTTATTTATTAAAATTCTATCAATCTTAGCTCTAGCAATTGAATTTCCCGAAGTATATTTTTTACCTTTTAAAGGCAAATCAATAAACTGCATATTATTAATAAAATCTTTAAACTCTTTAGTATAAGAATTATTTAATTTATTTCCACTTCTTTCATTTGTATTCAATGTTAAATTAAAATCCCCCAATAAAATCCATGGCAGAATATTATTATTAGCAATTAAATTTAATTATTCTAAAAATTCTCTTTTTAAATTTTTTTTATTAGGACCATAGACTCCTGTTAATAGGAAACTTGTTCCATCCCATTTTGTTTGTAAGGTCATAGAAATAGAAAAAATATTTTTTTGAGTATTTATATGATTATATAAACTATTATTCCAAGTGACTAAGATTCCACCAGAAGCACCTCTTGATTTTAAGTAATCATAACCTTTTAGTTTTTTACCACAACTATCCAGTACAATTTTATCATCCATGTTTTCAACTTTAGTTTCTTGCAAACAACAAATATCCACATTTTCATCCTTAATAGTTTTATTTATTAAAATTTTCTTAATATTTGAATTAATACCTCTCACATTCCAGGATAAAACCCTAATTTTTGTATACATTAATAATATTAATACTCCACATCTAAACTTATGTACCTAATTACTATGCTCTGCAAGCATTTCCTGAATTTTTAAATCCATATTTTCATTCAATTCTATGCCAGTAAAGGAAAGTATATTAATTATGTCTTCTCTATTATTTATTTCTTTATTGAGTTCTAAATTGATAAAATTGTTTTCTGATTTCCCTTTGTTTTTATATTTTCTAACTCGTTCCTTTTGAATTTCTTTATATTTTATCAATTGAGCTTTCTCCACTAGTGAATTATAATGGCTAGATTGTTTACTTAACAGTCTAGAACTTCTCCTTTGTTCCTCCAAATTATTCTTATTATGTTTATTCTTAGTTTGATCCTTCTGCAAGCTTTGTTGATTATTAGATAGATCTATCTTCCTCTCTTGGATCTGAATATTATCCACTTTCATATTTAAGGTATTTTCATTCAAATTTTTAATTGTAGGTTTAAAATAATCTTTAATTTTCTTTTGTTTATTTTCAGGGATGTAATTAGATGTGTGTACTATTAATTTAGGAGGAACCACATCAAAATTACCTTCTGAGGAATTATTACAGATTGGTATGATATCAGTTGAATAATTTTGGTTAAGATCCTCTTGATTTGAAAGATCTTGTAATTGTGAATTGGAAACTTGAGACTCAATTTGACCAGCAGATATGATCACTGCTTGGTTAATTGGAAGATTGGTTGACACAATTTTTAGACCCTTCGAAGAGAATTGAAAAGATAGAGAAGTTAATGGATTGATCATTTTGACACTTTTTCATGTTTTACCCTGAGAAGTTAAAGTATTGAGCCCTTGTTGATATAACTCTTTGCTAATTTTACCATTTAGACCCTGAGAAGAGATAATATTATTATTTGTCAAGTCTGAAGGATGAAACCATTTGGTTAATTGAGAATAGTTCACTTGACATAGCCTCTTAGACCCCTTCTAACCCTATGATGATTCTCTTTTCAGAGGGTTGAAAAAAGACTCTATTACCAGTGAGGATATCCTTATCTGAGGTCTTAGAGACTTTGACTATGGTTTTATTTGTTAATTTGTTTTGAAATTGATTTTCTTTGTTTTTAACCCTCCAAACTTTTATAACTTTTTTCTTCTTCTGCCATATTTTCTTAATTTGTTTAATTTGTTTTTTATTAATGTTTTCTTTAGGCATCCTTGCCTTGTTATGTTTTATTTTCCCTTCCTTTCTTAATTCATGCTCTATGATGTTATCTGAGGGCAAATTAGTAATATTTGAAGAGCTTGGAATATCCTTAATCTCTGTTACAGTTAGTATAGTGGACTTCAACTTATCTATGAGCTTTATAGAATCAGGTATATTTATATTGCTCTTACAATTAATAGATAATTGAAGATTACTAATTATTTTTGTTGGAATGTAGGACCCTACAGAAATTAAAGTACAAAGATGCTCTGTTATTTTGATCAAATCCAATGGATTACAGTAAATTGAAGGTAAGTTATTTAAAATAATTTTTCTAGTTTGCACTTTAAAATTATCCTCATTACTTGACATATTAATTATAATTTGATTACCATTTTTAATATTTTCAGAAATGTCCTCTTTACCCTTACTAACTCTTAGCTCTGGAGCTTGAAATGGAGACTGCAGTTTATTGTTTGGAATTTGAATTGGGTACTGAAGACTGTCATTATTTAAATCTCTCCTATCAGGTGTACCAAAATTCTGATTATTTAAATTAGTATAACAATTTTTTTTGATATGACCAAATCTGTAGCATCTCAAACATTTTATAGGCTCTCTACACTCAGCTGTGAAATGAGAAAAAGAAAGACATCTAAAGCATTTTCTCTCCATTGCATTTAATTGAGGTTTGTTATTAACTCTATATTTTTTTGTAACTTGATTCCATTGATGTTCATGAGATAAGTTTGTTTTCAGGGTTTGAACATAGGATTTAGACGTATTCATTGGTTGATTGGAGATTGCAAGGCTGAGCTAAGTAATTTGTAATTTGAGTTAAAATTTGTAATAAGTGCAAGAGAGAGAAGAAAACTTAGCTGTGATTTGTCTAGTCTTGAATTGAGTCTTGTAATCTTGTTATAGCACCACGTCAACTCTTCCTTCCAATTAAGCACCTTCTTCCTTCTTGCCTTCTCTCTTAACTTCCTGCTCTTACACACCCTAAATATTTAAATCATGTTCACTATTATTGAGGTAACTAATCAAACATACTGAAGGGCTTAGTCCCTCTCAACGAGAGGCCTCTATACCCTTTTTATCTGCGTAGATTCATTACTTCAATTTATTCTCACACCTCGAGTAAATGAAGAACCTTTCTCTAGTCTTTCTCCTAGGAAGTGAACTAGAGATTCCTAGGAGAACCAGAGAGATGAATCGAATAGAGTCAGAAAGAATCGGCAATAGCCGGAGAGAATCGTAGAGAAAAGATCGCCTCAAGATCGCCTCAAGAATCGCCTCAAGATCTTCTCCTTAATTCAAATAAAGGTCTCCTATCATTCGATATCAAATTTTCTTAAGACATGACTAATATCATGTCTATCCAAATAAAACCTCATAATTCTTTTAAATGTGAAATAGCATGGATAATATAAATCTAAAATTACTATTACAACGTCCATCTCCAAGGAAATTGAGGTACAATCTTTTTTTACGAACAATTGTTTTTTTTCTAGTTTTGCATATATAAGTGAGTGAAAATTAAATAGTCTTTTAAGTTAATAGATAACCATAAATAGTGTCCTAATGGATAGTAACTAGGTGCGTAAGCTAGGGGTGTCAATGGGGAGGATATTGCCCGAACCGACCCGAACCGTATCCGAAAAATATCCGGATCCGAAAATAAAATATCCGGATCCGGATGCCGTATCCGTTTTTACGGGTATGGATCCGGATCTAGGAGCTAAATTTTTGATGGATCCGGATACTATCCGGATCCGAATAAAATTTGTAAACGGATAATCGTTTTGTTGTAATTATGATCAAAATTATAGTAATACATAATAGATAATAACTATATTTTAATTTACAATAATACATAATAATCAGTATATATATATATATATATATATATATATATATATATATATATATATATATATATAATTTGTTTTAAAATTATAAAATAATCAAGATTTGAATTTTAAAAATATTATTATATTATTATATTATAGTATCAGTTTTAATATCTTAATATGATCTGTATCCGTATCCGTATCCGATAATATCCGAATCGTATCCGTATCCGTTTAATATCTGAACTGTATCCGGATCCGGGTAGTACCGTATTCGTATTCGGATTAATATCCGAAAAAATATGGATATGAATCTGGTACGACCACTATCCGAACCTATCCGAACCCGGTACACCCCTACGTAAGATACATCCCTTGATAAGGCCCACCCGGCCCAAAGACATCATTCACATTCTCCTAATCCATTGGATGAATATTTTCTGAAGTATGATCAATCAAAATCTTTTTGCTCTTTTATTTGATCCAGGCCGGGCCTTATTCAAATAACAGGGGGTCTTATTTTTCATTTGAAAATCATTTGTATGAGAAGATTCTCTTTTTATTTATTGGATCAACTAAATTCTTTGTTTTTTCGGGGTCTTCCCCTATCCTTTTCATTAGACTTTTTAATATGATCATTTTTGTATTTTAATGATTTTTTAGATCACACGATATTCTTATCATAAGTTATGTATAAAGTTAGTAAAATCCCTCGCATATCATTCGTTGTTCCGTCAACTTCATCTATGTACACCGAAATACATTAAAAAAACTTGATTTATTATGGTTCACCGTAGATCGCGTTCATTCATTATATATAAAGTCATGATTATACTTGGTCTTAATTATAAAGAAAAAAACCATTAATTACTTAGTTTATTCATTTAAACATGGTCTATATAAACCAATTAATATAAAAATAACTTGAATCCTGGTCTATTGTGGACCAAGTTCATTTATATATTTTTTTATCTCAATTAAATATGGACAATTTACAAAAAAAACTCCAAACATTTTTAGATATTTTAAAAAATCATTAAATTTACATATGTAGTAATTAGAAAAAAAATATTTTTTTTATTAATTTGGAAAATATCCTAAATTTTTGTAATACATAATAATTAAAAAAAAATTACTACATGTCATATGTTATACAATTCTAATATTTCATCCAGTACAAATATTTGACTTTTATACTTTTTTTCCTGAAAAACTATCATAAAATTATAATAAGATGAACAACTTTATTAAAAAAAAAACCTAGCAGATATTTAAAAATAAAATATCATGAAACTATTAAAAATACAGGAAAACTAAAATAAAAAAATAGAAGTTTAAAGAAATATTTTTCTATCAATATATATTCATGGTATTTATTTATTATTGTTTATTTTATTATTATTTAATGTTAGTTTTTTGAGAATAATGAATGAAATATTAAAATTATATAAACACCATATGTAATAATTTTATTTTTTTGAAATCATTGCATGTTAATTTGTTCAAATATTTTCGGGTTGGAGGCCTTTGGATTTGTTGCACCTTTTTGTAAAGACTTTATACAATCTTTTGCCAGCCTTTTGGAATTTAGTAATGAGGCCTTCTGGAAAAATGACTTTTTTTTATTCGTAGGCTGGACTTTCTAGTTTGTTGCTGAGCGTATTTATACTTATATATTATCTTACATATATTTTCTATCGGTATCTGCTTTCATGTCATCTAGACCATTCATTTTGATGATCTAACAATTGTAATTGATTTAACCACTTGATTTATTTGAATAGATATGGTCCTATACACCTAAGTACCAACAAAGAACAAACATTTATCAATTTTTGTGGAACATATTCACACAAATAATCATTCAAAAAAATTTATTGTAAATTTTATTGTATTTGAAATAAAAAAAATTTAGTTCTTAATATTTTCTTATTTCAAAACTAATTTTTTCCAATTTTAATTTCAACATATTTCGAAGCAGTTCAATAAAAGTACTATTTTAAAGACTTACTTTGATTGTTTCATTTAAATGTTTTTTAATTGTAAATCATATTTTATTATTTTCTGAATGATTAATACCCCTCATGGATGATATTATTATTTTTTTTGGACCAAATACCCATCAATATTCGTATTTAATGATGATTTTGTTTTTGTTATTTATTATTAATTTTAAGAAAATTCATAAATTTTTTTTAACATGTAGTGATTTTCAAAAAAAAATTATTACATAGTGTGTTCATATAATTTTAATATTTTCATTATTATTCATGAAAAACTAACCTACGATAATAATAATAATAAAATAAGCAATAATAAATAAACACACTGAAAATATATTGTAGAAGAGTACCTATTTACACATCAAATCGTTGTCCTTTTTTTTTGTAATAGTTTCATGATTTTTTATGGGAAATTATACCTTGCCCCCAAAACCCATCACCACACCCACGATCCCATTCTCTTTTGTTTTTTTTGGGTTGGGTGTTAATCCCCAACTCCAATTTGCACCCCACTCTCTCTCCAAATTAATTAAGGATTCAAATTAACAGTTAATTTTGAGTAAATTAACATCTCATATTAGTACCTAATAATTCATTAATTCAATTGACTGTTAATTCGAAGCATTGTTAATCGAGTGGGTAATTTTTGGGAGATGGATAGGATATCAAGGATGTGATGATGGGTTTGGGGGGCACAGTAAATGGCCTCGTTTTTTATTTTCTAAATATTTGCAACGTGTTCGTTTAGTATTGTGTTCGTCCTATTATTATTATTATTATTATTATTATTATTATGTGTTAGTAAAAAAATTACACAGTCATACAGAATGAGCATTTAGTCAAATACATGGTGTGCACCAGCCTACCGTCAAATAATAACAAAATTAACCAAGACAACTCAACATCAATTACATGCAGATGCAAATTACACCCATTCTGGTATTATTTCTATTTTGAAAGTTATCATTGTGAACATATTAGACTCAACCAACACAATTAGACTCAATTAATCTTACGAAGAGAACATAGATACCTTATGAATCGATACACAGGCAAGAACTATCCATTTGGAGATGTAGGTTGCTGGTTGCCGGCCCCCTAGGAGAAGGTACGGAAAAAAGAGTAAGGAGATTGCAAACAAAATGAAAGGAGAGGAGATATTTTCATTTTTTGCCCATTCCTGTGACAGGGTAAAAGGAGAGATAGGTTGGTTACTTCGAAGGACGATGAGAAAAAAATAAGAAGACCGTCTAAGTAATTGTTTAACGGAGGAACTTCATACCGACGCAGAGTTGTTTACTTCACGGAGCGTGTTTTTCTATTGAAGATGAACGAATCTTAAAGCACATCCAACGGTGAGAAACTTACAAACAAAATGTAAGCACAACTTGTACGAGTTTTTTAGTCACTATATATATATATATATATATATATATATATATATATATATATATATATATATAGAGAGAGAGAGAGAGAGAGAGAGAGAGAGAGAGAGAGAGACGATGTTGTGGTGAAATATACGTGTATGATTCGTTTTCGAGGTGTTCTTTTCCTCGATTTCCTTTCGCAATATTCTTGGAGCAGTATCGTTACGGAGATCATAGAGAATGATTTCTTTCTCAAAATCTTCAGACATATTTCTTCTTATGTATAAAGTTAGCTCCTCCACGAGGTGGTGACACGTGGAGTAGGGTAATTTTCATTTTAGCCCCTTATTTCTTCATTTTTCAATTTTGATCATTTTTTGATAAATTTTCTTTTTAGCCCCTTATTTCTTCATTTTTCAATTCTGATCCTTTTTTGGGGTAAATTTCTCTTTTAGCCCATTATATTTTCATTTTTCAATTTTGATCCTTTTTTGGTAATTTTTCTTTTTACCCTATTTTTTCCTCCTTTTTCGATTTTGGCCCTTTTTCGGCTTTCCAATTTTTTTTTTTATTTCCTCATTTCGCACGGGTATGTATGAAATTTTGTAAGCTCAAATTTATCATGTACCTGTTGTATTCATTTGACACGTTGCGATTTTTTAATGAACATTTATTATTACACACTACAACATATCTGCTCATTTGGTACGGGGCAAAACCGTCCCAATAAGGTGCCAAACCGTCCCAATAAGCTATTTGGTACGGTTGGCCGTCCCAAACCACCCGTACCAACAAAGGGCGTACGTAACTAGGACGGGCCGTCCCAATAAGCTTGTTGGGACGGTTCTTTTTGGGACGGGCCGTCCCAATAAGGGAGCATGATGTGACAACGCGCAGGAAAGTACGACAGCTATTTTGGGACGGGCCGTTGGTATTAATTGCGACGGGCCGTCGGTATTAATTGCGACGGGCCGTCGGTATTGCTCAGTTTTGAATTTGTATGGCGCACTATTTTTGAAACTTTGTACCTACCGCCTGTCGGTAATAACTATAGTATTTAAATAATATATTAATTAATTAATGAGGTTATTATATTAATCAGTAATACGTTAATGAGGTTATTATATTAATTCAGCTATTATTTATTATCTTTATTTTATACAATTATTATTTATCATACATAATTATTATTTATATTATTTATTAATATAAGACATCAAACAATACATAATACAAAAAATAGAAATAAATAAACATAAACACATAATCTCACAAATATACAAATTCAACGTCTCTCCTCGTCCTCACCGTTCAAAATACACAAATAATTGACACAACATAATTACTTAGCAAAATACACAAATATTCGGTTTCTCTTTAGGACTCGGTCTTGCCAATTTGTGATGCACAAACTAAATAAATTACATTTCTGAATAGAATTAATAAAACCCTAATACAAAACCTAATAAAAAACAGTAAACAAATTATTAAAAAAATATATATATTTAACATCTTAAAAAAACAAAAAAAATCAGTGAAGAAATATTTAATAACAATCTTAATAAATAAATTCATATATACAAATATTATTCAAAATTAAAGTTGGAAAATATAATAAAAAAGATGACGAACCTTTATTCAAAGATGAAGATTTGCTAGTTTTCGACACCACTTCAACTTGCTCAAGAACCCGTCTTTCTCCAACGATCGGGAAACCTAATTAATACACATAGTTTAAACAAAAAATTAAAACATAATTTAAAAAAAATTTAAAAAAAAAAATTTAAAAACGAAATTAAAAAAATAATTTTGAAGCAGAAAATGCCCAACCTTTATTCAAAATTGATGATTTTCTTGTTTTCCGGCACCACGTCAACTTGCTCAAAATCCCGTCTTTCTTCAACGATCGGGAAACCTAATTAATACACATAGTTTAAAAAAAAATTATTACTTGAATAGAAGAGGCAATGTCTTTCAAAAGAGCAACCTCAATGAAGATAAGTGGCTCCCCTAAATTATAACACAATATAAAAAAAATGTAAGTTAATAATCTCGAACAAAAAGAAAAATAAATAAAATATTTAAATTATTAAAAAATTATATACCTGGTATGGCGGGATGGAAATTACCAAAGCAGCGACGGCCAATACCTAATCTTCTCTTCAAATCAATTATGAAATATTTTGACCTCGTATTCTACGATTTTTTCTAACAAGGGCGAAGAATCGTCCCATGTAATATGATGAAGCTCTAATGCCGCGGGACTGAGCCAAGTTAACAATTTTTTCTTTAAATACGAATCCAAAGCTCTTAAAAAAAACCAGGATTTAGAAAACGAAATTAAAAATATAATTTTGAAGCAGAAAAAACACAGTAAATACTTACGGAAGCGAGAAGGCTGAGTGCTGCGCCGTGGCTTGCTTGCGAGGAAGATGGTAAGTGACCCTCGTTGATCTGGAGCTTCGTGAGTCTGGATAGCTGCAGCTGCAAATAGACAGCAAAAAAAAGTAAGTGAAAAAAGAAAGAAATCCTATTTATTTCAGAAATGAAAAAAAGGAAAAAAAACGACACAAGGTATAACTAGGTCAACTGCCACCCTTCAGATCCTCCACTGCCACAGCTGAGATCTTCCAAGAGCAAGCTCCAAGTTCCAAGCTCCAAGTTCGAGATCTACTCCACGGCCAACCACCAAGCTCCAACTCGATCACTCTACTCCACCAAGCTCCGCCGCTGAGAGGGAGAGAGAGAGAGAGAGAGAGAGAGAGAGAGAGAGAGAGAGAGAGAGAGAGAGAGAGAGAGAGACGGATATAGGAAGAAAGAAAGAAGACAGAGAGAGAGGAAGAAAGAAGAAAGAAGAAAGATGTCGAGAGAGAGAGGAAAGAGAAATGGCAAGGCACAGTCGGGATAATAGGTAAAACATCATCGACGGGCCGAGGCAACAACATTTACCGATGGTATTATTACCGACGGGGATAGCATTACCGTCGGTGATTATCCAATGCACAATTTTCAAAAAACTTTAGCTACGGGCCGTCGGTAATAAAAACCAGTGTTTTAAATTGCGGCGCAATTGCGGCACAATTGCGGAAATTGCGGCCCGAAATTTAGAATCGCAATTTCGCAATAACATATAGCGGTATATTGCGTTTTCGAAAAATTGCGGCCATTGCGGCGCAATTGCGGGAAAATTGCTGGAAAATTGCGGTAATTGCGGGTACAAATTGCGGGATAATTTTCAAATCGTTGTAATTTTCAAATCCTTCCATCAAATTACACGAAATTTATATTGAAATCGCTCGTCTCGACGAGAGGAACGCAATGATGGGCTTGAATTTGTGAAATTTTGTCTTTTACCCTGAATTAAACACGAAACACACGTTAAATTAATTTCGTCGAGAATTATTTAATATAAACATTATAACATAATTTTTGAGATTATTTAATACTTAGTTTCCATGTTTTATTATCAAAATATTTGATAAAATATACTCATAACATACATAACTTCTAAAATATGTCATTTTCATCTATAAATATATGGCTTTCATAATTTTCATTGTATTTCATTGATGTTTCGATTTAAAATTTGAGTTGTAGTGTTTTGATATTTTTGGATGTCGACAAAAAATTCTTCAACAAAATACAAATCCAAAGATCCCGTATAATTGCCATTTTAATGAAAATTTTATGATCAACTTTTATTTATACTGAAAATGTTCCTGGACAATCAACTTTTTTATCCTTTTTAGAAGAAAATATTGTGAAAAATATATTTAAACAAACTATTATTTTTACATAATTTAATATCGCAACGACTGTCCGCAATAAGTTCATTGCGCCGCAATTGCGTCCGCAAACGCAATCCGCTGCAAAAAAGACCCGACCGCAATGGACCGCAATATCGCAATTTAAAACATTGATAAAAACCGACGCTAATACATGTTTGGGACGGTTTTGTGTATTGGGACGGGCCGTCACAGATATTTGGGACGGTATATCATTATTAGGACGGCCCGTCACAGATGTTTGGGAAGGTTTTTTATTATTGGGACGGCCTGTACCAATTTGAGACGGTATTTGGGAAGGCCCGTCCCTATTCTAACAAAATTTTGGGACGGCCCGTCCCAAATGGACAGATATGTTGTAGTGACATCTATTGACATTAAATAAATTTGCGAATATGTCATGATTATATTAATCGAGTTTCAAAGCACCATCGCAAATGTTATTTAAACAAATTATATCTAAAAATAATATAAACGCACGCGCGTTAATTCGCACGCGTGGTAATTTTAACTATAATATGTCAAAAATAAGTATGTTATCCCGCGCAATTGCGCGGGGATAAAGCTAGTCTATTCTATTTTACTAGATATGTTCTTTTACTTTTTCTTGAATTGTATTTTTTACTTTGATGGCATCATATATGAAACTTTATTTTTTGTTTATTTAAAAGAAAATTAGCAACAACAAATTTCTATAACCAACAAGAATGTGGAGAAATCCGGGGGTCATCATACCATGGAATAATAAACTTTGGAAAATCAACTGTCCTATCAAAATGAAATTCTTCGCATGACTTTGTTTACAAGGGGGCCGTTTGATGTAAAAGAATTTGAAAGATTTTGAAGGATTCTTGCTTAATCCCGAGAATGTGAAATGAGAGTAAGTATTTGAAGGACGTGTGTTTCCCACATGTGATGTTTGATGTGTAGGAATATTAAAATGGAAAATGAAATTCAATGTTTGATGTAAAGGACAATAGAAAATTAGTTAAGAATGATTCTAACAAGCTATATATTTGTTTGAGAATGTAATATTTTAGAATTAAGTATATTATTATATAAAAAAAGAGTTTATAGGATTAAATCCAATACATTAATTGAAGAAGCTAAAAAAAATGTAATTATATTACAAAAATAATAATAATGTCAATTCATCAAAAACAACAAAAAAATATCTTACCCACAATATTAACATAATGCCAATTCACCAATCAAACAAAAAATTACTAAACTAAACAAAATTTATAATATTTTCATAATAACAAAATAAAAATCGACCACATATTAGTAATTAGTTTTCTTTAGAAACTACTATGTTGGAGGTATAGCGTGAATATGCATCCCGTCGATAGCACCAATGCAATTGTCAAAAAGGAGAAAATGTAGAATATCACTACTTGCTCCTCAACGCTGACTTTCCGCTTCGCCATCATTACTTTCATCATCTTCGCTATTATATGGATCAATTTTATAAACCTAAAAAATATAAAAAAACACCAAATATACTGAATCAATTTTGCACTGTACTGGTATAAGAAGTATCAACATTTGTATGAATAAATTTTGCATTGTACCAGTATAAAAGACATTGTACAATATCCACATTACCAATATGAAAAGCATTGCACCAGTATGAAAAACACCAAATATACTTAAATCAATTTTGCATTTTATATGAATCCATTTTATAAACCTAAAATTAAGATTTTCTCACATTTGTACTTGAGTACCGTATCGGTACCAGCATTTGACAACACCGGATACTCAATTTTACACCCAATTTGTAAAGTACTCAATTTTCTCACAATTAACTCAATTAGGGTATTCTCAAAATTAACAACTATGTACAGATAAAATCGGAACCAATAAAATCTGTACAATAGCTTAATTAGCACTAAAAGAGATAATTTGATGAGAGAGAGAGAGAGAGAGAGAGAGAGAGAGAGAGAGAGAGAGAGAGAGAACCAGCTTGTGCGAGAGATGAGTTCCTGGGCTTCGACCTTGTGCGAGAGATGAGTTTGGGCGAAAGAGGTGAGTTTGAGGCGAAAGAGATGAAGTTGAAGTTGAGGAGAGGGATGAAGCTTTGGACGAGAACGAGAGAGAGAGAGAGAGAGAGAGAGAGAGAGAGAGTGCGTGTTTTCCGTTGATTTTTGCAAGACATGAGTTGAGAGACAAGTAAAGGGAGAGAGGTGTCTCGAGACATGCCTCAGGATATGAGTTTCTTGCTAAATCCTTCAAGTCAAACATACAAAATAGCACTTATGGGGGAAACGAGAGTCTATTCTTGCTTAGTCCCTCAAAATACCTTATATCAAACGGCCCCAAGATAGATTACTGAGCTCGGACAACTTACAAAAAACAAACTAGCCTCACATAATATTATGTGCTAACTGTGACTTTTACTGTAAAACAAACGCGCACCTCTTCACCTCTTGCTCCTTTGCCACCAGGGTTTGGTCTCGACTTCCGTTATTCTTAAGACGACCCATAGTTAAATATAACCCAACATTAAGTTTCTGGCTTCGTAGCAGACCGCAGGATAAAGAGGCCAAAAAGAAATAAAATTGCTTATACTTCTCGGCATTATGGAAGATATGAAAACGTAGAAACTCGGTCATATTCTCCAATAAGAGGATCCCCCACGAAACTTTTAAGTAACTCAACAATCGTGGAGAGGTTGACCAGGTCCTTATACTGCTAGCTACTCATATAATTTACTTTACTAATTCTAGAAGGATACAACATAGGGAGATAATCTAGGAAAATTTCATATTTTCTATTATTTCATCTCATAAAAGTAGTGTAATTTCACTATTCCTGCAAATTTATTTTCGTTATTAATGAAAAATCCGAGTAATATGAAACCCTATTACTCCTCCAAAAAATAGAACATGATAAGTGGCCTGATAGATCATTTGATTTCTTTTTAAAATTTCATGTCACAACCATCTCCCACCAATCTCCTTTTTATGAGCACATATATGTACACAGTACACACCATAAGAATAATACTTTTATCTTAAACTTTATCACAAAAAGTTACAACAAAGAACAAATAACCAATTTACTTCTTAAGATTTGCTTAAAAACCACCAGCGTAAAATCCACCACCGCCCCCAAATCCACCGCCGCCGCCGCCACCACCACAACCACCACCACCACCACCACATCCACTATCACCACCACCATATCCACCACCGCTGCCGAATCCACCACCACCACTGTAAATTGTCATGGTACTAATCACTACACCAACTCCGGCTCCTGCATCAACACCACCTCCACCACCAGAGCGTCTTACACCAGCCCCAACTCCGGCTCCTGCATCAACACCACCTCCACCACCAGAGCATCTTACACCAGCCCCAACTCCAGCACCAGTACCACCTCCACCACCATAGCGTCTTACATCAGCTCCTGTATCAGCACCACCATTGCGTCTAGCAGTAATCTGGGTAGGTTGAGGCTCGTTGTTCATCGGTGGAGGCTCGTTGTGTGTCTCTCTCCAACAAATGCTGAGAAGGAATAATACTATACCAACACCAAAACCGGGTAGAATAGTTACTAGAATAATTATCAACCATGAAGGAAACATTGTTGATTGTTGAATGTATTGTTGATTTCCAATATTAACTCTTTCCTTTGTGATATGTGTATGTGTATGTATGATCTCTCTCTCTCTCTCTCTCTCTCTATATATATATATATATATATATATATATATATATATATATATATATATATATATATATATATGACTTTTGCAAGTTGTACAAGCAAGAAATAGTTTTGACATCGTAAATTATGACAAGGTCTACCATGCCAAAACTACGCGGAGATTTTGTTTGTTTGAAGTTTTTATTATTTTCTTTATACAAATTATGAGAATTTCAGAAATTTCATGGCACTTTCTTAAGAATTCCCTCCAGAGGTTCTATTCTTAGAAATTCAACTTTTATATATGAGATTTTATATATGAGATGAGCACACATTATTTATTTATTATGTTTAATTCATATCACAATAAAATAAAATATTGCCGGCATGGCCAGTTTATTATAAGAAAAAATTTAATTCATTAAAAAATATATTATTTCTATATTTTGCAGTATGAGAGGTACCTTCTGATAATAAATAAATGGTGACGTTATTGCAAAAACCAACATGACTAAATTAAGAGCGATTTCAATTTTGTTTTATCAAATGAAAGTTATACCTCTCAAGTTAATAATGATTTAATGATTAATATTTCTTACATTTATCTATTAGTTTATCACTTTCCATAAATCATGCAAATAAAATCTTTCATATATAAAAATACTTTTATTCTTAATTTTTTTTCATCATAAACAAATATTTTTAATTTTAATTTTTTTATCATAAAAAAACAATTCAATTATAACATGTCATATATATTTAAATATGAAAATTAATATATGTTGATTAGACTTGGTTTTTTCATAATATTAGATTTTTTTTTTTGCATTATTCATGGAAGATATAAATAATAGTATATAAGTATAATAAATATCAATCACCGTAAATATCAGTATAATGGTCATTTGATTAAAAAAAATTGAAATCTCTCTTAATTTAGCCATGTTCGCTCTTGCAATAGCACATCACTCTAAGAGGGCGTTTGGTTGGAGCTTTGGAATGAGAATGCCTTGGCATACTCCAGCAAGGATTCCATTCCCATGTTTGGTTTGAGCGCTAGGTAATAAAGTAACGGAATACTCCATTCCCTAGGGCATAATTGATGGGAATAGGATTACCACCAAAATTGGTGGCTTTTCTCTATTCCCATGGGAAAGAAATTACATGTCATATCATATTGTACTTATAAAAACAACATATTCATTAAATTAATATATTTATATTAAATTGTTGTCATAAAATATACTAGAATAAAATAAAAAATACAACAAAATATATCATTGCAATAATAAAATTAATAATTCGTCAAAATACGAAATAACTAAATTGGTTTAATTAATATTCCTTGAATTCCTCCACTGATTAAACATTTGTTCGGCTAGAGTATCTCTCCAATGTGTCCACTCGTCACTTGTTTCGATATGTCTAATTCGATTATTCTCTATCTCATCCGTCGACTGAAATAAATTATTTTCTTGAGATTTTTCTCTATCTCATCCGTCGACTGAAATAAATTATTTTCTTGAGATTGTTCTTCCATTGTTAGAGGAGTGGACTATTGTTTTCGGTAAAGATCGTGCTAACGGATTAGGGGCACAGTGCCCTGCTGATGCGGTTGAACAAATCGACCTCGAAGAAGCAAATTCTCCTCCACCGCCAAATAATGTTACAAGAAATAACACAGTTAGTTTAGACGATTTGGAGGAAGGCCTTGTTGATAGTCCTGTTGGAACGCAAACAAATACTTCATCTGTACCTACAAAGTCCAAAAAAAGAAAAATCCAAGCTGGAGATGAGTTCAACGAGTCGATTGGCAAATCAATATGTTCTATAGAGAATATGTTTAGCAATGCAAATGAAAATATTGCAAAACTTGTAAATTGTTTTCAGTTTAAGTCTGAAGATGCAGCAAAGAAAGATAGAGTATTTGAAGAGCTAATGAAATTACCAGGATTAACGAGTCAAGACCGCATGAAAGCAGGAGCCCTTATTTCAAAAGATACAAGCATGACAAAGTACTTTTTCACACTACCAGATAATGTGAAGGAAGAATATATACTTTGGGTGCTTGGTGGTTGCAAGTAGTAATATTTTGAGGAATCAATTTTATAATAATATGTTGCTTGATTTATAATATTTTGTTGACAATAAATAATTATTTTTATAATTTGAATTATTTGTTTGGATGAGTTATTTATTTTATAACAAAAATTTAGTATAAATATGTTAGTTTTGCAAATATAGAATGTTTAAAAATTTTACATTTGTGATGAATTAGCATTCCATAGAATAAATAAATTTCTAACCAAACATGGTAATCAAGTATTCCAAGAAATAGTATGCCTTGGCATTGAATTCCTTGGCATACTTTATGCCAAGGCGTTCTTCAAAGCTCCAACCAAACGCCCCCTAAATGAAATGACTAATCCAAATTAAGTTAAAAGTTACAAAAAACGCAATGTTTTTCAATAATCAATAATGCTCAGTAACACATATGGAATTCGTAAATGGCATTAAATTAAATAATTAATGAGTGGTGATGCATGGCCCCCTTAAAATCCCCTAGATCGATTGATGTGTTGGCGTATGCAATAATGATGGTGGTGACCCATGAATATTAAAAATTTTCCATCCTATATAGGTAAAGAAGGTAAAAAAGATCCACCGTTTCATACATCATTAATTTATTTAATATTTTAAACAAGTTTGTTTACCATCATTTATAATATTAATTGATCGAATTTATAAATTTGGACAATAAGTTATTTGACCGAATTAATACACCGTTTAACATATGTTAAACGGATACACATGAATAAAATATCATAAAAAATAAACAAAAATATAATATTAAAAATAAAAATAATAAGTTCGCAAAAGTTAGCAAAATAAAAATAACAATATTTTGTTTTTAAAAAAAATTGAAAAGAAAATAATGAAATTTGTTAAATAATTATGACTTATCATTTGTTAAATCAAATATAATAAATAATTAAATAAACCAAATCATTTTTAATAATTTGGATCCTAACATAATAAATGCCGTTTACCATCTAATTAATACTATTCTGCCACATAATTAATACCATGTATTGATTTGAATTTAGCATTAATTGAGTCCATTAAATTTCTGCCAACACATCAAGGATTGTGAAGGAGTGTAGATGGGGCAAATATATTTTTTCATAATTAAAATGCAGTTTCTAAATTGTTCGCTTCAATGTATTCTTTAATCATGGCTGTCCAAGTAACCACGTTTCACAATGGTATTTTATCGAACTTTTTGTGAGTATCTCTAATCCTATGGTTCAGAACAAATCCAGAGGTTAATGCATTGTATGCACTATGGAGCATTATTGGGGAAATTTATTTCTTCCAGTTTATGATTTAAACAATTGAATTTATCCGTTCCTTATTTTGCACCTATCTATTTGCATTCTAATAAATCCACAGCATCATTGTTCTACATCATTATTAATTATTGAATTGTGCGATGTGATTTCTGTTGTATTATTTTATTACAAAATAATACTAAATTTAAAAACTTTATTTATTTGGTCCAATATTAATTATTGGATATTTTCATATGCTATAGATGATTGAGAAATAAAATAACAAAATATTATGATTAATATAGAATATATAAAAGAAGAATTATTAGTGGTTATTTGAATTTAAGGGGCCCTTGTTTATTTTGGACATTAATGATTAGTCGGTTTTATTGAAATAAAACCAAAACTTATTTCTCTCTTTAATAATATAATAATGAGACGAAATTAATGGGACATCTACTGTTACAAAATAAACCAATATTTAATTGGTATTCACATAGATAACCAGGATAATTCTTCTTCTTCCACTGATGTTCTTTCTTTAAAGAAAATAATAAAGATAATACATTTTCTCTCTTCCAAAATACTTACAAAAGTATTCTCTTGTATTCATAAACATAAAACTTGGTTCGAAAAATTCGGTGCACGACTTCATTTCTTTCGAAGTGAGGAACATCCGTTTTCGACTGTGCTTACAGAACGGATACGAGATGAGTTCTCGAGGTGTAGAACCTTGGAGATGGAGAAACAAAAATACCCTGCACAAGAGGACGTTAATCTGTCATTAGGGCAGCAGTGGCATGACCGCGCGGCTACATCCAGGCTTGTCTCCAATTTTATACATATTATTTTATTTAAATAATTATTTAATTATTCATTTATATATTATTTATTTGGTTATTTTATTGAAATATAACCAACAATCTAAAGACGGATTAAATCGAATTTCTAAAAATCATATAATATTAAAGCACATATTAGTTATTCTGTGAAAAGTTAATTTTCATAAATCTACTATTTGAATTGGTTGAATTACATGATTTCGCATTGTCCTATTTTCCAAGTCACATAAAACATTTTGTTTTCTATGAAAATGATTGAGGAAAACTCAAGACAATTAAACATGTCGTTAATCTCATACAAGTCCTCGGATATCTGATGGTGATTGGATTTGTTCCATCTGAGTATAAAAATGTGTTTGGAGCATTCCACACATCGTTTCCTTTATTTACAAAAGAGTGTTTGGGAATATTCCACACCTTTTATAATGAAATTACTTGTCTATTGAATGACAAAAGTTCAGATTAAATTCTACTAGCTTTAATCCCGTGCGATTGCGCGGGTACATTTTTTTTTTAGTTTTTGTGTTAAATATTTGATTTCTTTTGTTGTTGGTTGGCGTTGTTCAGTTATTAAAAAAATTATGAATACATTATGTTATATGTAAAAACATAATACACAAAATATAAATATGTCACAACAAAATAACACATAATGTCGTATAATTTTTAATAATAAGATGAATTAAAATAATTACAATAATTCCAAGTTTTAATTGATTGAATTATGTAAAGAATTGTGCAATGAAATGCATTGTAAAGAACAAACATTTTCATTGGAACGTAAAATATATCAGTACGATGTGTTTGTCTTGGTAAATCATGATTTTTATAAATTTTAGAGCAATGACAACTTGAATTGTTCAATACCCGGCTTTCTTGAACAATTCAAACAATTTTTGATTTATAATTTGTCTATTTTTTGTATACATCATCGGCAAAATCGTGAGCATACATCATTGTATCATAAATTTCCAGTTTGAGCTAAGAAGGTAGACTTTTATACATTGTTCTAAAAATCGGCCTAGGCGGTCGCCTAGGCGCTAGGCGTCGGGATTCCGCCTAGGTCCGCCCAGGCCAATTTTTTTTTTTTTTTTTTTTTTTTAAACCCACAACTCATTTCCTGTCTTCTTTCTATTTTTAGTAATTTTATTTTATGATTTATTTGAATTTGTATTAATGTTATTTTGTAGATTTCATGTTATAATTTGTTTGGACGTTGTTTGATATAAATTAATATGTAGATTTCATGTTATGATTTGTTTGGACGTTGTTTTAAATAAATCAATATACATTATTTTTAGTATAAAAAATTATAGCACAAATTATAATATATAAAAATTAAAAAAATGACAAAAACTATGTAAAATTACAAATCCGCCTAGATCCGATTAATCCCCGATTAATCCGTCCGCCCGACTAGCGCCTAGCGATTTCTGTAACATTGATTTTATATAGGAGTATTTTTTGTTGTCGTGAACATGAATCATTGTATCCGTTTTTACGGGTATGGATCCGGATCTAGGAGCTAAAATTTTGATGGATCCGGATACTATCCGGATCCGAATAAAATTTGTAAACGGATAATCGTTTTGTTGTAATTATGATCAAAATTATAGTAATACATAATAGAAAATAACTATATTTTATATATATATATATATATATGGGGGCGGTTCCGCTGAGATCTTATTTCGAGTCCTTATTTCGAGTCCGAATCCAGACCCTCCATCTGATTTTAGTTAACGGTTGGGATTTTGTTAAAAAAAAATGTTGCCTGTAAATCATTACACATCTGCCCAAAGGTCATTACCCCTCTGCCCAAACCCATCCTTTGACCCAATTAACTCGTTTCTCCCTCTCGTACTAACTTTATCCAGAGCTCGCCATGAATGGATGAACGAAGACCTCCTCTCTTCACATGATCAACCCTAGACTTTTCTTGCGCCTGAGTCTCTTCTGTCACTAAATCCATCATCGCCAAGACCGGTGAGGAGAAGTAAGCACGAGCCCCCACGATTATCCTCTTTCGCTAAACCCTAAACCAGGACAGATCGTTGATGATGAATCGCTACTATGTGTGGCTCCTGAGGAGAAATAATTGGCTGGTGAGGAGAAGCAAGATGCAGATTCTGCTACTGGTACGTGTTATTGTTCATGGTACGTGTTATTTGAAGTGAACTATTTGTTGTTTAATTGAAGCTTAAATTACAAATATGAGCTATTTCGATCTTAACATAAGCTAATTATATATGCTAGATGATCAATTATATCCAGTTGTCACTAAAGCATATCAACATGCTTGTTTTTATTGAATTTAGAGTTTATTATGAATTCTACCCTACTAGTAAAACTTGTATGTTTCTTAGGATTATTGAATGGATTCCTATGTGTGTTAGGAATGTAATTGAGAGGAATTACAATAGAAACTTCGAAGTATTGAGGGGAATTGGAGTAATTGATATCTCAAAGGCAGATTATGGTCCGGGTTAATTACTAAATTGAATGAAATAGGAATTGGAGTAAATTGGATTGTAATTAAGAAATATCAGGGTTAATGGCTGGTTAGTGTCAAACCTGAAAATTAGGGTTTGTAATTGTGAGTCACTGGATTGGACTTTGTCTGTGTAATTTGTGCAGTTAGGAGAATGAGTTTGATAATTGAGATTGTGTGTAAATGAAGAGGAATCAATCTCCGCAACTATATTTCTCGAAAACAATAATTGACTTGTATCAATTTATAATGTAGGGAACGGTCGTCTCGAGAGCTTCTCATTGGACCGCTTCGTCTTTTCCATAGCTTCTAGTGCGACAGCCTTCTCTCCCTAATTTCTTACAAATTGTTCTAATTGACGATGCAACATGAGAGAGGAGTGGAATTAGGATTAGCCATAGCTTCATAAAAAAGGCAGAAGAATAAGGTCAAGGCATTTCTTTTCGCTTTTTTGGGGCTTTGTTTTTGTAATTTTAGGACATCGTGGACTTAATTGGTACTGTTAAGTTGTAATTTTAAGTAATTATATGGACATAATTGTAATTCGCAATCTAATGTGAATTTTTTGAATTTGGATGATAGTATGAAGTTAATTGTATTTTGTTGAACAACTATGAATATTATTAAAAAGTTTAAGCAATTTTTTATTTTATTTTCACTTGGTAATAAAGATGTGTTTGTATTTTATTTTAATGTCTAACAATGCTGCCAACTGATACAAACAAGGAAATTTGTTTGACTCTTATAACAAGGAAATAGAGAGAAAGACTGCAAACAAGGTAATTTGCAAAAATCAGATTATTTGTTTTGGCAAGTCCCATATATTCGGGCACAAATTGAAAAACTGGCAGGGCAGGAATTTCGGGCAGAAATATGATAGGCAACGTGTAATATTCAGATTTTCAACTAAATATCAGCCACTCATCATATCTTAATCTACGGTCGAGATTCGGACTCAAAATAAGGACTTAAAATAAGATCTCAACGGTCGAGATTCGGACTCAAAATAGGATTCAAATAAATATCAGCCACTCATCATATATAATTTGTTTTAAAATTATAAAATAATCAAGATTTGAATTTTAAAAATATTATTATATTATTATATTATAGTATCCGTTTTAATATATGAATATGATCTGTATCCGTATCCGTATCCGACAATATCCGAATCGTATCCGTATCCGTTTAATATCTGAACCGTATCCGGATCCGGATAGTACCGTATTCGTATTCGGATTAATATCCGAAAAAATATGGATATGAATCTGGTACGACCACTATCCGAACCTATCCGAACCGTTGACACCCCTACGTAAGATACATCCCTTGATAAGGCCCACCCGGCCCAAAGACATCATTCACATTCTCCTAATCCATTGGATGAATAGTATGATCAATCAAAATCTTTTTGCTCTTTTATTTGATCCAGGCCGGGCCTTATTCAAATAACAGGGCGTCTTATTTTTCATTTGAAAATCATTTGTATGAGAAGATTCTCTTTTTATTTATTGGATCAACTAAATTCTTTGTTTTTTCGGGGTCTTCCCCTATCCTTTTCATTAGACTTTTTAATATGATCATTTTTGTATTTTAATGATATTTTAGATCACACGGTATTCTTATTATAAGTTATGTATAAAGTTAGTAAAATCCCTCGCATATCATTCGTTGTTCCGTGAACTTCATCTATGTACACCGAAATACATTAAAAAACTTGATTTATTATGGTTCACCGTAGATCGCGTTCATTCATTATATATAAAGTCATGATTATACTTGGTCTTAATTATAAAGAAAAAAACCATTAATTACTTAGTTTATTCATTTAAACATGGTCTATATAAACCTATTAATATAAAAATAACTTGAATCCTGGTCTATTGTGGACCAAGTTCATTTATATATTTTTTATCTCAATTAAATATGGACAATTTACAAAAAAAACTCCAAACATTTTTAGATATTTTAAAAAATCATTAAATTTACATATGTAGTAATTAGAAAAAAAAAATATTTTTTTTATTAATTTGGAAAATATCCTAAATTTTTGTAATACATAATAATTAAAAAAAATTTACTATATGTCATATGTTATACAATTCTAATATTTCATCCAGTACAAATATTTGACTTTTATACTTTTTTTCCTGAAAAACTATCATAAAATTATAATAAGATGAACAACTTTATTAAAAAAAAAACCTAGCAGATATTTAAAAATAAAATATCATGAAACTATTAAAAATACAGGAAAACTAAAATAAAAAAAATAGAAGTTTAAAGAAATATTTTTCTATCAATATATATTCATGGTGTTTATTTTATTATTATTTGATGTTAGTTTTTTGAGAATAATGAATGAAATATTAAAATTATATAAACACCATATGTAATCATTTTATTTTTTTGAAATCATTGCATGTTAATTTGTTCAAATATTTTCGGGTTGGAGGCCTTTGGATTTGTTGCACCTTTTTGTAAAGACTTTATACAATCTTTTGCCAGCCTTTTGGAATTTAGTAATGAGGCCTTCTGGAAAAATGACTTTTTTTTATTCGTAGGCTGGACTTTCTAGTTTGTTGCTGAGCGTATTTATACTTATATATTATCTTACATATATTTTCTATCGGTATCTGCTTTCACGTCATCTAGACCATTCATTTTGATGATCTAACAATTGTAATTGATTTAACCACTTGATTTATTTGAATAGATATGGTTCTATACACCTAAGTACCAACAAAGAACAAACATTTATCAATTTTTGTGGAACATATTCACACAAATAATCATTCAAAAAAATTTATTGTAAATTTTATTGTATTTGAAATAAAAAAAATTTAGTTCTTAATATTTTCTTATTTCAAAACTAATTTTTTCCAATTTTAATTTCTACATATTTCGAAGCAGTTCAATAAAGTACTATTTTAAAGACTTACTTTGATTGTTTCATTTAAATGTTTTTTAATTGTAAATCATATTTTATTATTTTCCGAATGATTAATACCTCTCATGGATGATATTATTTTTTTTTTGGACCAAATACCCTTCAATATTCGTATTTAATGATGATTTTTTTTTTTGTTATTTATTATTAATTTTAAGAAAATTCATAAATTTTTTTTAACATGTAGTGATTTTCAAAAAAAAATTATTACATAGTGTGTTCATATAATTTTAATATTTTCATTATTATTCATGAAAAACTAAACTACGATAATAATAATAATAAAATAAACAATAATAAATAAACACACTGAAAATATATTGTAGAAGAGTACCTATTTACCCATCAAATCGTTGTCCTTTTTTTTTTGTAATAGTTTCATGATTTTTTGTTTTCTAAATATTTGCAACGTGTTCGTTTCGTATTGTGTTCGTCCTATTATTATTATTATTATTATTATGTGTTAGTAAAAAAATTACACAGTCATACAGAATGAGCATTTAGTCAAATACATGGTGTGCACCAGCCTACCGTCAAATAATAACAAAATTAACCAAGACAACTCAACATCAATTACATGCAGATGCAAATTACACCCATTCTGGTATTATTTCTATTTTGAAAGTTATCATTGTGAACATATTAGACTCAACCAACACAATTAGACTCAATTAATCTTACGAAGAGAACATAGATACCTTATGAATCGATACACAGGCAAGAACTATCCATTTGGAGATGTAGGTTGCTGGTTGCCGGCCCCCTAGGAGAAGGTACGGAAAAAAGAGTAAGGAGATTGCAAACAAAATGAAAGGAGAGGAGATATTTTCATTTTTTTCCCATTCCTGTGACAGGGTAAAAGGAGAGATAGGTTGGTTACTTCGAAGGACGATGAGAAAAAAATAAGAAGACCGTCTAAGTAATTGTTTAACGGAGGAACTTCATACCGACGCAGAGTTGTTTACTTCACGGAGCGTGTTTTTCTATTGAAGATGAACGAATCTTAAAGCACATCCAACGGTGAGAAACTTACAAACAAAATGTAAGCACAACTTGTACGAGTTTTTTACTCTATATATATATATATATATATATATATATATATATATAGAGAGAGAGAGAGAGAGAGAGAGAGAGAGAGAGAGAGAGAGAGACGATGTTGTGGTGAAATATACGTGCATGATTCGTTTTCGAGGTGTTCTTTTCCTCGATTTCCTTTCGCAATATTCTTGGAGCAGTATCGTTACGGAGATCATAGAGAATGATTTCTTTCTCAAAATCTTCAGACATATTTCTTCTTATGTATAAAGTTAGCCCCTCCACGAGGTGGTGACACGTGGAGTAGGGTAATTTTCATTTTAGCCCCTTATTTTTTCATTTTTCAATTTTGATCATTTTTTGATAAATTTTCTTTTTAGCCCCTTATTTCTTCATTTTTCAATTCTGATCCTTTTTTTGGGGTAAATTTTTCTTTTAGCCCATGATATTTTCATTTTTCAATTTTGATCCTTTTTTGGTAATTTTTCTTTTTACCCTATTTTTTCCTCCTTTTTCGATTTTGGCCCTTTTTCGGCTTTCCAATTTTTTTTTATTTCCTCATTTCGCACGGGTATGTATGAAATTTTGTAAGCTCAAATTTATCATGTACCTGTTGTATTCATTTGACACATTGCGATTTTTTAATGAACATTTATTATTATACACTACAACATATCTGCTCATTTGGTACGGGGCAAAACCGTCCCAATAAGGTGCCAAACTGTCCCAATAAGCTATTTGGTACGGTTGGCCGTCCCAAACCACCCGTACCAACAAAGGGCGTACGTAACTAGGACGGGCCGTCCCAATAAGCTTGTTGGGATGGTTCTTTTTGGGACGGGCCGTCCCAATAAGGGAGCATGATGTGACAACGCGCAGGAAAGTACGACAGCTATTTTGGGACGGGCCGTTGGTATTATGAAGCAGAAAATGCCCAACCTTTATTCAAAATTGATGATTTTCTTGTTTTCCGGCACCACGTCAACTTGCTCAAAATACCGTCTTTCTTCAACGATCGGGAAACCAAATTAATACACATAGTTTAAAAAAAAATTATTACTTGAATAGAAGATGCAATGTCTTTCAAAAGAGCAACCTCTATGAAGATAAGTGGCTCCCCTAAATTATAACACAATATAAAAAAAATCTAAGTTAATAATCTCGAACAAAAAGAAAAATAAATAAAATATTTAAATTATTAAAAAAGTATATACCTGGTATGGCGGGATGGAAATAACCAAAGCAGCGACGCCCAATACCTAATCTTCTCTTCAAATCAATTAAATTTCTTATTGGATGAACAGCCTAAACATATAAAATACTATATATTAAAAAATAATAACAAGATTTCATAATTTGCAACAATTAAATATTAAATAAATGAAATATTTTGACCTCGTATTCTACGATTTTTTCTAACAAGGGCGAAGAATCGTCCCATGTAATATGATGAAGCTCTAATGCCGCGGGACTGAGCCAAGTTATCAATTTTTCCTTTAAATACGAATCCAAAGCTCTTAAAAAAAAAACCAGGATTTAGAAAACGAAATTAAAAATATAATTTTGAAGCAGAAAAAACACAGTAAATACGTATGGAAGCGAGAAGGCTGAGTGCTGCGCCGTGGCTTGCTTGCGAGGAAGATGGTAAGTGACCCTCGTCGATCTGGAGCTTCGTGAGTCTGGATAGCTGCAACTGCAAATAGACAGCAAAAAAAAGTAAGTGAAAAAAAGAAAGAAATCCTATTTATTTCAGAAATGAAAAAAAGAAAAAAAAAACGACACAAGATATAACTAGGTCAACTGCCACCCTTCAGATCCTCCACTGCCACAGCTGAGATCTTCCAAGAACAAGCTCCAAGTTCCAAGCTCCAAGTTCGAGATCTACTCCACGGCCAACCACCAAGCTCCAACTCGATCACTTTACTCCACCAAGCTCCACCGCTGAGAGAGAGAGAGAGAGAGAGAGAGAGAGAGAGAGAGAGAGAGAGAGAGAGAGAGGAAGAAAGAAAGAAGACACAGAGAGAGAGAGGAAGAAAGAAGAAAGATGTCGAGAGAGAGAGGAAAGAGAAATGGCAAGGCACAGTCGGGATAATAGGTAAAACATCATCGACGGGCCGAGGCAACAACATTTACCGATGGTATTATTACCGACGGGGATAGCATTACCGTCGGTGATTATCCAATGCACAATTTTCAAAAAACTTTAGCTACGGGCCGTCGGTAATAAAAACCGACGCTAATACATGTTTGGGACGGTTTTGTGTATTGGGACGGGCCGTCACAGATATTTGGGACGGTATATCATTATTGGGACGGCCCGTCACAGATGTTTGGGACGGTTTTTTATTATTGGGACGGCCTGTACCAATTTGAGACGGTATTTGGGACGGCCCGTCCCTATTCTGACAAAATTTTGGGACGGCCCGTCCCAAATGGACAGATATGTTGTAGTGACATCTATTGACATTAAATAAATTTGCGAATATGTCATGATTATATTAATCGAGTTTCAAAGCACCATCACAAATGTTATTTAAACAAATTATATCTAAGAATAATATAAACGCACGCGCGTTAATTCGCACGCGTGGTAATTTTAACTATAATATGTCAAAAATAAGTATGTTGTCCCGCGCAATTCCGCGGGGATAAAGCTAGTCTATTCTATTTTACTAGATATGTTCTTTTACTTTTTCTTGAATTGTATTTTTTACTTTGATGGCATCATATATGAAACTTTATTTTTTGTTTATTTAAAAGAAAATTAGCAACAACAAATTTCTATAACCAACAAGAATGTGGAGAAATCCGGGGGTCATCATACCATGGAATAATAAACTTTGGAAAATCAACTGTCCTACCAAAATGAAATTCTTCGCATGACTTTGTTTACAAGATAGATTACTGAGCTCGGACAACTTACAAAAAACAAACTAGCACTACTAGAAAACAGTTCTTCAGCGGCGGGGAAATATTATCACCGGCGGTACCCCCGCTGATAATAGTTTCAGTGGCGGTACCGCCCTTGAAAAATACAACCCCCACTGAAAGGTTATTTTTACCGGCGGTACCGCCGCGGAAAATAAATACCCCCACTGAAAGTTTAACTTTCACCCACGGTACCGCCCTTGAAAGCTAAAATACTTCCACAACACTTCTTTTACCGGCGGTACCGCCATTGAAAAAAAACAACCCCCACTGATTGTTTCACTTTCACCGGCGGTACCGCCATTGAAAATACGTACCCCCACTGAAAGTTTAACTTTCACCGGCGGTACCGCCACTGAAAATATGTACCCCCACTGAAAATTGTAGAATAATAATAATAATCATAATAATAATAATCAGAAAAATAATGTAAATAATCATAATAATGAAAATCATACAATAATCATAATAATAAATAATCCTAATAATTATAATCATAATAATCATAATCATCATAGTAATAATAATCATCATCACATTTTCATAATAATAATGAATATTAATCATAATATTATTATTATTATTTGACAATTTACTTGGTCGAGTAATCGTCATTTTCCAACTTTCTCAAAACTTGATAGAATTCCAACTTCAAACGATATCGATCTAACGCTCGATTCTACATTTTCACTAGAAGCCTTTGTCTATAATAATAATAATAATAATAATAATAATAATAATAATATCAATGATCATCATGAAAATAATCATAATAATGAAAATCATACAATAATTATAATAATAAATAATCCTAATAATTATAATCATAATATTAATAATAATAATAATAATAATCATAATAATAATCATAATAATCATAATAATCATAATAATCATAATCATCATAGTAATAATAATCATCATCATATTTTCATAATAATAATTAATATTAATCATATTATTATTAGAAGACAATTTACTTGGTCGAGTAATCGTCATTTTTCAACTTTCTCAAAACTTGATAGAATTCCAACTTCAAACGATATCGATCTAACGCTCGATTCTACATTTTCATTAGAAACATTTGTCTATCATAATAATAATAATAATAATAATAATAATAATAATAATAATAATAATAATAATAATAATAATAATAATAATCATATCAATAATCATCATGAAAATAATAATCATCATAGTAATAATAATCATCAACATATTTTCATAATAATAATTAATATTAATCATATTATAAGTTATATATAAAGTTGGATAAATTCAAGCTCCCACATGAGGCCACGTCATCAGGGACCTTTTTGTGAAAAAAAAATATTTTTTTTACATTTTGGTCCTTTTTTATTTACATTTTGGTCCTTTTAAAAAAAATACATTTTGGTCCTTTTTATTCACATTTTGGTCCTTTTTAATTTACAATTTGGTCCTTCAAGTTTAAAGAATTACATAAGTGTCCAGGGGCCTCTTTGTAAAAAAAAAAATTAATTTACATTTTGGTCCTTTCTAAATTACATTTTGATCCTTTTTAGTTGAAAAAACTATATTTGGGTCCTTTTTTTTACATTTTCGCCCTTTTAAGTTTAAAAACTTACATTTTCGTCCTTCATATTTACATCTTCATCCTCTTTTATTTACATGTCGGTCCTTTTTTCACATTTCCGAATTTATATTTTGGTCATTTTAGTTATATTTTGGTCCTTTTTAGTTTTAGTTTACAGTTTGGTCTTTTTTTTTAACATTTAGGTCTTTTTTAATTTAAATTTCGGTCCTTTTAAACATTTGAATTTATATTTTTGTCCTTTTTATTTATATGTTGGTCCTTTTTAGTTCTAATTTACATTTTTTGATATTTATAAAGTTAAGAAAATTGCTCTTCTATGTTTGCTCCGCGTCATCCTTTACCTTTTCACTTTTTGATATTTGAATTTCTCACTTTAATTATTATTGATTTCTTATCATTATCATAGATATCAACTATATACATTTTCACTAAAAGCCTTTGTCTATCATAATAATAATAATAACAATAATAATCATCATATCAATAATCATCATGAAAATAATCATAATAATGAAAATCAAACAATAATCATAATAATAAATAATCCTAATAATCCTAACAATAATAATAATAATAATAATAATTTAATAATAATAATAATAATAATAATAATAATAATAATAATATTAATCTAAATAATAATAAGAGTAATAAAATAACGGTAATAATATTAATAATATAATTATCACCGGCGGTAGGAACCTATACCGCCGCTGATAGACAAAGACTGATACGTTGATGGACAAAGGCTGATGATTATCACCGGCGGTAGAAGCTAATACCCCCGCTGATACAAAGGATGAAGATTATCACCGGCGGTAGATATTTATACCGCCGCTGATATTGTTGATAGCTTTTAAGTACTGACTGCAGCCGCGATTTCTTTTACAAACACAAACCCTAACCCTTCTTCTTCGAGTTCTTTCAAGCCGCGAGTTCTTTCTCCGCGAGTTCAGAGTTCTTTCTCCTTCGAGTTCTTTCAAGCATTCTCCGTCGTCTCTACTCCAGCCCCACAACTCCGGCCTACCAGGTGTTTTCCTTCGAGTTCTTTCAAGCTTTCTCCTTCGAGTTCTTTCAAGCCGACGCTTGGTGATGATGAAATAGGACGAGAGGATGCAAGTGGCGAAGAGGCAGGCGACTGGAGAAGGACGACGACTGGAGGTGGATTTTGGCGACTTCGTCCTAATTTTGGCGACTTCGTGCTGGCGATGAAACCCTATGGGGCTCGCGCGACCTGTTGGGCTTCTTCACCGTTCGTCGAAGTCACAATAAAGCAAAACCTAGGCGGGCACAACTGGCGATTCTTCGTTGTCTTACTTCAGGTTACGAAAACGAAACACATTTCTGTATTTTTTCTCGCATTTTTTTGCCTTTTGATCTTATAATTTCTTCCGTAAAGCAAAAGCTACACTTAATTGTTCGATTTTTTTTATCGGTATTGTCAATTTCAGTTTGATTGAGGTCTTATTTTGATTAATTACAAGTTAATTAGGCCTAATTTCAGATTAATTACAAGTTAGTTGGTCAAAAAAGTCAATTTCTGTTTTATTGAGCTCTTATTTTGATAAATTAGAAGTTAATTAGGGTTAATTCCACAGTGAAATGACTAATCGGAGTAATTCTGCTGCGTAGGGCAACTCTTGGATCCTGTTGACCTATCCGTGATCCAAGTGTCCAACATCGGTACCGATCTCGACGGTACCAGCGTTTGGGAATTTTATGAAATTAATGGGTATTTTCGTAATTTTCAGAAATTTAGGGGTACCACAAAGAATTTTATGCACTTTAATCTCCTAAATATTCTGTTTAGTGGATTAAATGATTAATAGTAATAATAAAAGATGAATTGTGCAGTTATTGAGGTGCAAGGAAAGGATTATGTTACGCCGAAGGTGGTCGAGACGTGGGGCCCATGTGATGCATCGAGATCCGTGCTCGGTACCTGTCATCTGGATCGTTCGAAGAATCTGGTATGCACGAGAATTCTTCTAAGGTAAAACTTCCCCAATAGAATTTTTCTCATTTATTGCATATATTGGAGTGTATTTGAGAAGGGTTATTTATTGTGTTTGGAAGGGTATGTATGATATTTTTGAGTTTTATATTATGGCAGGAAAGAAATCGAGACGGAACAAGTGTGTGATTAAATGCCACAGTCGAGTTCATGCACGATGGAGTCTCCTCTGACGAAATGGGTCGACCCATCTCAAGAGGACAGGGCTTGCGTGAGCGATTCGATACCCGACCCGTTAAGTGAGGATAATATTGCGTGAGCGATTCAGGATATTTTCTAAGGTAAAAATGATATCTTTATTTTTTAATTATAAATATGTTTTTGATTTATAGAAGGGTAAATATGTAAATTTCTTTTTCTGATAAAACGAGTACTAATTTCTGTAGAAAAAAACCCTAATTTCAGGATAAAGAGGGGATACCGCCAGATCAGCAAAGATTGATATTCGCAGGAAAACAACTCGAAGATGGGCGAACTTTGGCCGATTACAACATCCAGAAGGAATCGACTCTGCATCTGGTTCTCAGGGTGAGAGGAGGCACGATGATCAAGGTCAAAACCCTAACTGGCAAAGAGATTGAAATTGATTTCGAGCCCACCGATACTTCGCCTCGCAGGTTTAGTTATTTTATTAATTCATTTTTAAATATTTAAGAAGTTAAAACGTTAATTTTACATTTTTTCAGGGACTAAAGTGGAAATTCGTGCCTCGCAGGTTTTGAGACGGCTTCTCAAAATCAACTGGATCTCGAAACTCGTGAAGAACACCGAGCAAATGGTTAACGGGTGCAGTGGAGAGGATGGAGATTATGTGCCGCTAGGGTTACGAGAGTGGATGTAGTGGAGAGGATGGAATTATTTGCCGCTAGGGTTACGAGAGGGTGTAGCGCTAGGGTTACGAGAGAATATAGAGCAATTAAGTGATGTGTTTATAATTGTGTTTAAAATATTTGTATGATTTACAAAAAAATATTGTTGATTATGTATGATTTAGATAGTATCATTGTGGAATAATTAAAAATATTGTCACAGTAAGATTTTTTTTATTTTGTTTTTTCTCATTTTTTAAGATATTATGGAATAATTAAAAAAAAATCTGAAAAAAAAAGTTTCAGTGGAGGCACCGCCGGTGAAAATAAAGAACCGCCGCTAAAAATAAAGAAAATGCGAATAAAAATAGCGCCGCTAAAAGTAAGAAACCGCCGTTGAAAATAAAAAACCGTCCTCGAAAGTACCGCCGCTGAAAGTAATAAACCGCTGTTGAAAATAAAAAAACCACCGCTGAAAGTACCGCCGCTGAAACTAATGAAACCGCCGTTGAAAATAAAAAACCGCCGCTGAAAGTACCGCTATCAGTGGCGGTGTATCACCGGCGGGTCCCCACCGGTGATAGTATTAGCGGCGGTTTTGGACTTTTCAGCGGCGGTATTCCACCGCCGGTGAAAGTGCTGTTTCTAGTAGTGTAGCCTCACATAATATTATGTGCTAACTGTGACTTTTACTGTAAAACAAACGCGCACCTCTTCACCTCTTGCTCCTTTGCCACCAGGGTTTGGTCTCGACTTCCGTTATTCTTAAGACGGCCCATAGTTAAATATAACCCAACATTAAGTTTCTGGCTTCGTAGCAGACCGCAGGATAAAGAGGCCAAAAAGAAATGGAATTGCTTATACTTCTCGGCATTATGGAAGATATGAAAACGTAGAAACTCGGTCATATTCTCCAATAAGAGGATCCCCCACGAAACTTTTAAGTAACTCAACAATCGTGGAGAGGTTGACCAGGTCCTTATACAGCTAGCTACTCATATAATTTACTTTACTAATTCTAGAAGGATACAACATAGGGAGATAATCTAGGAAAATTTCATATTTTCTATTATTTCATCTCATAAAAGTAGTGTAATTTCACTATTCCTGCAAATTTATTTTCGTTATTAATGAAAAATCCGAGTAATATGAAACCCTATTACTCCTCCAAAAAATAGAACATGATAAGTGGCCTGATAGATCATTTGATTTCTTTTTAAAATTTCATGTCACAACCATCTCCCATCAATCTCCTTTTTATGAGCACATATATGTACACAGTACACACCATAAGAATAGGGAAATTTTGTTATTCCCCTCAGTTTCCCCCCGTGATCGACGATTGAATCACGCTGACGTGTTGTGTTAATTCGGTGGTCCTCACTTGACTTTCCTTCACATTGGATGTCCTCCTTAAACCCCATGATTTCCCGGATTAATGGTTAATTGCTTACATTAATTGTGACTTTCCTTCACATTCGGTGCTCCTCTCTCTCCTCTCGTCTCGTCGAAACCCCCAATCTGCGGCACTTCTCTCCCTCTCGTCACTTCTCTCGCCACTTCTGGAGCTCGAGCTTAGATTAATGGTAAGTGATTTTTGTCTCTCCTTCTCGAGCTCGAGCTCAGATCTGGAGGTGGCGACGCAAGGTGGTTTGTCTCTCCTTCTCTCCTTCTCGAAGAAATAGGGTTCGTTCTGTAGTTGCTAATGGTAAGTGATTTTTTGTTCTTTTAAGGTTGTTTTGTTATTAATGGAACCTCAATTTCTCAGGATAATGTCAGATCTGGAGCTCGAGCTCGAGTTGGGGCTTCGGTTAATGGAAATGGAGCTGGAGCTTCTATTAATGGAGCTGGAGCTTCTATTAATGGAGCTGGAGCTTCTATTAATGGAGCTTAGATTAACGGAGCTGTAGATTGAATTAATGGTTCTGAGTTGACGGTCAATTCACAAACCATATCGGGTAGGCGTGTAGCTCTCTATTAAGGATCAATTTTGGCAGATTTTTTTGGTTACTTATGCAATTTCAGATTTGTTTAGCAATTTCAGAATTAACGGTGAATTAGTGATGCTTCGATTACTGGTACCGGTACATCTTCGATTAATGGAGCTTCGATTTTGGAAGAATTCGATTACTAGTACTAGTATGGCTTCGATTAATGCATGTATGGAATTTCATTTTGTACCAGATTTAATTTCTTTCTTTATTGTTTTGAATTGACTTTGAATGTGTAATTGATTGGTTTGTGATTTTTTAGCATGTTGAATTAATGGTGCTTCGATTAATGGAGCTTCAGCATGTTGGCGATCGGTGGAATTGGGGGCGAGTTAATTGGCATGATTAGTGGAGCTTCGATCGGTGGAATTGGGGGCGAGTTAATTGGCATGATTAGTGGAGCTTCGATCGGTGGAATTGGGGGCGAGTTAATTGGCATGATTAGTGGAGCTTCGATTGGTGGATGCGGTGGTGCAGGATGGAATGGGCGACGAGTTGGCGATTTGGGTTAGCTTTGATTTTGCAGGATGGAATTGGATGCGGTGGTACCGGATGGAATTGTGGACTGGTACGGTTTCGATTACTTGTTGGATGACCGGTACGCTCCGAATAACGACATGTCTTTTCGGTTGAATTTGCGAGATCGAGTAATGGGAGGTGTCTCTGCAGCCGTGTCTAAAATCGCAACAGCACCAATCGAGCGTGTCAAGCTCTTGATTCAGAACCAACACGAGATGCTCAAGACCACAAGACTCTCAGAACCATACAAAGGGTTTGTCGTTAATTGAGGAATCAGTATTGTAATTAATGATTAACTTCCTAATTTTGTTCATGGTTTGATGTAAGTGATGACTAATTAGGTGTGATTTCCGAATATGTTTTTTTTTTTTAATTTCGAATGAATTTACTGTTAATAATAGGGTATGAAATAACTGTTAATTTGGTATGGATTTTTATTAATACAATTAACTATAATTATCGTTTATAGTAATTCTTTTGGTAATTACATATGTCAATTATTAGTTTAAAAGCATAAAGCATAAAAAGTATAAAAAGTAATTCGTTTGATAATTACCATTTATCTTGAGGATAATTATACTATGCCTTATTAATTAACACAAAAAGGGGTGTACAAAACCCTTATTAATACAAATGAACTAATCATTAATTGTTAATTCTTTCAATTAACAAAAATCTGTTCCATTATTAATTATTTCAAAATATCATTATTATTTCACAATAGTTATTAACACACAAAATCCTTATTAGTACAATTAACACTCAAAAAATATTATTACAAATTAACAAAATTCATTCTTAAAATCATTATTAACACAATTAACAAAAATCATTATTACAAATTAGCCCCTGCACAACCGCATCCATCCCGCACCACCGGCAATTCGCCGCCAATTCGAATCTAACCCAACTCGCCAACCCGCCGCAAATTCCATCCCACAAAATCGAAGCTAACCCAACTCGCCAAATCGAAGCCAATCTAGCCCGTACCAGTAATCGAAGTCTACCAGTACCGATATTCCAATTTAGCCCCTGCAGTAACAAAAAAATCACAGAAAAACCTTTTACGCATTCAAAGTCATTTCAAATCAATTCTAAAAAGGAATGAAATCTGGTACGGTAATCGAAGCGTACCAGTCGACAATCGAAACCGATCGAAGTAATCAAAGAGTCGGGGCACCGGATTTCTGGTACCAGTAATCGAAGCGTACCAGTACCGATATTCCAATTTAGCCCCTGCATTAACAAAAAAATCACAAACAAACCCATTATGCATTCAAAGTCAATTCAAATCAATTAAAAAAAGAAATTGAATCTGGTACCAGTAATCGAAGCGTACCAGTCCCCAATCGAAGCCGATCGAAGTAATCGAAGCGTCGGGGCACCGGATTTCTGGTACCAATAATCGAATCGTACCATTACCAATGTTCCAATTCTGCCCCTGCATTAACAAAAAAATCACAAACAAACCCATTACGCATTCTAAGTCAATTCAAATCAATTAAAAAAAGAAATTGAATCTGGTACCAGCAATCGAAGAGTACCAGTCCCCAATCGAAGCCGGTCGAAGTAATCGAAGCGTCGGGGCACCGGATTTCTGGTACCAGTAATCGAAGCGTACCATTACCGATATTCCAATTTTGCCCCTGCATTAACAAAAATATCACAAACAATACCAGATAGGAAATAAAGAAATAAAAGGAGATCGACCTGTCAAGAAAGAAGTAAAGGAAATTACAAATTAATATTTGAATTTGAATTTCCAGATCTGTAATTGCCGAACTCAGCAAGGAATCCAAACTCGGCAAGATATTTTGGAGGAACATCAATTAATGATTTGTAATTGCCGATATGAAATTTTAGAGCAAAAAAAAATAGTTCAAAATAAACAAACAATCCAAACTCAGGAAGAAATTCGCAAAATAGCAAACTATAAATCCAAACTCAGCAAGAAATAGTAACAATACCAGATAGGTAATTACCTCGCAATTAACAAAATCATATCTGAACCAGTTCTGAAAAGAAAACAATCCAAACTCTGACGAAAAACAGCCAAAAAACACAACCAAAAAAACAAAATCTCAGCCAACGCCTTCAAAAAACAGCAAAAACTCAGCAAGAAATCCGCAAAAACACACATAAAATCTCGGCAAGAACCCCACAACACGAAATCCACGCGAAAAAAACTCGAAATCCACGAAAAAACAAGAAATCCACACGAATCTAGTCGAAATTCAAAAAGGAAACACGAAATCTCAGCCAACGCCTTCAAAATCGCCATCAATCGGCTACAAAATACCTTTAAATCTACCGTAATTGTGTCTGCAGCTCATAATGAGAGAAGAGAGAGAGAAGATTTAGGGTTAAGGGTATTTAAATGGGTCGGTTCTAATTAACTGGCAATTCTACGCCCATTCAACGAATAACTGGGTTAGTCTTCGGATTGATCGACCGCGTCATGCTGATTCAATCAGCAGGCGCGGGGGGAAATATGGGGGCACCATATATGCTCTCATAAGAATAATACTTTTATCTTAAACTTTATCACAAAAAGTTACAACAAAGAACAAATAACCAATTTACTTCTTAAGATTTGCTTAAAAACCACCAGCGGAAAATCCACCACCGCCGCCAAATCCACCGCCGCCGCCGCCACAACCACCACCACCACCACCACCACCACCACCACCACCACATCCACTATCACCACCACCATATCCACCACCGCTGCCGAATCCACCACCACCACTGTAAATTGTCATGGTACTACTCACTACACCAACTCCGGCTCCTGCATCAACACCACCTCCACCACCAGAGCGTCTTACACCAGCCCCAACTCCGGCTCCTGCATCAACACCACCTCCACCACCAGAGCATCTTACACCAGCCCCAACTCCAGCACCAGTACCACCTCCACCACCATAGCGTCTTACATCAGCTCCTGTATCAGCACCACCATTGCGTCTAGCAGTAATCTGGGTAGGTTGAGGCTCGTTGTTCATCGGTGGAGGCTCGTTGTGCGTCTCTCTCCAACAAATGCTGAGAAGGAATAATACTATACCAACACCAAAACCGGGTAGAATAGTTACTAGAATAATTATCAACCATGAAGGAAACATTGTTGATTGTTGAATGTATTGTTGATTTCCAATATTAACTCTTTCCTTTGTGATATGTGTATGTGTATGTATGATCTCTCTCTCTCTCTCTCTCTCTCTCTCTCTCTCTCTCTCTCTCTCTCTCTCTCTCTATATATATATATATATATATATATATATATATATATATATATATATATATATATATATATGACTTTTGCAAGTTGTACAAGCAAGAAATAGTTTTGACATCGTAAATTATGACAAGGTCTACCATGCCAAAACTACGCGGAGATTTTGTTTGTTTGAAGTTTTTATTATTTTCTTTATACAAATTATGAGAATTTCAGAAATTTCATGGCACTTTCTTAAGAATTCCCTCCAGAGGTTCTATTCTTAGAAATTCAACTTTTATATATGAGATGAGCACACATTATTTATTTATTATGTTTAATTCATATCACAATAAAATAAAATATTGCCGGCATGGCCAGTTTATTATAAGAAAAAATTTAATTCATTAAAAAATATATTATTTCTATATTTTGCAGTATGAGAGGTACCTTCTGATAATAAATAAATGGTGACGTTATTGCAAAAACCAACATGACTAAATTAAGAGCGATTTCAATTTTGTTTTATCAAATGAAAGTTATACCTCTCAAGTTAATAATGATTTAATGATTGATATTTCTTACATTTATCTATTAGTTTATCATTTTTCATAAATCATGCAAATAAAATCTTTCATATATAAAAATATTTTTATTCTTAATTTTTTTTCATCATAAACAAATATTTTTAATTTTAATTTTTTTTCATCATAAAAAAACAATTAAATTATAACATGTCATATATATTTAAATATGAAAATTAATATATATTGATTAGACTTGGTTTTTTCGTAATATTAGAATTTTTTTTTTTGCATTATTCAGAGATACAGAAGTTCCACAAAGACAAATCCATTGTGAGAAAGTTTATAAAACATATTACAGAATATAATATAATCTTTTTATTTCTAGTTTTTTAATTAATGAAAGAATCAATATCCTTTGAAGATTATAAACTTGACAGCAGGAAAGAGTTTGAGAATTAGATCAGCCACTCTGCATCCATTTAACCTTCTGGAAGTCGCTTCTTCGATGCCATAAAGCACTGATTTGTGCGATATAAAAAATCCTGAAATGTTACAATCGAATTGTAAATTTTCTTTAGTATAATGGTGTAGGGGTATCCATGATATTTCTCATTTTGGAGGGGCACGTATAAAATTTGAAATTTATAAAAAAAGGAGGTACCGCGGAAACGATTAAAAGAGACACTGGCATATAGAAGATCGATTGCAATTCCGCGAAATTTGAATTTCATGAGTGGTACATAACAATCTGTTATGGCCTTGATATATATGAAACATCTTCGTGCTCCAACATAATATCATGTAACACCATAAAGAAATCTTCCTGAAATACACATAAAGAAATCTTCCTGAAATACACAAAATCAAAACAAGATATTTCTCATGTTATTTGAAATCATTAACTTCTGCAAAATCAATTTAATTACGAAACAATTAAGCGATTGACATTTTTGTAGGTACCAAAATCAAATCGACCATGTGCCTTCTCCCCTGCTAATTGATGAGTAGCGACGCCTTCAGTGGCGAGTCTGCTAACTCTGGACGAGAGAGAAACTCGTCGAGAGGATTTTTCTCGTTCCGTGACACCTGGTGACTGTGGACATCATCTCCATGGCCGAGCTTGGCTTTTCTTCAGATGCGGTTGGGTTGCAAGGAGAATATTCCATCTTCTTGTCAGTGAGGAGAAGGAAGTCCATGGTTGCGACGATAAGAGGGCTTCTGGCCAACGATTAGAGATGAATTGGAGAGAGGCGATTTGTGCCTTATACTAGGAGAGAGGCATTGGTACTGGATTTGGGTTGAGAGAGAGGGACACATGAAAATCTAGGGTTAGGCAAAATAAACCCAAAACAAACCTAGCGTGAGAAATAGGAGTACAGCTCAAATTTGAATTTCATGAAATAAAAGGAAGCGGTAAACGAAATATTAGAGGGAACCAAATTTTAGTGTTTGTAATTAAGTTTCTAGTGATATAAAAATGATATACAGATTTATCTTTTATAAAGTCAAAATGACAATCTTAGCAGGATTGTTACCGGTACCAATCTTAGCAGTGGTACTAGTATCAATTCCAGCACTGAAGATCAAAACATAGAAAGGATATGGTGGTTTCATTCAAATACAACATAACAAGAGCGAGAAATGATGCAAAACGAGAATGATGGAGACAAAGGAGTAGAAGATCATACCTTACAAATGATTACGAGGCAGATTTCAGAGGTACTCTCCGAGGAATAGCAAATCCACAGATCTTCAGCAATCATTGAGTGATTAAAAGGTGATAGTGTATTGAATGAAGTGAAGGACAGTGGAGAAGAAATAGAGAGGCGGAGGAGGATCGGCCAGAAGTGGTGAGATCTACGGTTGGTCAAGGCGATGATGAGATATGGGTTTGTCATCGAACGAATGCGATCCGAGGATAAGAGATCTGGCGATGAGAGGGATTCTTAAAGGCGATGAAGTCGGGGAATAAGAGATCGTCGATCCAGTGAACAGAGGGATTCTTAAAGACGATGAGATCTGGCGATGAGATCTAAGTGAAGATCGGTGGAGTGTTGTGAAGTGTTGTGAAGTGTTGTGAGAGAAGAGGAAATGAAGAGAGAGAAAGGAACACTGCCGCTTAGGGGTTCTGTACCGGTATTTATACCCTAGGGCTTCAAATCCGGTATTTCTGAAATACAATGAATTACTATTTCCAGAATTTTGATGTCATTGGAAATTTGAATTACTATATTGATACCCTATAGTTTTTATGAGTAGGAAATAAGGGGTGTTAGGATAGTTTTAGAAATATCTAAGGATAAATATTTTTTCTACTTGTAATAAACGATTTGTCAATATAATTTAATAGATGTAGGGAGTAAGAACCTACTTTATTTTTCTCAAAAAAAAAAAAGTTAAAATGACAAATTGATCATTCAAAAAATTCAAATATCATAATTATTTCTTTATAAATTTAAAAGATCATATTTATTCCAAAACTAGAATCATTTAATTTGCCTGTTAAAATTTAAGGTAAACGTTCAAAGGATAAAATAATAATTTTAAATATTAACAGTTAATTCTAACGAACAAATTGGATGATTCTAATTTTTTGATAAATATGATATTTTTTATTCATGAGATGGTAAACATGGTATTTTATTTTTTTAGAAGAATAAATATATTATTTTTAGTTTTAAAAACATAAATATATAAATCTCCTATAAAAAATTTACAATTATTTGTTTACACTAGAATACATTTGCTTGCATTTTACAATATATTGACTTTTCATATTAAATTTACAATTATTTGTTTACACTAGAAACTCAAAATTAACCAATAAAAGTACCTCCAGACCAATATATTAAAAATTCAATATAACTAGCTTTTTCTCCCGCGAGATTGCGCGGGAGTTTTTTAGTGTATCATGACATATTTTTTTATAGTATGTATATTTTTTTCATCTTAACTCGGATCTAAATAATTGTATAATATATCCTAGTTATGAGATGGCATTAACAAATTATGAGTATGTTGTAAATAAAGTGTACGAACATAATAAAAAATATATATATTTCACAACAAATCAATAAATAATGTTACATAACTTTTAATAATAATACATCATAAAATGGAGAAATATAAGAATTAATTTAATAACCAAAACATAATACACAAAATAGAAAAATTTGATAACAAATCAACATATAATATGTTAGGAATATAAGAATTAATTATCACAATACGAAGTTTTAATTAATTTAGTTACTAAAAAAATACGCAATCAAATGCGTCAAAAGCAACAAACGCAGACATTGAAGAATAAAATATCTCAATATGATGTCTTTGCCTCAGTAAATTATTATTCTTATAAATTTTATAGCAAGGACCATATCAATTGTTCAAGAGCCGGCTATCTTGAATAATTCAAATGGTTATTGTTATAAAAAAATATTTTTTTATACATCATCGACAAATCAAGAGAATGATGATGATGATGATGATGATGATGATGATGCTGATGATGATGACGACGACGACGATGATGATGTTGATGATGATGATGATGATGATGATGATGATGATGATGATGATGATGATGATTTATTGTTTAGGCTTTCACATTCTATTTGTCGTTTATGTTTTTGTAATTCATAATTCACGATTGTAATAGTACTCTCATTCATATTCGTATGCATATTCATTCTCATGTTCATATTTCTGTTTTTGGATTTTTTTTACTTGCTTTGGCATTTCGTGTTTGCATGTCTGATTCGTACTTGTATTTTGTGATTGTATTCATATTGATACTTTAATTTTTATTTCAGCTATGTGTATGTATTTGCGAAAGCCGACAGAAACTGACATAATAACATCCGTGGTCGAATTCTTAGGCACCGATTTGCAAATGATTTTGTTCTTGCTAGGATTTGGCATTATGTGCATTGTCGCTTGGACATATGAGTGACACAACTTGTACTTATTAGTGAGCAAGTAATGTTGTATAATTTGGCATCACATGAGCATTTAATTAAAAAAAGAAAGTGTGCATTCATCTTGTTTAAGAATTCACATCATGAGCATTGTTGCTTGAACATCTAAGTGGGATTCTTGAATAATTAAGACGCTTTGAATAGTTCTTTGCGCAATCAACTTGTTTAAAACTTGATAGTAGGAATGTTGTCCCTTGTACATTTGAGTAAGCATATCACGATTTTGAAAGAAAACTACATAGCTTGGAATCACGGGAGCATTTAAATAATTGTATATGCATTCATTATATTTAAGACTTGATATCATGAGTGTTGTCGCTTGTAGATCTGAGTAAATGTATCACGACTTCAAATTTAGAAAAAAATAGTATACAACTTACAATGACATAAACGACATGAGTGTTTACATACTTGTACATTTATTTATCTGTGAATGCGTTATTAGAAAAATATACTTACTTATTTATTTACTTAGTATGTGCTTCAGTTGGAGTCATTCATGCATTTTCTGCTTATATGTGTCTCAATTTGTTCATTGTTGCTTATATGCGTCTCAGTTTGTTCATTGATTGAAACAATTAATATTTTAATTTGACAGTTAATCGAGTGTTGCTGCCATGAGGATCATACATGCTAATTTTCCCAGAATTTAAAGCAGAAGCATCTTAATTCTTCAAGATCCGGGATTATGCTTCTTGTTTTAAAATATGTTTATCTTTGTATACATCATAGGCAAAGTTGATTATTTTTTATGTTTTTTCATGTGGCAATGTTCTATAACTCGCAACTACGTGTATTTTAATTGATAGTTGATTCGATGTTACAACCATGAGGGTAAATGGACAATGTGAGTGTTGAAAAAACATGAGAAGGATATCATATTTTTTCTTTTGCAATAAGATTTATTCAAAGCTCTATTTATGATCGAACAATGCTAAACTTTCAAATTCATGATTTCTCATTCAGCTTTTTATATGACAATGAATTTTCATCATCATCGTTCGTTGATGCAAGCAAAACATGGACATGAAATAAAAGAAGATATATTAGGGCCATGAGGATAGATGGACAATGCGAATCTTGAAAGAACATAATAAGAGCATCATATTTTTTGTCTTGCAATAAGATTTATTCAAAGCGTGTTTTTGAACGAACAACATGATATCGCAATGATAATGACATGCTAATGATGATGATGATATGCTCATGAGATGATGATGATGATATGGTAATGATGATGAGATGATGAGATGCACATCACGTTAATAAAAGAAAATAAACATTGTTATTTTTCTAGGCTCAGAGTTTATTGATTTTTGTCATGAAATTGTTTCAAAGGAGCAGACCTTGTATTGATCATTTCATCCACTTCTTGTTTTCCTGCTAGCAAAACAAAATCCATTACAACCTCAAACATTACATTTGTAAACAAACCATAAAAAAATCGAATAAGAAAGTAAACAAAAAATTACCTCAAACATGTATCGCTAAGGAATTAAGTCTCGTATATGCTGGCGTTTACATTTTCTTCTCAAGCAGGGAGGTAAGTAGGATCATCTAGAAAGAAAACAAAAAACCGAATTAGCAAACATTACAATTTGTATGTGAAAAATATGCTTGTGAAAATATAAAATATCAAAAAGAACATGGAAATGAGACACAATATCATACATACCCCTAAATTCCATAAAAATCAAACACAACATAAGTATAATTTCCCTCTCGATTCGTTGGTCCCTGAATCCACCTGGCACCAATGACCCATCTGATCTGCCCCCACATAAATTAAAATCCAAACTAATTTTGCCTGAAAGTTTGGCCGAATGAATAAGTAAAGGTAGGTATTTCGATAACAAATATGAGAGAAACAAAATACAACTTTTACCTTGAGGATGATATGCATGCACGTCACCGCCTTCTCGATATGGCGTGTACATTGATTTATCTTCTCTTTAAAAGTATTGCCGATATTTCAGACTCCACTCCCTCAATAATCTGTATCGGAACAAATATAGTTTAGACCCCTACTAAACAAATATGATAAAGAAATAATTCAATTTGATGAAAAAAATACCCCTATTTATAACAGTATTGCATATACCCCTTATAAAAAAAATATCAACCGGACGATGGAGATATAAACTTGAAAGCGGTGACTCCATCACCCGACACCGAATCAGATGTGCCAGAACCCCATCACGCATAGCCAGAATCCCATCACGCAGCGTCATAAACTCATCACCCCGCGCCAAAAACCCATCACCCCCCGCGATTAATTAAGAATTGAAGGCGGTGGATTGATTCACACCGGTTTCACAGATCTCGGAATCACACATTTTTATCTAAAAATATAACAAAAAAAACAATTGAATTCCATGAATAATAATGACATAAATTCTAATATAAACATCAAATTAAGTAAGAATTAATTAACTGTAACATGAAAATTCAATTGAAAATTATACTCCTCATCAATTTACGAAAAAGTGAACTGAAAATTTCTAAAGATTTGACTAATACAACAGTATCAGTATCTTTGATTTGATTAAAAAGAATCAGTCTTTGCAAAAATACCAAAAATATTTAAAATACCCCTGAAAATAACAAAAAAATCACATATACTCCTGAAATTAATAAAAAAATTTTTACCTTTTCAAACACAGCACAGTTCATGAGATGGTGCTTTTGCACATTCCGTGTCGAAGCCAGTGCAACGGGCCCAACCTGGTACCGGTGTCGTACTATTAAATGAAATTCATTTCTCAATTAGTTGGTTTTTTAAAAATATAGTGGATATATAGGAATTAATAAACTAATTACTTACAGTTATAAGTCCTGTTAATTTCCTCGGTACAATTTCTCCCTTTTCTCAGGCCATTTGGCACTACGAAAAAAAAAGACAATAAATTAGAAAACAAACACATTAATAATTTAAATTTAAATAATTCATAAATTACCATGGTATTGAATTGAAGAATCAGAAATGGATTAATTCGAAGGAGCAATTTCTGGTCCATCTGAATAAAAAAAATGAACCACTTGTGTTCATTTTTTCTTGTCCATCTGAATTGTCATGTAGCAAATCTTTCTCTCTCATGCTCGAGATTTCAGATCTCTGTCGAGAAGAGCCAAAAATAAGTAATACTTCTAATGCTTTTCATAAATAAATGAGAAGAAATACCCAAAATCAAAATTTTAGATCTTGTCATGACCCGAAGATATACGTGTTATTAATAATAAATGAGGGGTTTACTTGCAAAATCCGCTTTCGGTTCACGAGGTGCATGATGCACCGTGTCTAGTTAATATTTTCCTTTATTATTTTGTCGCATTATAAATAGAGAGAGGAGAGAGAATTAGGGGATTATTGATGTAATTGTTTCTTCATGTAAGAATCGAGACATTGTCTCTTTATATTTTAATGAATCGAATTCGAATTCATTTAAAGTTTGTATCTTGATCTCATTTTATCCTAATTTGAGGTTGTTTTAGTAACGATTCGAGGTCGAATCGTTACATTTGGTATCAGAGCCGTCGATTCTCCGACCACTACCACGACTATCTCCTCGAGTTATATACGTTTCGAGCCGATCCAGATCCGTTTCGCGGTGATTCTTCGATTCGAACTCTGTCCAAATCTTGATTCGTCATCCAATTTCTCGATTTCTTTAATTCTTGAATTCTTGATTAGAGATATCCATTCAATTCTCGATTCGAGATCGATTCGGATCTTGTTTTTTCTCCATTCAATATCGAATCGCTGTTCAAATCGACTCATAATCGATTCAATCATTGTCCTTAATCAGAGCTCGAGTCCTCGATTCAGTCCTTGTTGTTGTCCTGAATCGGTTGATTTGATTTGATTATGTCCTTATCCTCGATTCGAGCCTTGTTCGCCTTTCAGACCACGAATTCGAATTCGATTTGGGAATTTCATCCTTGCAGTACTTGAATTCGAGTCCTGATCCGGTTTTGCCTCCGTCTCGATTCGAGCCAAGCCAATTTTCCATCTCGAGTTCTCAGATTATCGTGCTTCAGAATCCAGCCACAATCCAGTCGAGCCAATTCACCTGAAGAAGAAGAAAGGTTTGGCAGAGCCTCAACACCATCGAGTCCCAAGTCAGAGCGACGATTCAAACCACAATCTACATCCACACCAGTCGTCGCAAATTCATCCGTCCGAATCTGCATCAAAGCCTCAACAGTCGTCGCCAAGAAAAGAGAAGAAGAATAGCAGGTCAGAACTCACAGAACTCGCAGCACTCATCGGAGTTTTCGCCGGTGATCACTCCTCTTTGGCAAGAGAAAGCTCCGCATGTCAGAGAAGAAGAAGGTCCGAAGCTAACGGATCTGAATTGAAGGTTAGTGGATCCGGGTAGCCTTTCCAATTCTGGTGAGATTTCAAGTTCCGAATTTGAAATACCGGTTTTGCTTGAAATCAGGATAAGAAAACCGGGATAATCATTCCTGACTGTGTTCTGAATCCAAGAAAGAAGGTTGGCATCCATTCCCAGTTCTGTTGAGAATTTGGAATCCAAATTCGAGAATTCAAATTCAAATTCTGTTAAAAATCCAGAATTCTTTAACGGGTCTGATTTGTTTCTAAGCGGGTTTGCGGGTTGTTGAAGCGTTTTGAGCCGATACGATGAGTAATAAAATAGTATATTTGTTGGATATTGTATATCCCGAATCATCGCATCGATTAATTAAATTGGGGGAAGGAATCTATAAGGGGAAAAGTCGGTATTGGTGCGAAAAAGAAAATGCGGCCCATTATTGCGATGAAAGGTGTGATCAAAAGGTTTTGTATAATCGTGATTTCTCTCGGTGTAATGTGAGTAATAGATTATATTCATTATCTTGGGAGGAGAGACAAGCTATTGTGAGGTATAATCGAGAGAAAGAAATTGAGGAGAGGAACAAGATTTTTAACGAAATCATAAAGAAGATTGATCATATGTTGTCTAGAGTGAATTCGACTCAATTTTCTAGTGAAGTTAGAAGTATCGATGATAAGTCGAATTGCGATGCAAATGAAGTGGATTCAAATGAATGGGAATCGGACTCGGTTGAGCGTGAATCAGATTCGGGCGTGATTGAAGCGGATCCGGTTGAGCGTGAATCGGATTCGGGCTTGATCGAATCGGATTCGGACGTGATTGAAGCGGATCCGGTCGAGCATGAATCGGATTCGGGCGTGATCGAAGCGGATTCGGGCATGATCGAAGCGGATTCGGGCGTGATCGAAGCGGATTCGGGCATGGTCGAAGCGGATCCGGTTGAGCATGAATCGGATTCGAGCGTGATCGAAGTGGATCCAGTTGAGTGTGAATCGGATTCGGGTGCGCGCAAATCGGATTCGAAAAAGATTGAATCGGAGGACATAGTCGCAAAAAGCGAAATGACTATTCTTTCAAAAATGCTCGAGTCGGGTACGATGCGATTAATATGTAAAACGTATGAGGATCCTTATTTGCATTTTAAGAGGGATAATTATCGAAAAAGCGTAAATGAAGATTTGAGAGTTTTGTGCGCATTTCAAGAAGGGCGGTTATCTTCATTCGAAACACGATTCAATGGAGGGCTCGACGACGAAGTGAAAAGGCCGCCTCCGAAACCGAATATAAGGTACGGTGTAGAATCTTCAAGGGTGGTGATTCGTGTCGGATTGAAAAGGCCTCCGCCAAAACCGAATATACGGTACGATGCGAAATCTTCAACGGTGGTGTTTCGTGTTATATTGAAAAGGCCACCGCCAAAACCTAATATAAATTTCGCACGTTTGATCCTTGAGGACAAGGATCTTTAAAGGAGGCGGTATTGTCATGACCCGAAGATATACGTGTTATTAATAATAAATGAGGGGTTTACTTGCAAAATCCGCTTTCGGTTCACGAGGTGCATGATGCACCGTGTCTAGTTAATATTTTCCTTTATTATTTTGTCGCATTATAAATAGAGAGAGGAGAGAGAATTAGGGGATTATTGATGTAATTGTTTCTTCATGTAAGAATCGAGACATTGTCTCTTTATACTTTAATGAATCGAATTCGAATTCATTTAAAGTTTGTATCTTGATCTCATTTTATCCTAATTTGAGGTTGTTTTAGTAACGATTCGAGGTCGAATCGTTACATCTGTGGCCTCCTTCATAAGCATGTTCTTACAATGGCCAAAAGCACCCACCTTGGGTCGTTAAATACCGAGCAAAGAAGTAGATAGAACACAAAACGTAACAAAATAACTGCAAAATAAGAAACAATGACAAAATAAGCGAAAAAATGGAGATTGATTAGAGAAAAAAGCCAAAGATCTTACCACCAAATCAAGATCGATGCGAACAAAATTAGGGTTCGGTGAGCTCGAGAAAGAGAAGCAGAAGGGCGCGATGCCTCTGTCACAGCAACTTCCAGCATCGACGGGACCATTTCGCCTCTATTTTCGCCTGCTATCGCCCGCTAGGGTTTCCCCCCTGTTCAGCCGCTTTTTTTTTGTCTCCCATCGTGAAAAATGAGAAGACGGAGAGGGGGAAGGGGTAGTAATTGTGTGAGATGATGAAATCACAGGCTGGACCCGGTTTATCTGCACCATGTCATAATAATACATGTCAATCCATATACACCATGTTCAAGTAAATAAGAACCATTCGATCATCATTAAAAATGATCCAACGGCTGACATTTCTTTGATGACGTGGCCGCCTGAGAAAGACTCAATTTTCTTTGATTTATACATAACATTAATTAATACGTTAAGATTGTAAAATATTTATTATCACATAAAAATGTGTATTTAAATTTTTTGTTTTACCCTTACACATTTATATGTATCTAACATTTATATTATTTAAGAAAAAATAAATATTGAAATAAATAATATATTTCATTGATAAAAAATTTAGAATCTTATCTTTTTCAAATAAACGCGAGCCTATTGAAAATATTTCATATTTTATAAAATGATATTTCCAAAAGTATACTATTTCGCAAATAAAATCAGTAATCACATGTGTTCGCGATGGAAATGAAAAGGTTATACATGAAAATGGTATAATAAAAGATATATTTTCACTAATAAGATGCATTATTCTTAGATATTAGAACTAACTATATTTATACATGCATTACTCATGTACACTATATATTAATGATACAATAATTACAAAAAAATAATATATTAATCAAATGCATTGCATTATGTTATATTGTATTATATTATATTAATTATATTTGCTTATATTGTAAAATGCAAGCAAATGTTATGTTATATTATATTATATTTCATTATATTATACTAAATTATATCATATCGTATCATATTGCATTGTATTGTATTGTACTAGACTATACTATATTATATTATATCCTATTATATTTGTATTAATATATATCATTTCATATATTATCGTATTGTATTGTATTGTGTGTTACATTATCGAGGAAATAAAAAATATAGAGCGAATCCTAAATTTTATTATATATTATATCATATAGTATTTTATTGTATTATGTTGTAATATATTACAAATTTTATTATATATCATATCATATAGTATTGAATTGTACTATGTTGTATTTCATTATATTATAATAAATTATATCCTATCATATTATATAGTATTCTATTGTATTTCATAATATTTATATCATAGCAAATTTAATAAAATACAATTTAAACAAAATCCATAAATATTAAATAAACATTTTTACAAAAACAAAACCTTAAAATATGAAATATATAATATTTTTTATAATTACGGAAATTTTACATCGACGCTAATATTTGTATACTGATAATGAAATTTTATATTAACACTGAAAATAATACATTCAAAAAGATTAAAAAAACAATTATACATTCAATGAATACATAGCAAATCAGTGCAAGATATTGTATAATTAAAGAATGAACAGCTTAGATGAAATCTTAAAATCAAACGGCCTATATTGGCTGGATATTGCAGACACGCAAGAGCTAAGCAAAATTTATCAGAATTATACATATTCAATAATGGGAGAGTCCAACAACACACGATGAAAGACACAACCCAATAATTATTCAGCAAGTCCACTTGATTGCACATGACCAGGCATTTAGTTGCTAGCATTCAACAACCAATAAGTCATCTGCCTTCCGACCCTGATACATATCAAAGACAGAAAAAAGTCTATTGCAAAAGGTGCAAATATAATATTCGGGAATAAAATGGAATATTAAACATACTTGTAAATTGTCGAGGACTCCATTGTATTCGTCCTTTGACATGAACGGCTGGAATGCCTTCTACATGTAATCTTATGAAATAGCGTATTCTTCTTTTCTTCAGATTGCGTGATTGGCCTATGCGATTTTATTTATTAAGACATAAATAATATATGGTAAATCAAAACAATATTGCAAACATGATTTATTACCTTGTAACAGAAGCGACTTAACTTGAAATGATTTTCTGTGCCTGAAGTTTTCGGAGAGTTCTTGATTTCCTTCTACATTTACATAGAATGCCTTGAAGATTTGTTTCGTACATCACATAGGTAGGGATGATAATTGTCAACTTTGCAGGGATAATTATGTAAAATTTAAATAATTACCTAGCATTAAGGAGAAAAGGCTTTGCAGCTTGCCTTGACTGGTACTAAATGATATCCTTTGACATGGTTTCATCTATGACGGCTCTCTTCTCCAATTGAGCCAGCAACAATCACGTGTTCATTTTTTTTCCTGCACTACATTTGGTTCGAATTAACAAAATAATAGTATACCGAAATGCACTTTAATTAAAAAAATAATAGTACACCAAAATGCACTTTAATTAACAAAATTCTCTCATGATGAATACTAACCTCGATGAGACGGGATGCATATTTCCAAGATGCCGCGTCTTGCTCTGCACAGATTTGTGCATCTTTGGTCACTTTTTGTACTCGTTCTACTCTCGTTAAGTCCTAATTTGAATTTATTTACACAAAATCTAGTGTATACCAGCAGTGGTACCAGTAAAATTTTACATTCATATTATTGGTACCTGTTTTCCAAGATTGTGAGTAAAATCTATTCTAATGAAGCAAGTCAAGTGAAAACAACACAAATCTGAAAAAGAAAGCACAAAATTCGAATTCAGAAACATTGATACCAATCATATTAGACTTGAAAAATTGTAACCAAAATTGAGTCTAATTCCAAATCAAATCCAGAAACCGAGCCAAAAAAATCTAAACCAACAAAATCGATTTTAAACCCAAATCGTGTTGGGATTTTGGGGTTTAATTGAATTGATTTCTATATTGGATAAAATTTGGGGTTTGGATACTGGAGATAGATATCAGGTTTGACTAAAAATATCACACGCTGAGGAGAGAGATTCTGATATTGAATTGATAATTATAAATGATACAAAGCATCCGACAGTTGCACACAAGAAAAGGAATAGATACAAACAACCAAAAGTTGCACACACTCAATAATATATAGATACAATATTTCGAGATAAGGATGAGATTATTTTCTCTACTCCTTACTCTAATTTTTCACAGAATTTTTCTCTCTTTTTATGGAGATTTTCTCTCTATTTTTCTGGAGATTTTCTTTCTCTAAAAACATATGAGATGGGTTGCATTTATAGATCACATGCACCCTATCAAATACAACTCTTTGTTTATTCTAGATACTTCTATTCTATCTAATAGACACATATATCTCACATTCACACACAACTACATTGAATATTATCCTGCCCTAATAATATTATTAATTAAAAAACATTAATTTTAATACTCCCCCTTAATGTTTTTTCGTTATTTTTTTTTGTTATCGATACTCCCCCGTAATTTTTTTAGTCACGCTCGTCTATTTTTTTTTCTTTTTTTTTCTTTAAACTTGTTTTTTTTAATCGGTTTTTTTTTCGAATCGTCCTTTGTTCGGATCATCTTTTTCGAATCGTCTTTTTCCGAATCGTCCTCTTTCGGGATCGTCTTTTCGGATCATTTTTTTTAATTGTCTTCTTTCTTCGTCTTGCCCATACCATCGACAATTTCTTCTCCTTCTAATATTTTCCTTAGACCATGCGAGATCAAACAACCCTCGTGATAATTTTCCAAAAAAATATATTTTTCTCCATCGAAATTGAGTTGCAAAATTTGTGGAAACCCGAACACACCGTCTTGGGTTGTCGTGACCTTCTCCTACTCCAAATTTCTACTAAACTCGATAAATCAATAATGAGTTGTGAAGTTTATGAGAGCCCAAATACGTAACCTCCTTTGTTGTCTTGGTGATCTCCTTCTCTGACTTCTACTAAACTCGATAATTCGGAAATGAGTTGTGAATTTCGTGTGAGCCTAAGTACGTAACCTCATTGGTTGTCTTGGTGACTCCTTCTCCGACTTCTACTAAACTCGACAACCGTCGCTCGATAACCGTCGCTTTCGATAACCTCGCTCTGATACCAATTTGTTGGGATTTTGGGGTTTAATTGAATTGATTTCTATATTGGAGAAGATTTGGGGTTTGGATACTGGAGATATATATCAGGTTTGACTAAAAATATCACACGCTGAGGAGAGAGATTCTCATATTGAATTGATAATTATAAATGATACAAAGCATCCGGCAGTTGCACACAAGAAAAGGAATAGATACAAACAACCAAAAGTTGCACACACTCAATAATATATAGATACAATATTTCAAGATAAGGGTGAGATTATTTTCTCTACTTCTTACTCTAATTTTTCACAGAATTTTTCTCTCTTTTTTATGGAGATTTTCTCTCTATTTTTCTGGAGATTTTCTCTCTCTAAAAACATATCAGATGGGTTGCTTTTATAGATCACATGCACCCTCTCAAATACAACTCTTTGTTTATTCTAGATACTTCTATTCTATCTAATAAACACCTATATCTCATATTCACACACAAATACATTGAATATTATCCTGCCCTAATAATATTATTAATTAAAAAAAACATTAATTTTAATAAATCGAAGCCATAAATTGAAATCGCTAAACTTGATAGAAAGTTCGAATCTAAGCCAAAACGAAAAAAACGAAAAAAAAGGAGATCGATTTTGTCCTTGGAGGATGCATTTCTGTGTTCCAAAGATGAAGAAATGTACATTCGCGGTTTTTACATTAAAGTTTGATATATTTTTTCATGATATTCATCTTTTTTTTGTGTACTCACATATTCAGGATAACTGAGGAAGAGTTCGATAATGAAGAACGATTAAGAGGCTTTCATGAAGAGTTCTGAGAGATTATTTGATTTTCTTGGCATGTAATTATTTATTTTGTGTTGAATTAAATTTTTCACTATTCTTTTAACCTAATAACTAATAAGAAAGAACACAAAATATATATATTTCTCATCTTTATTTTGTTAATCAAGAACGATTAAGAGGCTTTCATGATAGCTCTCTAATTTCTTTTTGAAGAAGTTGAAATAAATCTGCTTTGGTCCTTCTATTTATCCATGAATTTGAATCATCATCAAAATCAAACCTTGATGATCCACTGCACCAAAAAATAAATAAATATAAATGGAAATTACAAAAAGATCCCTGTATAATAACTATAAAATTACAAAACAGCGTGTACTGTATTGCATTATCTGCTTCATTATCGAACTCTTCCTCAGTTGTCCTGAATCTGTGAGTACACAAAAAAAAGATGAATATCATGAAAAAATATATCAAAATTTAATGTAAAAACCGCGAATGTACATTTCTTAATCTTTGGAACACTGAAATGCATCCTCCAAGGACAAAATCGATCTCCTTTTCCACATTTAATAGTATATTCAATCGTATATTTTCCTAAATTCAATCATATATTTTGTTAAATTCAATAATATATTTTGCTGAATTATATGAAATTAATGACCATGTTCATCATATAATTAACTATATTTTAGTAAATTCAATCGTATATTCCGTTAAACTTAATCGTATATTTTGCTAAATTCAATCGTATATTCTGTTAAATTTAATCGTATATTTTGCTAAATTCAATAATACATTTTGCTGAATTATATGAAATTAATGATCGTTTTCGTCGGATAATTAACTATATTTTAGTAAATTCAATCATATATTCTGTTAAACTTAATCGTATATTTTGCTAAATTCAACAATATATGTTGCTGAATTATATGAAATTAATTATCATACTCATCAGATAATTAACTTTATTTTAGTAAATTCAATCGTATATTCTATTAAATTTAATCCTATATTTTTCTAAATTCAATAATATATTGTGCTGATTATATGAAATTAATGATCGTGTTCATCGGATAATTAACTCTATTTTTGTAAATTCAATCATATATTATGTCGAACTTAATCATATATTTTGCTAAATTCAATAATATATTTTGTTGAATTATATGAAATTAATGACCATACTCATGAGATAATTAACTATATTTTAGTAAATTCAATCGTATATTTTGTTAAATTTAATCGTGCATTTTGCTAAATTCAATAATATATTTTGCTGATTATATGAAATTAGTAATCGTGTTCATCGGATAATTAACTATATTTTAGTAAATTCAATCATATATTCTATTAAACTTAATCGTATATTTTGCTAAATTCAATAATATATTTTGCTGAATTATATGAAATTAATGATCATACTCATCAGATAATTAACTATATTTTAGTAAATTCAATCATATATTCTGTTAAACTTAATCGTATATTTTGCTAAATTCAATAATATATTTTGCTGAATTATATGAAATTAAAGATCATACTCATCAGATAATTAACTATATTTTAGTAAATTCAATCGTATATTCTGTTAAATTTAATCGTATATTTTGCTAAATTCAATAATATATTTTGCTAATTATATCAAATTAATGATCGTGTTCATCGGATAATTAACTATATTTTAGTAAATTCAATCCTATATTCTGGTAAATTCAATCGTATATTTTTCTAAATTCAATAATATATTTTGCTGAATTATATGAAATTAATGGTCGTGTTCATCGGATAATTAACTATATTTTAGTAAATACAGTCGTATATTCTGTTAAATTTAATCGTATATTTTGCTAAATTCAATAATATATTTTGCTGATTATATGAAATTAATAATCGTGTTCATCGGATAATTAAATATATTTTAGTAAATTCAATCATATATTTTGTTAAACTTAATCGTATATTTTGATAAATTCAATAATATATTTTGCTGAAGAAATTAATGATCATACTCATCAGATAATTAACTATATTTTAGTAAATTCAATCGTATATTATGTTAAATTTAATCGTATATTTTGCTAAATTCAATAATATATTTTGTTGATTATATGAAATTAATGATCGTGTTCATCGGATAATTAACTATATTTTAGTAAATTCAATAGTATATTCTGTTAAATTTAATCGTATATTTTGCTAAATTCAATAATATATTTTGCTGATTATATGAAATTAATGATCGTGTTCATCGGATAATTAACTATATTTTAGTAAATTCAATCGTATATTCTGTTAAATTTAATCGTATATTTTGCTGAATTCAGTAATATATTTTGCTGATTATATGAAATTAATGATCGTGTTCATCGGATAATTAACTATATTTTAGTAAATTCAATCATAGATTCTGTTAAATTTAATCGTATATTTTGCTAAATTCAATAATATATTTTGCTGATTATATGAAATTAATTATCGTGTTCATCAGATAATATTTTTTTCTACTCAATTGGTTGATGACAATTTTAATATGAGAACTATCCAATACTAACATGTCACATCAACATAAGCAAATAGTAAGTACTATCGTGTAACATGAAACATAAGTAAAAAAAATATTATAATTACAAAAATACAAAAACAAGTTAAAAATTTATCGTATCTTTTCTTCTTCATCTCTCATGCTTGTTTTTTCATGGCTTTATCTTCATAAAAAAAAGCAAAATTGAAAAATAAAATTGCAAGGCATTGTCTTTTGGGAACCCTACAATATTATCGGATATTGCATAAAAGCCCTAAAACTATTTACAACAAGATAACAGTCCATAAAAACACCAACACACTTACATTAATATCATATCCATAAATTAAAATTAGTTAATTATAATACAGCCAATAATAAATCGATATTATCATGACTACCTAATGTTAGGTTTTCGGGCAACCTTATTGCACAGCGGAACTTACCCGAACCCCTTAAACCATGGATATGTGTATCGCTAATTAGATACGAAGGAAGAGTTTCCAAATTTATACCTTAGATTTAGTTCAAATCTGGTTGAAGGAAGCAAGGACGATCACTTCAAGCGATGCTCCAAACTCGGCACCACACTCTAGAGGTATCCACACGCGACTCGTTCGACTTGGATGTGAAGACTCCCGATGCTAGTCGGTCTCTTCCTCCCTTCAGAAAATCTGCTTGCTTCTCTTTTCTTTCACAAAGAAATTCAGCCAAGCTTCACTCTTTTCTTTCTCTCTAAGAAAACTATTTTCTCTTCTTTTTACTCTCCAAATTCGAAATTCTTTGAGTCAAAATTATGCACAAGAGATTGAGTGAATCTCACTTATTTATGAAGAGGTTTAGGTGTGTATTTATAATCAAGTGGAAAACTCTTAGAATTCCAACCACTTTTGTGGCATCCAATGCTCACAAAATATCTTCATTAAATGAATGATATCATGAATATTAATACCATGCATCCATACATACATGTAGCATTCAATTAATGCTTTACACCTCTTCATCTTGATTTGATTTTCTGTGTCCAATCCAAACTTGTCTTTGTGTGTGGCCCTATAGGTTTATTTAATGTTGGCTGCATATTAAATCTTCATTTAACTATGCAAATCATAATTGGCCTCTGGCAAGGCATTATGACTACCCAAATTAAATAAATGATTTGTGATCATAACATATTTATCAAATAGATAAATTACTAGCTCTCTTGTTCATACGATATATGTTGATCAAAGACATGGTCAAATGTCATCCTTTCTAAATCTACTTAACTCTTTCCCGATATAGAATTAGATTGAATATTCAATTAATATTAACAACACATGTTAATCTTATTGAGCATGACCACGCATTTCCTTCAATCCTAATTCTTCAGGGGGCCCTGAGAGATATCTCTTTCAATCATGAAAGGAACAACTTCCATCTCTTCTTCGTTCCGACGTCGTTTCACTGCCTTTCAGACCAAAATTAGGGGCGAGAGAGAGGGGCGGGGTGCTGTAGTGATGGCTGTAGTGAGAGAGGGGCGAGCGAGAGAGGAGGGGGCGAGAGAGATGGCTGTAGTGAGGGCAGGGCAGGGCAGGGTGCTGTGGAGAAAAGAGGGAAGAGGTGGCTGGCGTTCTAGGGTTAGGGTTTAGTGAGGGCGCGGATGTGTAAGGAGGGAGAATTGTGAGGGCGCGGATGTATATAAAGGGTTTCTATATCACCGACGGGTGTGGGCTTTTGCGACGGGCCAACGTATAAGTTCAACACATCCGCGACGGGCCGTCGGTGAAGTAACCGTCGGTAAAGAGTATCTGCGACGGGCAGTACTATTAGCGACGGACCATCGAAAACAGCGACGGGCCGTCGGAGATAAAAACCGTCGGAAATAGTATTAGCGACGGCCCGTCGCTGAAAGTGCTTTTTATTTGCGACAGCCCGTCGCTGAAAAGTGCGACCTGTCGCTGATGCTCCAATATGTTGTAGTGCGTTGGCTGTCGGAGAAGTTTATCTTACTTTATCGAGTGGATTTATTTTAGAACTAAATAATTGTTATTTTGTTCCAAGTTTGTGTAAGAACATTATTAGTGGGTCTAGACTTGCTAATGATGGTTATGGATTTATTATTAAGAATAATGAATTTTCTATTTGTAAGGATAATTTATTCTATGAAAATGTTCTATTAGAAAATTGTCTTTACGTTTTAGACATGAATTACACAAATGATAAATCAATCTATAATATAAACACAAATCGGATTAAACCTAAAGTTGATAGTAAAACTTACTTTTTGCATTGTCGACTTGGCCATATAAACGAAAAAACGCATATCAAAACTCCACAAGGATGGACTTTTGGACTCATTTGAATTTGATTCATTTGGGCAATGTGAATCTTGTTTACTTGGCAAAATGACAAAAGCACCATTCTCCAAGGTTAGAGAAAGGCCCAAGGAACTATTGGAACTTATACATTCGAATGTATGTGGTCCAATGAGTATCGAGGCAAGAGGAGGTTATCGATACCTCATAACGTTTACGGATGATTTTAGTAGATATGGGTATATTTACTTAATGCGTAACAAATCTGAATCTTTTGAAAAGTTCAAAGAATTTCATAATGAAGTTCAAAATCAACTTGGCAAGACAATCAAAGCACTTCGATCAGATCGAGGAGACGAGTATTTGAGCTATGAGTTTGAGGATCATCTCAAAGATTGTGGAATCGTTTCACAATTAACTCCACCTGGAATGCCTCAATGGAACGGCGTGTCCGAGAGGAGGAATCGGACCTTATTAAATATGGTTCGATCGATGATGAGTCAAACTAGTCTCCCAAAATCGTTTTGGGGATATGCCCTTGAGACAGCGGATTTTCTAATAAAACGCTTACCTTCTAAATCGGTTCAAAAGACTCCATATGAGATATGGACCGGAAAACCTCCAGTGTTATCTTTTATCATAATTTGGGGATGCGATGTTTACGTCCGGAAAATGTTTTCGGATAAACTCAAACCCAAATCTGAAAAATTTTTATTTGTAGGATATCCTAAGGAAACTAAAGGATATTATTTCTACAATCCCGAGGAAAACAAGGTTTTCGTAGCTCAAAGAGGTATCTTCTTGGAGGAGGACTTTATTTCTCAATGAGCTAGTGGGTGTAAAATCAATCTCGAAGAGGTTCGAGATCCAGAAATAAACATTGAACCAATGGATGTTGACCCGAATCCGTCAATAGTTGAGGATGTCGATGCAATAGCACAAGGTGCTCCTCGTAGGTATAGTAGGACCCGGCCGGAACCAGTACGATATGGTTTTATCGTGACTGATGAAGGCAACGTCGAACTCATAGATGATGAGCCGACAACCTACAAAGATGCTATGTTGAGCGGAGATTCCGACAAATGGCATGATACCATGAAGTCCGAGATCCAATCCATGTACGATAATCAAGTTTGGAACTTGAATTATCCACCACCCTCGGTTAAACCCGTCGGGTATAAATGGGTTTTCAAGAAGAAAACCGACATGGATGGGAAAGTGCATGCTCACGAAGCAAGGCTAGTTGCGAAAGGTTTCAAGCAAATTCATGGTGTAGACTATGATGAAATATTTTCGCCGGTAGCCATGCTTAAATCTATAAGGATTATACTTGCCATAGCCGCATATTATGACTATGAGATATGGCAAATGGATGTTAAAACCGCTTTCCTTAACATAAACTTATCGGAGGATGTGTACATGACACAACCCGAAGGTTTTATCGATCCAAAGAATCCTAAGAAAGTATGCAAGCTTCAAAGGTCCATTTATGGGCTGAAACAGGCTTCTCGGAGTTGGAATATTCGTTTTGATGAAGTCATAAGCGAGTATGATTTCATCAAGAACGAAGAAGCACTACAACAGAACTGGATATCAGCGACGGCAAAAACCGTAGCTAAAAGTCCCAAAAACCGTCGCAGAAGGCATTACCGACGGTCACCCGCCGCTAAAAGGCCGTCACTGAAACCCTCGTCGCTGATGCCACTTTCTGCGATGGCCCGTCGCTAATACTGGCATTTTCGACGGCAGGCTTTCAGCGATGACCCGTCACAGATGTATATAAGAAGGTTGGTGGGAGCCACGTAGTGTTTCTTGATCTTTATGTGGACGACATATTGATCATAGGAAACAACATTCCGATGTTATCGGATGTTAAGAAGTATTTGAATACTCGTTTCGCTATGAAAAATTTAGGAGAGGCCGCCTATATTTTAGGCGTGAGGATCTATAGAGATAGATCCAAGAGACTCCTCGGCCTAAGTCAGAGTACGTACATCGACAAAGCGCTGAAAAGATTTTTCATGCAAAACACTAAGAAAGGGGTTCTCCCCATGTCGAGTGGTATAAACTTTTCGAAAGCTCAATGTCCGACATCGAGCGAAGAGAAAAGTCACATGGATAAGGTTCCATACGCTTCGGCAGTTGGATCTATCATGTATGGCATGCTTTGTACGAGACCTAACGTGTCGTATGCATTGAGCGTCCTATCACGTTACCAATCGAATCCAGGTGATCCGCATTGGCAAGCCGTGAAAACTATCCTTAAGTACTTACGAAAAACTAAGGATCAGTTTCTAGTCTATGGTGGTGAGGATAACGGGTTGGTTGTAACGGGTTACACCGATGCCAGTTTCCAAACATGTACTGATGATTTTCAATCACAAAGTGGGTACGTGTTCTGCTTGAACACTGTCACGGTTATATGGAAGAATTCCAAACAACCGACATTTGTTGACTCTACGACGGAAGCGGAATACATCGCGGCTTCGGAAGCCGCAAAAGTGGCGGTTTGGGTCAAGAAGTTCGTGACCGAACTTGGTGTTGTGCCGAGCATCTCGGAACCCGTGGTTGTGTATAGTGACAATACAGGAGCAATAGAACAGGCCAAGGAACCGAGATCGCATCATCGCTCTAAACACATCCTGCGTAAATTCCACTTGATTCATGAGATTTTACTAAGGCAAGATGTCGTGATTTTGAAGATTGATACTGACGAGAATGTAGCGGATTTGTTTACGAAGCTACTTCTAGTTGCGAAACATGATCGTCATGCTAGAACTATAGGTTTGAGATACCTAGAGGAGGAAGTTGGAATGTAGTTATCTAAAACAATAGTTGTTATGATGAACTATGATTAGTTATGAGTTGTAAACGTTGTATCACCCCAGACTTATTCTGTATTAATGCATTTCAAAATTTTATATTTTATTTGCATTTATTTATTATATGAAAACTTGTGCGTGGTTGTGTAATTTGATTACACGAACCTTGATTATGACTTATATGAACGTCTAAATAATACGTGATTATGTTAAGTAAAACCGTCACATTTTAGAAGTTATATTTCAAAAACGTCCCTAGTCACGATTAGGATACTTATGTGATAAGTATATCCATTATAAGATAATAGACTAACGTGTACACTAGCATATTCGCCGAGGTGATGATTATGTTTTGTTAATCATAAGACAAAGAGTTTGTCGAATCGGGAATATGGATATGCATTAGGTTATGCATATTGTGACTTGACCAAAAGTGCGATACCATGACATGGTTTAGTCATTGTAGATGGAATCGTAACGAATGGGGTCTTAGTTCTACACACTTGAGATGATCATGGATCATTTTTCGTGCGTAACATGATGCTAAGATGTAATCTTCCACTATTTATAATAGGATGGTCATGGGATTATGATCGGGTGTTATCTGAAACACAAAATTTGATGTGAATCATCAAGATAGAAATTGTTCCTTTCGAGAGAAAGAGATATCCCTTAGGCCTATCGATGAATTGATCAATGAAATCTCTGACCAGAGTCAATGATATTAATGGTTAATAACGATTGTGTTTGTTGATTCAATTCGGTATCGAGACAATAAGTTTAGTCAATCGAATTATAAGGATGACTATTACCGTGCCTTTTGATTGACGGATATCATGAACAAGAGAGCTAAATGCCACCGTTCAAGATGGGTATAAATGATCACGATCATTTTCGTTTTCAACATGGGAAAGCTATGATGGATTTCTTCCTAGATCCCTCTCATGAGTCCGTGAACTTAGGCATAAGTTCGCTACCATTGCTTGATACGAACCTTCACACAGAGCTATCTTATTTCGGGCTTAATTCAATCTCTGAGGTTATGTGTACATGAGATGAACGCTAGTACTTGCTTTAGTTGGATCTTGAACTGAGTGGGAGACTAAAGGAAATACAGTTACAGATCAACTAGTAGATTGTACATATGAGGGTAGATGAACGTACGCGTTCGTCGGAACGATTGGATGCATAATAAGATTATGCAAATATCACATAAATTACATAGTCCGTCATGACCCACCATATGGTCTGTCATGACGCACAGTGATGTATTTATGTATAAGCCAATCTGTGAGTATACCGTCATGACGCACCATCCAGTGCGTCATGACGGTGGTGCATCATGACGCACAGTATTGTCCGTCATGACGGACCACAATTATAACGGCTAGATCTAGTACTCGTGACACGTGTGTCATGACGCACCATTGAAGGAAATACAGTTTCGGATCAACCGTAAAAGTGTACACAAGGATGAACGAATGTAAGCGTACATTTGTGGTCATACCTTTCAGTAGGAAAATCCAATTTGAATGGTTCAAATTGGGTTAGATATATAATAAGATTATCTATAACCTTCATGTAGAAATATTTTTTATTTGAACGAAGTATCAGTGTCGTTTTAAGGAATACCGAAAGGGTACGACAGTTTGACATACAGTTAGTAAAACGTCCGTAACTTTCGCATCCAAACTCCAATTGGGCCAGACCAAATTTGGTTGGAAAGATAATAAGATTATCTAGAACTTTCATGAAGGTTTAAAGTCGGTTGGAACGATTTAATATTTTCGTTTCGACAGAATACTGAACAGGTTCATGCAGTTTTCTGTGTGAAAGGGTGTATATTGGATATACATGCCTTTTGGCCCATCCTTATGATATGTGATATAAATATGATGTTTCTCTCTCTCTCTCATGGCAGATCATTCAGTCCAATTGATTCTAATCAATATAATTATCCAGAAATAGAGAGTCATCTTTCAGAGAGTGAAAGAGTGCGAAGAGAGAAAACCGAGAAAAAGAGTTTTTCTCGGAATAGAGAATCGATTCAATCAAGCAAGTTCGCCGGTGCTTCGGCTAGGCAGTTGCAAAACTCAAGGTGGATACGCGTAGAGGGGCGACACTCGTAGAGGGGCGACACTCGTGGCTCTTCGATTGTGATCAAACTGAAGGAGCAAAACTGTTGGCTGTGGAAGAGTGTGGACGTGAGCGCACGAAAGACAACCGGAGGCGTGTCAAGACGGTGGGAGACGTGTGGTATGGGACGCACGGGCCAGTCACCAACGTGACACCGGAGAAGGAAAGAATGCGAGCGATCAACCCGTCATGCGTGATCAATTTCACGCCGGTAATCGTCTATCCTTCTATTGCATCGTACCCTCGAAGTCATGGCGTGATCTTGGATTATGGGAACCAAACCGGGCCTACATATCCGCTGCGCTGGTCCGGGACGGGATGAATTCCCAACAGTGGTATCCGAGCGATCGCCATCGATTCGAGGGTCGAATCATAGTCGTATATTTGATATACGCACGGGTTATCAAAGTTCGTATCCGTTTGCATGATGTTACATATAGAGAAAGTCAAATTTCGTTAAAATCACAAGTGGAATTCACTAGAGATCAATCAAAAGTTGATTGAGAGTATCTAGGAATGATCGTGAAAAAGTTTCATGATTTATCGTTTTAGAAACGAGCGAAAACGGAAGAAACGGCGAAATCTGCAGAAAAACAGTTTTTCTGCCGCCCCGGGGGCACTTTTTGTCGCCCCGGACGCGTCTCGGGCATGGTTTTCTCGCGCCCCATGGCCCCTGCGTTACAACGGATGGGGCAGTCCGTTACAACGGACCCCCCTCTGGATGCTGATTTTGTTTTCGCCATAACATTGGCTACGAAGCTCGGAATTTTGAGTTATTTATATCGATATGATCGGCATCAATCATACTATCATATAAGATAAATAATTATTTAGAATAATTAATTTTCCTAATTAGTACATATGCATTTATGAAAATCTTGTGATAGTGATATAATATGATTATGTCACGAATTTAGAAACATGAATGTCATGATCCTTTATAATATTTAAGTCATGGAAATGACTTCCATATTCACAACCACTATGTTCGGTACTACGTCTCACATGGGTTAAGGCCAAAGCCGACAATGGTTATTGAAGTCATCGACGGGGTGACAAGCGTTAAATAAGGACTGATAAGGGTTAAGGCCAAAGCTGACTTATTAGTAGTTTATTTGAACGATACGTTGAGTATGGTTGTGACTTAACCGTTCAAGCCAATAAGGGCTAAGGCCAAAGCCGACTTGATTGGAAGTTCGGGGCATAGATAGGATGCACACACGGAAATGGGATTATATATGATACGATCCATCACCAAAATCCTGTAAAGGTTCAAAAGTCGCATTGGATGCGGTTGGATATAATCCTACCTAAATAGCGAGATCCCACTCGTCTGCCAAAGCAACTTGTGGGAGGATCGTGTTATATGGGTCTTGAGTGTTATGGACTTGGAGTCCCGTATCGGTATGAGGGTTATCGATTCGATAAAATAACACTATCATATAATTATCATATAAGCATATAGATTAAGTACGCACGGTTATGAGCTTAACACTACAACAATACTGGATATCAGCGACGGGGGTCTAACTTCAGCGACCGCCCGTCGCTAATAAGAAGGGTTTATTGCGTTGTCCCGTCGCTGAAGATTATTACCGATGGTATAATTAGCCACGGCCCGTCGCTGAAGATAAATCTTTTCCGTTGGCCGGTCGAAGAAGAAAAAACCGTCGGTAAACCCGCCGTCGGCCCGTCGGTAACTAAAAGCCCGTCGGTGAAGCTCACCGTCGGCCCGTCGGTGCTAAGTATCCAGTCGCAGATGCATTCAAAAAACCGTCCGAATTCAAAAAAATCTCCGTCGGCCCGTCGGCCCGTCTCTACTCGTCGCAGATAAGCCTCCGTCGGCCCGTCGGTGCTTCATGGCCCGTCGTTAAAGCTCACCGTCGGCCCGTCGGTGATAAGAGGCCCGTCGCAGATGCATTCAAAAAACCGTCAGAATTAATCTCCGTCGGCCCATCGGCCTGTCTCAACCCGTCGCAGATAAGCCTCCGTCGGCCCGTCGCAGATGACATATCCCCTCGCTAATACTTACCGACGGTCCGTCGGTGATAGGGTTAAATATTCATATATATCCCCCGGCCAGCCTTTGTTATTATTTTCCCTCATCCTTCTCTCCTCTTCCCCCTTCGCCCAGCCCTGCCCAACCCCCCCCCCCCTCTCCTTCTCTCCTCTTCCCCCTTCGCCCAGCCCCCTGCCTGTTGTCGCCCTCACAGCCCCCCTCCCTCTCCTTCTCCTCCCCCCCCCCCCTCTCTGCTAGTATATATCCCCTCTTCTCGGCTGGTTGCTCCTCGTTTCTGGTGGTGGAAGGATTGCTCGTTTCTGGTGGATGGGTTTGCTCGTTTCTAGTGGTTGCTCGTCTAGGGTTTGAAGGTATGTCTATCTTTCTGTTTAGTTTGGTTAATTTAGGCTTGCTCGCAGATAACCTAAATTTTTTTTTTAATCTTTCGTGTTTATTTTTAGGCTTAATTAGCTCGTTCGTATCTCTGTTTTTTTAATCTATCTTTTTTTGAACAAATTGGTTCCTCTTTTATTTTTGAATTGATTTTTTTAAATTTGTTTTTTCAGGTCTGATTTTTGGATGTTTTATTTAAATTTGTTTTTGTAAATCTGTTTTAAATCAGTTTTAAATCAGTGTAATTTAGGTCTGCTTTTTTTAAAACGGTTTTGAAACTATTTTTGAATCTGCTTAATTTAGGTTTGATTTTTTTTTTGAATCAATTTTAAATATGTTTTTGAAATATTTTTAGGTTTAAATATGTTTTGAATCTGTTTTGAAGGCATAGATCTGATTTAAATCTGGTTTAGATGATTTTTTAAACATGTTTTTTAAATTTAGGTTTAAATTTGTTTTTTTAGGTGGAAGGCCTAAATCTCGGCTGCTCTCTCGTCTCTCGGGTCTGGTGTGGTGGAAAGCCGACAAACTCTCATGCTCTCTCTTGGTTGAAGGTATGTTTATCTCTCTCGGTCTAGTTAGGTTAGATTTAGATTTAAATTTAGGTTTGATTAGGTTTAAAATTTATTGAATCTGGATTTTACATATGGATTTTAAATCTGGATTTTTAGGCTTAAATAAAGATTTTTTTTAGAAATTTTGAATCTGTTTTGAATTTGTTTTAGGTATTTTAAATATGTATTTTTAGGGTTTGTAGGCTTAAATATGGAATTTGAATCTTTTTTAAGTATTTTAAATCTGGATTTTTTTTTAATCTGATTTGTTTAAAATCTGTTTTAAATCAATTTTAAATCTATTATTTTAAATTTATTAATTACGTTTTTTGAAATCTGTTTAATTTGTTGTTGTTATTATTTTAGGAAACTTGGTTTCTGGACTTTTTGGTGAATTAATTAATCAACTCCGGACCAAGGTAAACAATAGTTCTATTTTTAAAATTTATTTGTTGATATTGTATGTGTGAAAAATGCGTAGTTTATATCTTAGTTTGGATTTAGGATTTTAGAGTTATTTGGATGTAGTAGAAAAATATTAGTTTTAGATTTAGGTTTTAATTGTTGTTTGGATGTAGTACAGTATTTGTTGCGATTATAACGTAGTGTATGTTTATACGTTGTTGAGTTATGAAATTTGTAATATATTTTTGATAACAAAAAATATGAAAACATTAAAAAAATAATAAGTAATTATATTATATTAAATATATTTATACTATATATTTAAAAATATTTCAAATATATTTCTAATATGGTTATATATTACGACATTTAACTAATTTAATTTCTTAGTATGAATACTAAAAAAATATACATAATTTTAAAAATTATGAATTATAATTTAAGACAGTTTTGTATGCCCAAACTATAAACAAAAAATAATATAATATGATCTTATATCCTAGTAAATTAACTAATTTTATTACTTTGTATGATATTAGAAAAATATATATATTATTTTGTAATATTACTTTGTATGAACAAATTAATATTGGATGCTAACAATATAAACAAAATTATGAAAGTTTTTTGAAATATATTATGTTATTATTTCGTATTACACATTTGTACTCCATCCAAACAAATCTTTAGTAGTTAATTGTATAATTAGTCATAATTCATTCTAATGCAATCGAATCCTTCGAGACATTATTATTTCAACTTCTCAATCGTATTTCATATATTCTAAAGAAATCTTCGGTAGTGTTGTTGTTCCAAATTTGTTTTCTCCAATTCATTTACTTAATACCAACCGTTCCGTTACTTTATGTCGGACTAACTAATTTCTAATGAATTCTTTGAGACATTATTATTTCGACATCTCAATAGTATTTCATACTTTCTAAAAAAATCTTTGGTAGCGTTGTTATTCCAATTTCTTTTCCCCCAATTCATTTTCTTAATACCAATTATTTTCAATGTTAGAATAACTCTCAATGGAGACTGATCGTTCCTGGATGTATAATCATTTTCTTACGATTGAGTTTTGGAATGGAATGGTTGATTTTCTTAATTTTGCTTTCGCAAATCTCGAGAAATTGCCGATCAATAGTCAAGGGAAAAAATGTACTTGGTGCCCATGTAATGTTGGGAATTCACCCGTCCCCGAGCCCGCGCAGCGGATATGAAGGCCCGGTCCGGTTCCCAAAATCCAAGATCACGCCATGACTTCGAGGGTACGATGCAAAGTAGGATAGACGATTACCAGCGTGAAATTGATCACGCACGACGGGTTGATCGTTCTTCCTTCTTTCTCCGGTCACGTTGGTGACTAGCACGTGCGTCCCATACCACACGTCTCCCACCGTCTTGACGCGCCTCCAGTTGTCTTCGTGCGTCCCACGTCCAAGCGCTTCCACCGTCTTTGACCGTTCTTTCTCTCCCTCGAGTTGATCACAATCGAAGAGCCACAAGTGTCGCTCCTCTACTTGTATCCATCGTGAGTCGGAGTTCGTCGGTCGCGGATGCACCTGCCTAGACGATGCACCGGCGAACTTGCTTGATCGATTGATTCTCTTCTCCGGAAAAACTATTTTTCTCGGTTTTTCTCTCTTCGCACTCTTTCACTCTTGAGAAAGATTCTCTCTAATTTCTGGATTAATCTTATTAATTCCACAGGGGTTGAACTGAATGAATTGGTTAGAGAGAGAGAGAGAGAGAGAGAGAGAAACATCATATTTATATCACATAGGATAAGGATGGGCCAAAAGGTATGTATATCTCATATACACCTTTTCAGACAGAAAACTGCAGACACTCTTTCAGTATTCTGTTGAAACGAAAATATTAAATCGTTTCAACCAACTTTTAACATTCACAAAAGTTCTAGATAATCGTATTATCTTTCCAACCCAATTGGATCTGGCCCAATTGGAGTTCGGATGCGAAAGTTACGGATGTTTTACTAACTGTATGTCAAATAGTCGCACCCTTTCGGTATTCCATTAAAACGACACTGATACTTCGCTCAAATGAAATATATTTCTATATGGAAGTTCTAGATAATCTCATTATCTATCTAATCCAATTTGAACCATTCAAATCGGAGTTTCCTACTGAAAGTTATGCCAGTTTGACTAAAACGGCTTAAACTGAATTTTCTGGTTTTCTTAATAAAAACCGTTTCTTATCAATTTAACCATGTATATCCAATATACATATGTGTATCTAATATACGCATTATTTATGCCCACAAACGCGTACGTTCGTTTATCATTGTGTACACTTTTACGGTTGATCCGAAACTGTATTTCCTTCATGTAAGGATTGCCAAAATTCTTTTCTTCGTACCCATGATGAGATAGCAACTCATTTAAGTAGTGTCGGTTTTATGCCGGACTATCTAATTTGGTCAAAACACAGAGAGGGCGATTTGAATTTCGAAATTGGTGGGTCGTCGTCGTTCAGTCCTAATCGGATGGAACAAATGGTTCGTGATGTTGCCGGACCTTCGTTTGATTGGCAAGAAGAAGAGGGGAATGAGGAACCAAATTCTGAAGCTGCTCGTTTCTGTGAGATGCTTCGAGCTTCTGATGAGACTTTATGGGATGGACCAGGGTTTTCAGAACATTCTCTAATGTCTGTTGTTACCATGTTGCTGAATGTCAAATCCGATTGTGAAGTTACGAAAATTGCTTTCGATAGGTTCTTGTATGTAATCAAAAACTTCATTATCCCTCGGAAAAATAAGAATAATTTTCCTCAAATTTTCAATGAATCTAAGAAATTCATCAAAGGATTGGGTATGCAGTATGAGAAAATTGATGTATGTCCGGATAACTGCATGTTTTTTATGGGAATGATAGTCTCTAAAATAGATGTGATAAATATAATAAATCTCGTTTCTTACCTATGGAAGAAGGTAAGAAAGGAAAACCTATTCCTTGTAAAGTGTTGCGATATCTTCCAATAACTCCTCGGTTATAGATATTGTACATGGCCAAACAAACTTCTCAACACATGACCTGGCATCAAGGCCCTTGAGAAAATCCCAATGTTATGATTCATCCAGCGGATGGACAAATGTGGAAAGATTTTGATTCCACTTATCCCCAATTTGCAATCGAACCTCGCAATGTTCGTCTAGGGTTGTCCACTGACGGGTTTTGTCCTTATACTCTCTCGAGCGGCAAACCTTATTCGTGTTGGCCTGTTTTCATTGTGCCGTATAATCTACCGCCCGGAATGAGTCTCAAAGATCAAAATATATTCTTATCTCTCGTCATTCCAGGACCCGTTCATCCGGGCGATAAAATTGATGTTTTATTGAAGCCTTTAGTTGATGAGTTAAAAATGCTGTGGGAAAATGGTGTGGTTACGTACGATGCATATCGTCGTAAAAATTTTACTATGAAAGCGTCACTTTTATGGACGATTAATGATTTTCCAGCATATGGTATGGTGTCAGGCTGGTCAACGCACGGTAGATTATCGTGCCCAATTTGTATGGAGAATACCAAATCATTCTCTTTGACAAATGGTAGAAAACAAACCTGGTTTGATTGCCATCATCAATTTTTGCCGCACAACATCCGTTTTGTAGTCAGAAAAACTCATTTCTTAAAAATAGAACGGATCGTAATCCACCTCCTCCGCGTCGATCAGGTGATCAGATTCGAAATATCGTGGATCGGGTCAACAAATTACCAAGAGTTAGAGTTCGTAGAAATGGTATTGATAAGTTACAAATTCCTAGATTTGGAGTTACCCATAATTGGACGAAGAGAAGTGTTTTTTGGGATTTGCCTTATTGGTCGACCAACAAAATTCGTCATAATTTAGACGTAATGCATATAGAGGCGAATGTATTTGGTAATGTTTTTAACACGGTTTTTGACGTGGAAAGTAAGACCAAAGATAATGCTAAATCCCGACTCGATCTCTCTTTGTTGTGTAGTTGGCCGGAATTGGAACTTGTAACCTTGGCAAATGGTCGTTTGGGTAAACCGAAATCATTGTATTCCGTTGATAAAAATAAGAAAACATTGATTTACGAATGGTTGAAAGAATTGCGTTTTCCTGATGGTTATGCGGCTAATTGGACACGATCCGTGAATATGCATACCATGAAAGTTTCCGGTTTGAAAAGTCATGATTGTCATATTTTTATGCAACGACTTCTTCCGATTGCGTTAAGGGATATGTTACCGGATAGTATTTGGGAACCGTTGATTGAGCTTAGTAATTTTTTTCGTGATATTTGTGCCACTGAGTTGGACTCATCGCACTTGCAAGAAATGGAGAAGAGTATAGTAGTTACTCTATGTAAGTTGGAAAAAAAATTTCGATTAGTGTTATGTTTGTGTTCAAGTTTAGTTTTTTCGATTAGTGTCGTTATGTCTTGTTATGTTATGTTGTGGTTATTGAGTTTAGCTGCGGATTTTGGAATTTGATTTTGTTGATTTTGGATGATTTATTATGGTTGTTATGTTATGTATTGTTCCATTATTTTGTTAATTTTATTAAATTTGATAGATCATGGTTTTCACTCGAGGACGTGCTCATCATGCAATTCGGTCCGAGGAGGATGAGGTCGACGAGGATGAGGTCGAGGAAGCTGCGGATGAGGTTGTACCGCCGGAGGTCATGGAAGCTGAGGATGAGCTCGAGGGTGATGTGGATGAGACTGAGGGTGATGTGGATGGGGCCGAGGGTGATGTGGATGGGGCGGTGGGTGATGTACCGCGTAAGAAAGGTCGTGGCCCTAATGCATTGACTCGGATTACCGGCACCACCTTACCTATTATACAATCCGGTACGACATTCATGATTGACTTTCCAGGTATTTACTTTTATATTTGTATTTAATAAATTTAATTAATTCAATGAATTTAATTAATTAATTTATTTAATGCATTTTTAGGTAACTTTGGGGCGGATTTGCCTCGTGATCTTAATCGTATCATGAAGGGATACAACGAAGTAGGTTATACTAATTGGGGCACGGATTGGAATGTGGACTTAAAAAAGGCGGTTTATGCAGATTTATTGGTATTTTTGTGAACTTCATGCTACTTAATATATTTATAATTATTTTATGCGGAATTCTTAATATTTTTTGTGACAGAAACGTTATCACTTTGCCGAGGGTCAAAATATAGCAGAGTGTGAAAAACGATTGAAATCATGGTGTGGCAAACTTTGGAGGGATATTACAATGGAAGCCCGTAAGGCGGCAACACTAAAATTTGGGGATGACATGCGAACTTGGATCAAGCCTCCATCAAATGCTGTCCTAACTACTCCACCAGATTTCTCTACTGCTACTTGGACGAACATGGTGCGGAAATGGATGAATAACCCAGATTGGATGGAGGCATCCGCTCGAAACAAAGCAAACTGCAATGATGGAGACGAGCGCGGTCATAGCACTTCTGGATCGATTTCACTCGCGGCCCACAAAAAAAAATGGTACATTACTATTTAATCAATATGGATGTAAATATATGATATTACAAATTGTTATGATAAATTTTGAAGGAGGAGCGCAATCCAAACGTTCCCGTCCGATTCTTGGATTTGTTGAAGGTGTCAAAGGTTCGTAAGGGTGGCACTACTTATATCGATCAGAAGTCCATCGCAGTAAAGGTATATTTTACATTTTCAATTTTCAATCATATTTGTTATAATCAAACGTGTGGTATTTGTATCACGAAGGACAATTACAAAGCTGTGATGACGGAGAAGTACGGTGAAGATTGGGCGCAGTCTCACGGCGATGATCCTTCTACGTATGTTCACGTGTCAGGAAGGAGATCGCACGGACGTTTCTATACGATAGATTATGTGATTGATCCGGCCTTGGCATCTACTCCTGTCTCATCGACATGGTCTTCTCCCTCGTGTCAGAACGTGACTTCTGCATGTCGCGATTCGGAAGAAAATGATAGATTCGAAATGTTTAGGCAGCTAATGGAGGAGGAGAATCGCAAGCATCAGGAGGATCTGAATAAAAAGATGGAGGAGGAGGTCAAACGCAAAACAGAAGAGGCAAAACGTGTGATGATGGAGACCATGTATTCCACGTTTTCGCAGTTAACACAACAGCAGAACATGTTTTGTCAGCGTCCTTTTCTCCAGCAGGTAAGTAGGTCTTTCAATTAATAATATTTTTTAAATTTCGTATTTCACATAAGTTTTGATTATATATATTTATTTTATTCACAAGGGACAGGGCTCGAAATCCGGATCGACGGGATCGGGAGGACTAGGAGGTTTGGACGGATCTCAGCAGAATATGTTCTTTCCTCGGCAATTTTGGCCACAGGTAAACAATTATATGTATAATAAGAAAAAATATAATTTATTTTCGTATATCTTAGTTTGTATGTACAATTGTTTGGAAAAGGGCTCGGGGTTCGGCATGGGATCAGGAGGACAAGTAGGTTACGATGGTTTGCAGAATCCCGGCATGTTCTCGTCTCCTCCCCTCCATAATTCAGGTTCGGATTTTCAGAATGTACTGAGGTTTCCTTACCCACAGATGTTCATGGCGAATATGTCGCAGCATAATCAGGAGACATCGACCCGACCATCGAATGTATGTACATGTTAAATAAAATATATATAATTATTATAGTAGTATAGTTTCATTTAACAATTCATTAAATTCAGGAGACATCGACCCGACCATCGACATTTGGTCCGGCAAATGATTTTCTTGGAGGTTTCGATGCTGATAATTAGAGAGTCGTCGCTTTGTTTATTTGGATTGTTGTATTTGGATTGTTGTATTTGTATTTGTATTTGTATTTGTATTGTGGTATTTGGATTGTCGTGTTTTGGGATTTGTATTGTGGTATTTGGATTGTCGTGTTTTGGGTTGTCGTGGCTTATTTGAATTTTCGTGGTTTAATTTGTATTGTTTTATTTTAGTAAAGGGTGATTTAGAACCATATTATTTATTAGTATTATAATTATTAAAATATTATTAATATAAATTTAATATTATTTAATATATTATTCAATATAAATTTAATATTATTTAATTATTTATTTCAAATATTATTTATTAGTATTATAATTATTCAAATATTATTAATATAAATTCAATATTATTTAATTTTTTATTAATATTATAATTATTAAAATATTATTAATATAAATTTAATATTATTTAATCATTTATTTCGAATATTATAATTATTAAAATATTATTAATATAAATTCAATATTATTTAATTATTTATTAATATTATAATTATTAATATATTATTAATATGAATTCAATACTATCAGCGACGGGCCGCCGGAGATACTTTCTGCGACGGGCCGCCGGAGATAGAGAAACCGTCGGTGAAAGTAACATAAGCGACGGCCCGTCGGAAAAAGTAACATCAGCGACGCCCCTTTCAGCGACGGGTAATCAGCGACAGGTTGCCGTCGGCAAAACTTTCAGCGACGGTTTTTGGGAGTATCAGCGACGGTTTTTACCATAGCTGATGTGCAGATCTGTTGTAGTGTAATCTTCATCATCCGTTTAGAATTATGTTTTCAAACAACACCAAATATATCGATGAGATCGATATTATAGATGGCTTTTGGGCCGGAATTATCATAATTAACCTTGATAGTCAAAGAATAGTTCTTAGACTTAAAGGAACGTGTTGGACACGGAAAATGGTAGATTCGGGGCTCGAGGCTTTGGCTTTAGAGAAAGCCGGGTTCGATACACTTTAAGAAGGAATCGAACAATATTACGTGCCTTGTGGTGGCATGTATTGATGCTAATTTCTCAAAATTGTTTTGAGAATTCGAGTGTATACGAAAGTAAAACACAACGCTCATGAAATAGTTTCAAGAGGTAGAGCGCGTTGAATTGTTCGATGCGTCTCAAAGAGTAGGTTAATTTTGAGACGCCTTATGGGTCTTTGATTAACACTCGTGTGTTGATGGTACGAGATTTGATCTCCGTGACCGAATATCATATGCATTCGACAGATAATTCGATCCCGAAATTGCATGAGATGCGATTTAAATTTGAATTGGAGATGCTCGGAGCATCCGAGGAATTAAATGCATAGAGATGCGTGGATGTCCTTGTAATTCAAGGTTGGGATCGAAAGAAATAAATGTCTAAGGGTATTTTGTGAAAAAGTTTTCCAAACAGAAAGTTCGGACAAAGAGTTGTCCAAACTAATGACTCAAAGAACGGTGAAATCCGAGGAGGATTAAACCTAGAAGTCGATTGCTTCTTTTGGCATTGCCGTCTTAGCCATATGAATGAGATACGCGTATCTAGATTCCATATGATGGATTGCTAGAATCATTCGAATTAGATTCGATTGATTGATGCGATACTTATTTATTAGGCAAGATGACAAAGGACATCATTCTCCAAAGGTTGGAGAAAGATCCAACGAATTATTGGAAATTACATTTAGATGTAAATGTTCCGATAAGTTCCGAGGCAAGAGGAGGCTATCGGTATTTTGTTACGTTTACGGACGGTTAAAGTAGATACGGTAATATTTGTTTAATGCGTTCCGAAGCAGAGACTTTTGAAAGGTTCAAAGAGTTTCAAAAACAAAATACAAAATCGACTTAGCAAGAAAATCAAAGCCCTTTGATAGGATCGAGGAGGCTAGTATTTGAGCTACGCACTTCGATAGGATCGAAGAGACGATATTTGAGTTACAAGTATTGATTATCATTCATGATTGTGGAATCGTTTCACGATTATCTTCATTTCAAAACATTGAGATGTGTTCGAAAAGAGGAAATGAACGCATGTTAGACAAGGTTCGATAAATGATAAGTCAAACGGATCACCCAAAAATGTTTTGGGGATACGCCCTTGAGACAACGGCACCAAAGAATGGTTGCATATATGATATGAACCATATACCTTCTAATCGGTACAAAAGACGCCATATGAGATATGGATCGGAATGGTTCCGAAGTTGTCATTTGTACAGATTTAGGATGTGAGTAAATTTCGAAATTTATTTCGGTTAAACTCAATTCCAAATCTGAAAATTGTTCGTTTATGATATATCCTTAAGGAAACTAAAGGGTATTAGTTCTAACGTCCCGACGAAAATGAGATTTTCGTGGCTCGAAAAGATGCCTTCTTGGAGGAGGACATAATGCGCACAAGTTTAGAACCTGATGTCATTTATCTCTACGCGGGCTAGTGGGAGTAGAATAAATCTCGAAAGAGGTCGAGATCTGAAAATGAACATTGTGCCGATGAAAGTTGACACGACTTCATCAAGAGTTAATGAATACGAGTCAAACACACAAAGGAATTTTTTCGTAGATCGAGTAGGCTATATCATAAGCTGATAATTACGGATTTATCATTGCTAATGACGATAGATCGAAATCATATGATGATTCGATATCCTACAAAGATACTATGAAAAATGACAATTCCATATGGCAAGATGTCATGAAATCTGAGATTCGATCCGTGTAAATTATCAAGTTTAGAACTTGATTTCATTACTTTCAGGGTTAAACCCGTGGAATGTCAATGGGTTTTCAAGATGAGAACCGACATGGATAGGAATACGCATATATGTAACGCGAGGATTGTAGCGAAGAGTTTCAAGCAATTCATAGTCGGACTATGAAGAAACATTTTCGCATGTTGCCATGCTTTTACATTCTCGAAATTCTGCTTGTCATGGTCGCGTATTATGAATACGTGATATGGCAAAATGGATGTCAAAACCGAATTTCTTGACAAAAATTTTATGAAAGGATGTGTACTTGACACAACTTTATGGGTTTGACGATTCATAAGAATCGGGGATAGGATATGCACGCTTTAACGATCCATATGATGGATTAGAGAAAGTATCTCAGAATTGGAATATTCGTTTTAACGAAGTTATAAACTGTTATAACATTGTCGGAACGAATGGAAACTTTGTGTACACATGAAGGTTAGTGGGAGCCGCATTATATTTCTTGTAACGACAAAGGATTTAGGCGAGACCGCTTATGAATTAAGCGTGAAGATATATAGGATAGATCTAAGAAGTTCCTCGTTCTATATTATCATACGTATATCGACATATTGCTGAAAATGGTTTTCAACATATAACTCCTTGGAGGAGTTAAATCGAAATGTTGAATGGCAGAAATTTTGTGGCTCGATGTGAGACATCAAGCATCGCAAAAATAGAAATGATATGATGCTTCACATTTTTATGTGAGGATCTATTATGTATGTCATGATATGTATGTGGATATGTGTCGTACGGATGAAGCGCCTAATTTACCGTTAATAAAATCCAAAGGAATCACGAGTTTGAATGTAATGGGATTACATGAGACTAACTCTTGTGAATGTATAATTGTTATACATATATATACATAATGGTTATGTATATTTAAACCCATCATGATTTGTATTGATAGCGGTGAAGTTTATTCTTGAATACTTTACGAAAGAATTCAGGATCTTATTTTATCTATAATGGTATGGAGGACGTGTTGGTTATAAAGAGTTATAACAACGAAAGTTTCCAAATATTTAGCACGTCCAAATATGTAGAACGACTTTCGATCACAAAGTGTGTACATGATTTGCTTAAACGAAAACATGGTTATGTGGAAAGGTTCCACATGACCAATAATTTATGATTCTATTTACGGAGGCGAGTATATTGCGATTATTAATCGCAAAAGGAAGTGGTGTGGATCAAGGATACATGACCAAACTCGAGTAGTCACGAGTTATCGGATTTATGGTTGTGTATTGCGTGAAACGCAATAATACAAGCCAAAAATACCGAGGTCACAACCACTTCTATCCAATACTCAGAAAATTTCATTGATCCATGAAATTTTGTGAAATGCTGTGATCGTAGGTATTGGAAATGTGCCAAACCTGATGATGATTAACACTAACGGCAACGTGCGGACCCGTTTACAAAATCACTCTCTCTAGTCGCGCGTGACTGTCATGCGATGACTATTGGTGTGGAGATACCTAGAGGAGGAAGAAGAGAGTAGAGTGTAGTTATCTAATACGATAGTCCTTGCAGGTTGTGGGTATGGAGATACCCATAGGTAAACGTTGTATCACCCAAATATTTAATCCATATGAATGCATCCCTTTAAAAATTTTATTTACTTAAATTAATATGCATTTACCTTATATGAAAACTGTGTGCGGGTTGTGTAATTTGATTACATGAACCCTGATTTGAACTTGTGCGCACGTCGGCATAATACGTGATTATGTGCAGTGAAATCGTCACACTTAAAGTTTCATTTCTAAACATCCCTAGTCATGATTCAGTTTGCTTAAGAGTGAAGCATTTACATTATCAGATAATAGACTTAACATGTACACTAGTACGTTAGCCGAGGAGATGATTATGTTTTGCTAATCATAGGACAAAGGTGTTCGTCGAATCGGGAACGTAGATATATGTTAGGTGACATATATTGGATATGACCGAAGCTGCGAGACCATGACATGGTTTAGTCATTATGGATGGACTCGCGACGAGTAGGGTATTAGGTTCTTCACACTTGAGGGGACCATCGATTGCGTTACGTGCGTAACACAATACTTTGATATGACCTTACGCTCACCGTAACAGGGAGCCAAAACGGTCATCATTGGGTATTGTCCGAAACACGGAATTCAATATGAGTCTCCAAGATAGGAATTGTTTATTCCGAAAGGAAGAGATATCTCTTTGGCCACTCGATGAATTGATTAATGAAAACTACGGCCGTAGTCAATGATATTAACGGTTAATATCGATTGAAATTGTTAAATCAGTTCGGAATCGAGGAATAAGTATAGTTAATCAAAATATAAGGATGACTACCACCATGCCTTTTGATTAACGGATATCGCTAACAAGAGAACTAATAACCGCTATTCGAGATAGGCACAATGATCACAATCATTTTTCGTGTTAACATGGGTAGCCATGATGGAGTGACTAGATCCCGCTCATGGGCTTGTAGTGCTTTGGAAACAGCCTACTGCCATCGTTAACCGAACCTACATGGTCACACAACGAGTCGTACTAAGTCGGGCTAGATTATAAAATTGGCACATGAGATGTGCATAGCTTGGTATTTTGATACGCGAGCTATATTCTCTAAGATCGTGCATATTGGATATGCATGAGTACCTTTTAGGTAGATCTGAAATTGAGTGGGAGACTGAAGGAAATACAGTTTCGGATCAACCGTAAAAGTGTACACAAGGATGAACGAATGTAAGCGTACATTTGTGGTCATACCTTTCAGTAGGAAAATTCAATTTGAATGGTTCAAATTGGGTTAGATAGATAATAAGATTATCTATAACCTTCATGCAGAAATATTTTTCATTTGAACGAAGTATCAGTGTCGTTTTAAGGAATACCGAAAGGGTGCGACAGTTTGACATACAGTTAGTAAAACGTCCGTAACTTTCGCATCCGAACTCCAATTGGGCCAGTCCAAATTGGGTTAGAAATATAATAAGATTATCTAGAACTTTCGTGAAGGTTTAAAGTCGGTTGGAACGATTTAATATTTTCGTTTCGACAGAATACTGAACAGGTTCATGCAGTTTTCTGTGCGAAAGGGTGTATATTGGATATACATGCCTTTTGGCCCATCTTTATCTTATGTGATATAAATAGGATGTTTCTCTCTCTCTCTCATGGCAGATCATTCAGTCCAATTGATTCTAATCAATAGAATTATCCAGAAATAGAGAGTCATCTTTCAAAGAGTGAAAGAGTGCGAAGACAGAAAACCGAGAAAATGAGTTTTTCTCGGAATAGAGAATCGATTCAATCAAGCAAGTTCGCCGGTGCTTCGTCTAGGCAGTTGCACCCGCGACCGACGTCTTCCGACTCAAGGTGGATACATGTAGAGGGGCGACACTTGTGGCTCTTCGATTGTGATCAAACCGAAGGAGCAAAACTGTTGGCCGTGGAAGAGTGTGGACGTGAGACGCACGAAAGACAACCGGAGGCGTGTCAAGACGGTGGGAGACGTGTGGTATGGGACGCACGGGCCAGTCACCAACGTGACACCGGAGAAGGAAAGGATGCGAGCGATCAACCCGTCGTGCGTGATCAATTTCATGCCGGTAATCGTCTATCCTTCTATTGCATTGTACCCTCGAAGTCATGGCGTGATCTTGGATTATGGGAACCGAACCGGGCCTACATATCCGCTGCGCGGGTCCGGGACGGGATGAATTCCCAACAACCATATCGTGCGTCATGACGCACTGTGATCCAAATTCTGGATTAGCAGTTTTGATACTCATTAATACCCATTAATGGAGGCTTTGATTATAAGATATGAGCAATCTCTTCTTCTTCCTCTAGTCATAATTCTGGATCTGAGAGAGAGAATTCTTGTGAGACAAGATGAGAGAAAACTCCATTAGAGATTCAAGATTTTGAGCAAGTTTGTGGAAATTTTAGGGGAATTTGCCACAACCGAAAGACGCGAGCTCGAGGTGGATACGAGTAGAGGAATCTCAACTGAGATTCTCTGGTGTGATCAATCGAGAGCAAGGTCGAGCAAGGTCGGAGACGAACCGGAGAAATTCTGGTTGTATACAACAAAAGGAGCTTCGAATTAGGTGTCGAATCGCGCGGGCGTGGGACGTGCGTGTTACCGGGACCGAAGCAAGCAAGCTAGCAGCAACTAAGTGAACAACCCGTCTCCGTGATCAATTTCGCGCGGTATGTTTTTATGTATATAAGAGTTATATTCATAGATAGTTGCACGTAGTTTAGGATTTGTACGATCGAGTTGTCGACGTGGTCCTCGGGATCGGGTCGGACCCGGCCTCACAATCCGCTGCACGGGGATCGGTAGTGACGACGATACCCATCAATTTTTCTTACTCAAGAACTTTAAACTCCCAAAATTCAAATGGACGAGCCATTTATGCCACAACCACGACACATCTTCTGCACCGGATGCCAAAGCGACAAGTTTCGATGCTTTTAGAGTGAGAGGAAAATTTTGATTTTTCTCCATTTTAATATTCGCTATTACCTGACTCCCGTTTTTCGCCTTCTCAAAAAATTTGCAGCAATCGCCTTCAAAATAGACCGTGTGTCCATTCTCAACCAATTGCCCAACACATAACAAATTTTGCGCCAACTACAGAAGAAACAACACATCTCGTATGAACATTCGACATTTCTTTGACTCAATCGCAATCGTTTCTTTTCTTTTAGATCGAACAACCGCACAATTTCCCATGGTAATTTGTGTAGTGGCCGTCTTGTCGATTTCGCTAAAGACCGATTCGATTCCGGTCAAATGGTTGCTACACCCGCTATCGACGTACCACACATATTTTTTCTTCTCAAAGGCCGCTTGACTCGCGTAGAAAATATTTTCGTTGTCGATTTTCTTTTCGGTATAGTTGGGTTGTTCATTTGCTTTAACTCGACAATCCTTTTTCATATGCCCGAACTTCTTGCAATTGTAGCATTGAGGCTTTCCTTTGTTCCAACAATCTTTTTCGGCACGAGTCGAACTTTTGCACGCACCGCACCATCGCTCTTGGTTATTTTGGTAATTGCTTATATGTCCTCCTCTTCCAAATCTTCCTCGACCTCGACCTCGACCTTTACCGTTTCGACCACCACAAAAGGATTCTCACATAAACGTATTTTGGTTTGATGATTCGGTTACGGCAGCTTTTGATTGAAACGCACTCTCCAAAGATTGCTCGGTGTCTCGATTTAATCGTTGTTCGTACCTCTCTAAAGAACCCATCAAGTCGTGCACACTAAGAGTCGATAGATCTTTGGTTTCTTCGATAATAGAAACCATGTTGTTGTATTTTGGAGAAAGACTAATAATTATTTTTTCGCAAACCGATTTATCGGTCAAATCTTTGGCAAAATCTTTTATTTGGTTTACCACTTCCAAAATATTGGAGAAAAAATCTTTGAGGGTATCTGATGGGAATTATCCCGTCCCCAGACCCGCGCAGCGGATATGTAGGCCCGATCGGGTTTCCCAAAACCCGAGATCACGCTTTGATATCGAGTGGATGATGCAAAGTAAGATAGTCAATTACCGGTGCAAAATTGATTGCAATCGAAGGGTTGATCGCGTATCCTCCTTTGTCCTTGTCCTTGTCAAGTAGGATATATATATACATGTTCGTTAAGGAGAATCCAAAAAGAATCCAAGCAGGCAAAATATACTAATAAATTAGCAAAATATACTATTTAAATGAACAAAATATACTGTTGAATCCAACATGTTAGCATGACTAAAATTAAGAATAAAATAATATATTTTCAACAATATATTTTGCTATATACAAAAATATATTTTGCTAATTTCAATAGTATATTTTGCACCTTGGATTCTTTTTAGCTTTTTTATATATATACAGGGTTGCTAAGGAGAATCCATAAAAAGAATCCACGCGTGCAAAATATACTGATGAAACTAGAAAAATATTATTCAAATTAGCAAAATATACTGATGAATCCAATATGTTAACACAGTTAAAATTGAGATGAAAATAATACATTTTCAATAGTATATTTTGATAAATACAATAATATATTTTGCTAATTTTAATAATATATTTTTGTTTTTAGATTGTTTTTGGGTTTGTTTTTTTATTCTTGTTAGCATATATATATATATATATATATATATATATGTATATGTGCTAAAAAAAATCCACAAAAAAAAATCAAAAAAAAAAATACTATATATATATATATATATATATATATTGTACATTTTTTGAAAATTGTCGTATCATCGTATCCGTATCATATAGAATACGATACTCGTACCTCTATCGGTACAACATAGATTAAACACCCTTAGAGTGATACATTAAGGATGTTTTAGCGAGAGGGGAGGCACCATATATAATCCCCAAATAAAAAGAAAAAAAAAAACAAAAGCACGAGCCAATAACATCTCTCTTAGTCTTATGTCCGACATTACCAACATTCAAAATAAATATCCATATCTGTAAAAACTTAAAAAAAGTTGTTTTAAACCGATTATTACTCTTATAATTGTCAGTATGGAAGAGGCGAGCTTAAACCTTCTTGAACAGACATTGAGTGTGGAGGTTGGTGCCTTTTGGACATGGACGACCTTTTCTTCTTTAAAGAGGGCCTATTCATTACACTCCAAACTGTTATTCGTGCGTATATTGTACGTAATATAGGCGAGGCATTCTCTTTGAATTTTAGAACAAGGAAAAATGTGAGGCGGTGCCCGAATAGTATAACAAATAGAATCCCCAAATCTAGCCATTTTGAATGGTCGAGTCGAACTCCTAGCATTTTTGTGATCGCATATTGTCCACTTATTTTCGGTTGGCCAGGTATCATAGGATCGAACTCAAGTCCTAGAAAATCATTCTTGAGACCTCCCTGTAATATATAGGGAAATTATAGGAAAGTAAATAGTCATGTGATGTGTAAAATTTAGAAGGATTTCCCCTATTACACATGTTTTATAAGTTTATTCCCAAAATACGCAACCGTTGAAGTTAATTTGGAAAAAACACAATGAAAGAGTTACGAATTTCGCCACTTTTCGTTTTGGCACAGTTTCAAACTCCTCCATTGTGTATTTTCCAAATTAACTTCAACGCTTGTGTATTTTGGAAATAAACATACAAAACATGTGTAATTGGTGTAATCCTTCTAAAATTTATCGATTCATATTCAATCGATAGAGATTTTTATTTGTTTACCTGTAATGCCCATGACCCATAGACCATATAAGATAGAGGATATCGCCAGAAGAGCATCGGAAGATCACAAAGAAGTTGAAAAAAACCAGATACCGTTGCCATAATTCCCTACACAAACAAATCAAAATTATAAATCCATGTCCATTCTTAGTCTATATGGTACATACCTAACAAATTACATAACTATTATAAAAGGTTAGAATGGTAACTTACAAGGATTCCAACTCCAGTGATAACCCCCATCAAGAAATTCGGAACTAGAGCAGCAATAACCATCATGAGGCTCTCAACAACCGAAATGCCCGCATACAAACTTATAGTAAAATATGCGAAATGCTCGAAACCTTTGTGGAATTTCACCATTGGATAGATTATTGAAGCCGTGATGATAGAAATGGAGAGAAGAAACGGAAAAGAGGACATAAAATTGGACAATATGTACACGGCCACACCGTAATGCCCGTTTAGCCTCTCTCTAGTGAAAACCTTCATTTCTTCTATGAAGCAAAGGAATCCACCAATGGACATGAAAGCCATAAAACCTTACATAAAATTAAAAAAACATTTTAATATATATATATATATATATATATATATATATATATATATATATATATATATATGAAAATCTCCTTCGATTAAAATATCTTTGTATAATATAATTTGTATCACGCTATCTTGTTACTATATTAACAAAATTGTTTAATATTGTACCGTTGACGAAACTACTACAGGCTGAACGGGCGAGGATTGCAGTGTAGCTGGTACCCACGTCGTAGTAAATGCTTCCGACACAAAAGGATACAACTATGTACATGATGATACGAAGCCAATAGTACCCAAAATCTCTCGACATATTGGTGAATGAACGTTTTGTTAGGATACGCAATTGTTTGAACCAACTAGAATGGCTTCCTTTTTCGGACTCAGCTGTTAGTCCTTCCTATTTTCGAACGGAATGTACATGTTATAGTCTGAATGATATACTGGTTTTTTCATATAATATTCAGGCCAATTAACAACAGAAAAATAATTGGCTATATAATCTTACAATCTTTGATATCTCTTGAATATTGTCTCTAGTAATGAGTGCATATTGGGAAGATCTGTATTTATCTATAAGTCTCTCTCTTATTTCGGAGGTTCGTAACTTGGACAGAGGGTTCGATGAAGACCCCGCTTCCTTTAATTAGAAAAACGAGCAAATAAAAACATTCACAAAGCAATCTTCCGCATTAAGTTAAAATTAAAGAAAATTAAACCGATTAGTAGGTTTACAACATACTGTTCTTAGCTTCGTTGATTCTTCCAATGTTGCAGTTACTTGGTCGAAATCTGAGTTAATGCATCGAAGAAAATGGTCTGATGGGTTTCTTCGACTTGGGCAGGGAAATCCAACTTCTTTAAAAAACTATAATAATATAGACCAAGTTATCAAATCAATTATGGTACTTAGATAAACATTATCTTTGTCAAAAAAATTGACAGGTAACTCATTTATTACCTTAGGAGCGGCTATAGCGTCTCCAAAGTAAACAACCTCGCCTCCTGAAAGGAGGCACAGATCATCAAAGAGAGCAAAAACTTCGCTACTTGGTTGGTGAATGGAGGAGATTATAGTGTTGTTTCCATCAACGACCATTTGTCGCAGTGTTTGTATCACAAAAAACGCGGATGCACTATCGAGTCCGCTTGTTGGTTCGTCTAAGAAAAGGAGACGAGGTCTCGAGAGAATCTCGAGCGCTATGCTCAGTCTTTTTTTCTCCCCTCCACTTATCCCTCTCAAGTGCCAGTTGCCTAAATAATTAAGTAGAATTTGTTGATAAACCAAGCCCGGATTAATAATCATCAAGTTTAATTAGCTCAAATAATTTAGAGTAAGTTTTATTCTAAATAAAGAAATATTAGGGAGTAATATTAGTAAGTAATTTAGGGAATAACTTTAGGACCAAGTAACTTAAGGGCAAGTAAACATATGAGGCAAGTTTCCTATTACCTTGTAGTCCAAGTTAAATGAGCTTATAAATAAGTCTGAGATATTGAGCAAAATAATCAATTCAGAAAATATAGAGATATTTGTAAGAGTTTATTAGAATAAGAGAGAGAGAATTGTTATTTGAGTGTTATTTGAAACTATACTCGAATTCATATTGAAATCAGTAAACCAACATAAATTTGAAATATTTATGTACTGTAGTGTCATACTAATACATTATTAAAATCATTTTTCTAGAAATGGGTAAAACTAATAGTTGATATTATTATTAAGTATGTACCGATGGTACCGTCTGAACAGTCCTGAAGACCCATTTCTTCTATAGTATTTTCTACCACATCGCGAACCTCTTCCTTAGTCATGGTGGTAGGGAGTCTGAGAAGAGCTGAATAAGTAATGGTTTCTCTCACTGTCAGAGTTCCAAGCAGTACATTTTCCTGGGTCACATATGCCTGCCGAGAAAAAAAATATTATAATTTATAAATGTAATCGAGTTATTGTTGTCTGTTTTTATTGGTTTCTTAAAAAGCCGGGCCAATAAAAATAAACAAGGAAAACTAAAAAAACTATAGTTGTCCTCTTAAATTTCTCCTCAACATATTATTGTGTTGGCATTAGATAATTAATGCATTAAATGCTAAATTATATTGAATGATAAATCATGATAGGTAGCAAATGATATTAATTAGATGATAAATCATATTAAATAGATGATAAAGATAAACCACCTTACTTAGGTAATAAATTTAGATTATTTATATATTTTTATTGTTTCACAGTACATGTAGTTAATCATATTTAATTTTAAACCAAAATTATTGATCTTCAATATCTAAAAAAACTAAATTTGTATTTGTATGACTTTTCTTAAAATTATTTTTTTGTTTATTGAGAGAGTTTGAAAAAATCAAAATTTAATTCATTAGAGTAATCATTAATTTAACACGTGCTGAACGGTTGGCATGAACGATGCTAAAACACAAAATATTTTCATTTGTATTTTTCCAAATTTTTCTGAAATTATTTTTATTTTTGTTTATTTTATATGATTATTATTTATTGGGTCAATTTGAAGAAATCAAAATCTAATTTGTAGATTTATTATGAATTTAAAACATGTTAAACGGTCTATGTGTGAAATGTTAAAAAGGGTATATGACCACCCGTTTAACACATGTTAAACGGTAAATTAATATGGCCAATGATTTATTTTTTTAATTTTTAAAATTGGAGTTAATTAAGAATGAATGGTTGTAAACAAATTAATTAGAAATATTAAATGCATTAAATGATGTGTGAAGTGATGAATATTTCCCCCTTTCCATCATATATAGGATGAGCAAAAAATATATAGTTCATAATTTACCATCAACATTAACGATAACCCGAACACATCAATCGACCTAGAAAATTTCAAGGGAGATGAGCATCACCACTTTGTAAACTATTGAAGCCATGTGTGCAAAGGACAATTCTACTGGGTCTTGAGATTCCCCCCCCCCCCCCCCCAACCTCCTCTGTACATCCTATGTATCATGAATTATTGATTAATCACCATAATGATTAACAAAAGAACACTCCATTAATAATTAATTACTATTGATTATTAAATGTTAATGCATAGCTACTTTAATTATATATTAATTAATTGTTAATGGAGTGTTTTTTGTTAATCATCATGGTAATTAACCGCTAATTCGCGATATAGAGGATGTTGGGGGGAATTTCATGAACACAGTAAATGGGCTCGTATGCAAATACAAGTAGACAGCAGAACATATCTTTAATATCAATATCAAGTATCAGATAAGATCTTATTAATTTGTTGATAAATTGTACTAGATTAGATCATAATTTATTGGGAACCAAAAACAATCAAAATTAAAAGAACATGCTACAAAAGTTAGGAATCGCATGACCATCTAAAACTAATATATATATAGGGAGGCTAACCTACTTAATTAAGTATCAAAGTTTTGGTACTTGATCTTTTTTAGCCATTGAATTTGTATTGAGATTTGTGTTTTTTCATGAGGATCATGAAATTTTGTGCACATCATTAAATACACAAATCTCAATGCAAATCCAATGGTTTAAAAGCATTAAGTACCAAAACTTTTGTACTTAATTAAGTATGTTAGCCTCCCTCATATATATATATATATATATATATATATATATATATATATATATATATATATATATATATATATACTAAAAAGAATCTACAAAAAGAATCCAAAAAAAGAATCCAAGGTCCAAAATATACTATTGAATTTAGCAAGATATATTTTTGTATATCGCAAAATATACTGTTGAAAATATATTATTTTATTCTATATTTTAGCCATGTTAACATGTTGGATTCAATAGTATATTTTGTTCATTTAAATAGTATATTCTGCTAATATCATTAATATATTTTGCCTTCGTGGATTTTTTTGGATTCTTTTTTTGGATTCTCCTTAGCAAACCTGTATATATATATATATACATATATATATATATATATATATATACATATATATATATATATATATACATATATATATATATGAATTAAGGATAGCTAATAATTGCAAGTCCTTAGTATTGTGGTAATGAAAGTAAATATTTACATGTACGAGATGAGGAGAGTTGATTAATTGAAGCCCTAACCGAGTTGCTTTGGAAAAATATTTTTTTAATTATGGATAGCTAATAATCTATGTTGCACGGATACGGATACATGTATCATATCCAATACGGTACGGATACGGCGATACTGCAAGTTTCAAAAAATCACGAATACGGATACGGTTATATAGTTATTATTTTAATATATATATATATATATATGCTAACAAGAATAAAAAAAAAACCCAAAAACAATCTAAAAACAAAAATATATTATTAAAATTAGCAAAATATATTACTGTATTTATCAAAATATACTATTGAAAATGTATTATTTTCATCTCAATTTTAACTGTGTTAACATATTGGATTCATCAGTATATTTTGCTAATTTGAATAATATTTTTCTAGTTTCATCAGTATATTTTTCTAGTTTTCCTAGAAGTATCCTATATAATTTATTTAAAAATATTATGGGCCAAAATATATAATCGGTCGAAATATCATAAATTGAGTGTCCAACTGTATCCTTAAAGTATCCGCGTAACATAGCTAATAATTAAGTTAGCATTAGTAGTCTACCTCGCAAGCTAGTTGCCTACCGTGCTCCATAGTTGGGCTTCGTCTATTGATTTCGAAAAATATACTATGCCCCTTCACTCTTGATGACGAGGTGGACAAAAACAATTTAGTTGAATTAATTAATGTCTCAATTAATGATTAATTGACACGTCAATTAATTTTAATATCTTAATATTAGTACATGTTAATTAACATGTCAATTCAATTAAAAAATCAATTAACCGGTTAATTTATTCAATTAAAATACTAATCAATTCAACTAAATACATATATTCACTTCATCAAGAATGTTTTGGTACATTAACTTGTAGTTGTTCTTCTCGCTCCGTTCTTCGGCAACACGTGCGTCCCACGCCCGCACGATTCGACACTGTCGATGAAGCTTCGCCTTGTCGTATACAACCGGAATCGTTCCGGTTAAGCTCCGACCTTGCCCGATCTTGCTCTCTTTGGATCACAATGAAAAATCTCAACTGAGATATCTCTGCCCGTATCCACCTCGAGTTATCGCCTTCCGGTTACACGTGAATCCTCCTAGTGCATTCACGCGTATACTTGCTTGAATCTGAATTTTGAGAACTTTTCTCTTTTTCTCTAATTGTTTTTCTTGAGGAAGAAGATGATGAATGATCACCAAAATTATGTATATCATATCTCATCCAGATCTGAGGATTAATACCATTAATCTCATATCATACCATTAATTACAGGACAATTAATTGGAGATAAAAAAAACTGCCAACACAGAATTCGGAACATAGTCTGTTCGAACACACCTTACGGTTCGTTCAAACGAACTAGCCACTGTTAATGTGTTCCGGTTCTACATATATGTGTTCGAACTGAATAACTCATTCCATCGAACATACCATAGTGCGTTCGAACGAGCAATCTTTGTCCGTTCGAACGAATCATGTTCCCGAGTTTACACAATCTCATTGTGAATTCAACCATTTTATCATCCTTATTTGTACGTTATTCTAGTTGATCTAAAACTGTATTTCCTTCATCGGGATCGTAGCGATGCCGATACCCAACACTTCTTCTCTTCACGAATTTCACTAAGTGATTTCTTTCCTTCTTTTGCCTCTTTATCTCCCACTTGATCTTCTCTGTGGGATTCTTGCCTTCCTTTTGGCTTCAATTTTTGTTCGAGTAGTCGATTCCACCTCATATCGCATCGCCTCCTCTCGTGGATTGTCTGTTATTTGAAGCTTGTTCTATCACCCATCATTACATCAAGATCTCTTTAATCAGATGTTGTTTGTTCTTTCTTTCCTCGTCAAGATCTCATTACCAACATCAACGCCATATGGCACATTTCCCTCCATATTACGAACATAATTATTCTGTAAAGTCGCCTTGTTCTACCGTCCCCTTCTTTAGTGATCGGATCTGCGTTCTATGGAATATTGTTGTAAGCTTGTTTTTGAGCAAATTGCTTGTGATAGCTTCTCATCAGATTGCACGAAGCCGTTGAGTGCGTTTCTGTTTCTTGCTCTTGATAGCAGATGTGGCATACAAGTTAATTCCTCTTTTTTAACATTGTCTCGAGTGTGTATTTTATTTGGGGTCAATAACCATTGAAACACTTTCATGTGAAGGGATAATCTTGATGATCCAAAGATTGTTGATGTCACATTGGCTTATCACTCCCCCGTTTCACTCCCCCGCTTCTCTAATCCGGTACGCCTCTTTTAATTTAAAGTTTTCGTTTTCATTCTATTTTCATTTAATTGTGTCATTTTCTTAATTGATATTTATGTTTTTAACCATTGTTTGAGGATGTTTAGTGCCAATTTTGATTTTTCAAAGAACTCTAATTTAAATAGACAGCTAGGGTTTCTATTATTTTGATTTTTCTTACTATCCCCTTTTTTCGTCAGCACAGCTAAATAAAGCAAGAAATTGCTGATACACCCCCCTCCCCCAATCACAAAACAATAGACCGATGGTGTTTTTGTCCCGTATTAAAAAATATTGTATTAAAGTACAAGAAATCTAGATTTTTGTCACTTCACCCCCAAAATAAGAGTCTCTTAGATTTTTATTTCTTCATTCTCTTCTGGCTCCGCATCCACTACCAATTGTTGCCAGTTTAGGTCCTCTTTGTCGTGAAAGTATTTCCACAACCATTTAGTTGTCATGATTTTATTTAATGACTCTGGATTAATAATTCATAAGACTCCCCTTCTTGTGACCCACACACTTTCCCATGAAGACAATCTAAAACTTTTATCCTTGTTTCTCCTTCACAATAAGTCTCTCCTAATTTGTTCAATTTTTTATCGCCAATTTGGTAACCAAGAACACAACAAAGTAATATACTAGTAAGGTTGATAGTACTGAGTTTATGAGTAAAATTTTGCGTCCAATGCTCAATAGAACCCCCTTGCACCCCTCTAATTTGTTAAAAAAAAAATCTCTATTAGTTCTTTCAAAACACATTGAGTATCATTTTCAATCTTCTTACTTCGAATTCTGACTTTTCATAATTTACTTCCAGACCCGAGTTCTCTCAAAACACATTGAGTATCATTTTAAATCTTCTTACTTGCACAATATCCTGGTTAAGCATGAATAAGATCTTGTTAGCGTAAGAAACTACATGTATGCCTTTCTTATTGGTCTTTATAGCTACCGTATCAATTGCACAAACCTAGTGTTCCATTGCGAAGTGTTTTATCCAAAGTATTTAGCCACCCGTCCGAGAATGATGTGTTTGAACCATTTGACCCATGTAGGTCCAAAACATCTTGTTGTTAGCAAATTTTCTATGAATTCCCACGACACCGTATCAAAAAAAATTGTATATCTACTTTGAATAGCAATGGTGATTGTCTAGCGTTATTTTCATTATGCATTAATTCTCTAGCACATATGTAGCATTCAATTATTTTCTTCCTTTCTAGGAACCCAGTTTTATTTGAATTTACTAGTTGTCCAATGACTAGTTTCATCATGTTGGCCAATGTTTATGATAAAATAAAATTGTATGCTAATAACAAGACTGGATTGATTTGAAATGTTGGGCTAAGAAAGTCTCTTCATATTTCGGTATAAGTGTTAGAGAAATTATACTCCTCCCCCAAAAAGTGGGTTATACATCCTCGATGACGTCACCACATGTGTGTTAAATTTATGTTAACCCACATGTACCTATGATAATCTTAATTAAAATTAATTATTTGTTAATTGGGGTGTTTGTTAATTGATTCGTACCTACTACATTTAATTGAAATTAATTTTTCATCTTCAATTAACCATTAATTCGCTTAACATGCCACGTCATCGATGATGTTTAACCCACTTTTGTGGGGCACCATATATGCTCTCTGAGTGTTATATGCGATGCGGCAAAGTACCCTAACCCTTTGTTCAATTGTCAGATTAGTAATTATGTTGTAAATTTCTTCTCTTCTTGATCCCCAATATTTCTTAGAAAATTTGCCGTTAAAATTATCTGATTCCATTTTGTCCTTTTCTACGAGTGCTTCCAAATTGTATAAATACATATTGGTGATTGATGCATATTTATGAAAAAATGAATGTTTTTGTCTCCCTCGAAATCATGTGTCTGGCTTGTTATTTGTTTTAATCACTTTACTAATTGATCTAACTCTCTTCTCTCATTTTTTTTAATCCATATTAATATTTTCAATATTTTTTGACAGTTTTCCAAATGGTTTTCTTTTCCTATTTTATTCTTAGTCTATCTTCTTAACTTCACTCCACTCCTACAGACTGCAATTGTGAGTTGGTTCATTAATTATGAAGTTAGTTTCATTGTTTTTTTGACCATGAGTTTTAGATTCTAATGTTTTAAAAGATTGAAAAATCATATGTTATAAGAGCTTGTGGGTTCAAATTTCATTAGCATCAATGGATGAGGGACTCCCGAATCTTCTCCATTTACTCATTTAAAGATTGGAAAGTTGGTTGTTGCTTGGTACAATATTATTTTGTGATCCGATCAAGAATTTGGGATTGATTTTCAGTGACTCATATATATGTTTCACTTTGTTTGTTTTCGATTATTTTGCATCTTCCTATCTCTCTATTGCTACCAGATTTTTCATTTTGTATTTCTTTGTTTTCCTAAATTTTACTGTTTTTCACCTATGATTTATCTCGAAAGTTCTCTTTTAATATGTTTCCATCTATTGGAATATTCTTTTGGTTTCTATATATATATGTTCTTTTTGTTTATGGTTTCTTTATCTATTAAGATTAGGTCAGTTAAGACTTTGTCTCACGGTTCATTGTTTATTGGGGAGGAATTTTATTTTGTTGATTAGGTCAGTTAAGATTTGGTTTCTATATATATATAAAGAATTTTATTTTGTTGATTATTGAATCTAATTAAATAATATTAATTACACAATATTATATATATTTTAGTTAATCCCAATACATATTCATTTATTGATTTTTTTTAAATATGAAATAATTTCTCTTATAGTTTATTAGTTTGGTGATTGAAATTAATTGACTAATGCATATTGGAAAAATACAAAAAACAAGAATCATGTCCTTCGTTTTCTCTTCATTTTTTTTTTTTTTTTTTTGATAAAGGCCCGTAGGCTGGCCCGAAGGCCCCCTCCCCCCAAATTCTACCCCTACAGACTACCCTTAATTAGATCCTTGTCTCGACCGGGGTTTGACCCCTGGTCACATATGGGGTAGCCAAGATACCATCCAGTTTTCTCTTCATTTTTGCAAGACAACAAATGAATGAAAAAAATGAAATATTAAAAATGGCAAGTAAACCAGGAACCACATTCTTATTTAATCCCACATTCTAGACTCATCAAACAAAGGACAAAAAAAAGTGACATGAATGTCTTTTTTTCTTATTATATCACAAATCAAACGGGCTCAATATAAAGTTTTTTGGTTTAGCCGATTTTAATTTAGGATTCCATTATTTATTTGTTTAATGATACATAGATTCTTGTTATTCACTTCTCGTTTGTTGTATGCATTCATCTTGCATATCTTAGATAACCGTTTGAATTTTTATCAAACATGTTCGGTTCGATTCAATAAGAAACGAACCAAACTCGAACAAGGATGTGTGTTCGAGTTCGTTAGGTTCTTCGATAAGAATAATCAATGATAGTCTATGTTATGCGGATACTTCGAAAACCAAGTTGTATCGTATCGGATGCCGTATCGGATACCGATACTCGTCGGATACGTATCGGATACTCCACGTGGCGTATCCGAATATTTTATTCCAAAATAATTGCGGATACTTCTCGAATACTTCCGAATACTTGTCGGATACTTCTAACGTATATATAAATATACTTGAAAAATAAAAATAAAAATTAGAAAATCGAAATAAATTAGTAATACATATAAGTATATAATTAAATATAATAAACATTTACTTAATATGAAGTTATTTCAGTAAAAACAAAATTTTAACATATATTATGTCAAATATATAATACATAAAAATATTAAATATAGAAATTATAAATTATAATTAATAAATTAATAAAATATTATATATAATAGACGTATCGTATCCTATGTTTTTTTAAAAATTACCGTATCGTCGTATTCGTATCGTGTCGGATACGATACCCGTACCCGTATCCGTGCAACATATAGATGATAGTAAGCATTAATAAAGTGGGACCCTGCATGTACGTACCACAGCACCGAAATCAAGCTTTCTCTTTCTTCCATTTAATATCACTCTCCCGCTCAACATCACGTTCCTTCCCAGTCTACCTGTACACCACAAACAAAATTGTAATTCAATTTAATATTTTTGGCTACCTTAATAAAATAACTAAATATATAAATTAAAATAAATACATAAAGTAAATAATAATAAATAAAATGCGTGGTCATGTCATTATTGTCATAAAAATAAATTGATGTCCTCGTTTACAAGAAATAGAATTTGTTTGTTCTCAAAATTCAACATTACGAAGGGAGATTCACTTGTTTGGACTTCAACAACATTAAAGCAAAATACTTTTACATCGAAAGAGATAAATTCACATACATATTTTTTAATCAAAATTTGAAGAATAATATATTTAAGGAGAATGTATGTATTGGAGAGAGAATAAAACAAATTTTGTAGTACATATAACTGTACGCATTTATAGTTAAATGAGAAATTAAATGTCATATGAAATTCTTATTCCTATATCTATTTTTAATTTTCTTTGAAAAATTTTAAACATGTCTTGCTGTTGTGTAACTCTTTCATGAGGCATTAAATGTGAATCAAAAGAACCAAACATAACCATTCATTTAGTGGTTGTTTTTATTAATTAATAAATTTTAAAATTTATTTATATTATTTTATATACAATAACATAATACAACATTTTCCTCAAATTTATTAATATGGGCATCTTTTATTATACGATTTATAGTTTATTGATTGACCAGATCAACAATTATATTTGAATCACAATGTATATGCTAATTATTTAATTAGGCACTTCTGAAATTTCTGAAAATGAATTTCTAAATCAATTGTAGTCAAATATTATTTATTTTTCTAAGTAAATTTTATATTTAAAAAATATCAACTTGCCTAATATTTTCATATTAATGTAATTTGATGAATATATAATAAAGATGTTCAAAATTAGTATATCATATACACACCCGAATAGGGAATTGGTCATGAAATCTTAACTGCCTTATTAATCGTAAATCGTTAATTGTTTTTTAATTATACAATTTTCATCAAATTTGCATGGAATAATAATATCAATATCTAAGATATAAACAATTAATTTTGATTTTAATGTATAGTTAACCATGCCAACTTTATAATATTCTACATATACTTTAGATATTGAAAAATATAATTATCAACTGTCAACAAATTTTTGTGACCAAATTACTTTTTTGGGTAGTCTATTTTAATTGTGTATTTTTATTTATTTTGAAAATAACAATATAGACTCTGATATAAATTTTAGTAGGTGGAGATAAGAACACAATCATGAACATAAATTAACTATCAAATTTGAAATTTCGGACATAATATCCACGTTATTTCATTTTAATGGTATTCTTAGAATCATCTGCTTATTTTATTTGATATCAATTGATTTAGTCCCATCTTTTATTTTAATGATAAATGCTTTTATAGGGGTGAGAATTCGATCACACTTTATCAGTTAAAAACCAGTCTAAATTAAGAAACAAGATGTATAGTGGTAAAGCATATTAAAAAAATCGAAGTTCTTTAAATTTAAAATTTAAAATGATATAAGTACAGTAAATGCCTTAAATTTGATTAATATTTAATACTATCAGAATGCGCTACACGGCGAGGATGATAATTATATTTTCATTTTATTACTAACAATAATTTTTATGATGATAATGACAATATTATAGTAAAATAAAATTATTTCATGTTCTATTAATTTCATCATGTTATATAACTAATTTAATTATAATCAAGAATAGATTTCACAATTTTATTATGTTTTGGTAGAAAATAGCTTATTTTTTATATCAAATTTTCGTACATATATTTAAGCAAATAATTGTTGTATTATTTATTATAAATAATACTAATTAAATTTTAAAACTTATTTATTGTAATGATATAACATATTTATCATTAAATATAATATCATTAAGATAAATAATAAAATAATTTGTGAGATATTAAGCAGGAATTGAAATACTCTATTATGCTATTAAATGTCATTTCGGTTTTGATATATCAAAAGACTAGTCAATTGGCCATAGATTGTCATTTATTTTCTAAATAATAAAAAACCGAAATAGAGGATAATGATGTTTCTTCTTCCAATTCATTTATATACTTCTCATATTAATAACCAGGAAGAGGTGAAGAGAAGTTCTTCAAAAAAAAAAATTTTTGGAGAAAGAACAAAGAATCTCAAATATTATATAGATCCTTCAATTATTATATTTATTCTCCAACTTTCGAAATAAACTTAGTTAAAGAATCGGTGATATATCAAAAGAATCTCAAATATAACAGCCAACTTAGTCACCTGAAATTTAATTTTCATAACCGACACATGATGGGAACAGTTTTAATACTCATTTATTTCATTTAGATTTGTAGATTCGAAGTAAAGAAGATGGACTTTAATATGAATGAATAAACCACTACAGTGGTGATAAGTACCCCGCTATTAATACCACTCAATAATCCTGCAATCATTCAAAAAGAATGTAATTGATCATAATTAATTGAAAAAAAAACAAGAGGTTATATATGGTGCCCCCAACATCCTTGATGTATATCATGGATGCGTCAATCGAGGTTGTTTTAATGGGTTGATTAGACTGATTAAGCATTAAATCAATGCTTAGTTGGATTAATTCAATTAAATAAGATAATCAATCTAATAAAACATTCTCGATTGACGCATCAAGGATGCTTTATTGAGTTTGGGGGGCTACTTATATTTTCCCAAAAAACAATTAGAAAAATACTTTTTCATTTTTGGAGTGCATGTAGAGTGGGGACTGGGGATTAATAGGTGTGGGGTACACAACATTATTGATTAATTTCAGTCGGTTCATCAAAAATAAATGTTGGCTCGAAACATCGTATGTAATTCTAAAAATGAATTAATATCCTGAACAATGATAGAGATGTATATTCCAACATAATTTCAATAATTTTGTAATAGAATTATGTGCATATTATAATAATGGAAAATGTTGGACATCCCCTACTCCTCTACCCCACGAGCCTTGATGACGTGGATATGGATTAACACATCAAAAATTAACACACAAATACATTATTTAACATCTTAATTTGCGGTTTTATTATCTTATTTTATGATTGAACACCAAAATAAGACGTTAAATCATGTATTTGTGTGTTAATTCTTACGGTGTTAACCCGTATCCACGTCATCAAGGCTCATGGTGTGGGTTGGGGGGGATGTACATCACGTCATCAAGGCTAATAATATAGCATGAAATAAATTTTATTTTTAATGATCTTCATATATTTGGTAGCACCACAAATTGCATGTACTTTATGTAAAACTTTGATTTGTATAAATAATCTATTTGCCATATTTGTTTTTATAATTGCAAACAATATAAAATTTTAGATCTATCAAAACAAATAGATCAAGTAAATTCTATTGAAAAATCATATTTTTAATTTACACTTGATTGATACAATTTGGCAAAACAATCTTTATACAAAATCAAATGCAACCAAAAATTCAAAAAAATGAAGGGAAAAATGTTATTGTATAAACATGACAGTATGCAAATAAATATCAACGAAAGTAATGAATTTGACCATTTAATTATGATGAGTGAATTAGTTTAAATTTTATCTTTCAATCTCTTTTTACGTTATTGGTCATATTAGCAAAATAAGAAAACATATTAACTAAAATAAATAATAATCAATAAAATTGGAAGAGGCGTGGATGTACTAGCGGGATCGTGTCAATACTGTCCTAAAGACATATTAATACCCGCTTCGTGATTCTACACCATGAGGTTGACTCGTTTCTATTTCAATAGCATTCATCTTATAAGAAATAAGTCACGTGCACCAATTTTTTCGTCAAGTTAAAAAATATAATATATTTGAGAAAAAATATATGTATTGGGGAAAGAATGAAAGAAAAAATAAAATTTAATAAAAAAATTAAATAAAAAGAGAGAAAATATAAGTGTGAGGTACATATGATCACACTATGTAGTCGAAAAAAAAGAGAGAAATAAAATTTATAAAAGATTCGAAGTAAACGATCTCAAAAACACATTATTTCGACTACACAATATTTGGTGATTCACACATATTTATAGATAAATAAAAAATTAAATAGTCAGATATAATTCATATGAGTTTCTTATTCCTCCGTGAATTCTCTTCTCAATTTCTGTGAATACTTTCATTAAACCGATCTTACTGTTGTGTAATTCTTTCGCGAGGTTAAATTTGAATAAAAAATATAGTCATTCATATTAATTATTAAATTTTAAAACTTATTAGTATTATTTTATATATAATAAAATAATACAACAAATAAACATATAGAATATTTATTTTTCCCAGAAATATATTTTCATATTATGTCATTAGATATATTATACACATAAAAATAATTGAAGTATTCAACCTAGTATGTATAATATAGCAGTATACTAAAACAAACACTGTGCGGACCTGATAAGGAATCAAGCAGAGTCGACTTGCCGGATCCAGAGGGACCCATGATGGCCATGATCCGGCCCGGTACGGCATACCCGCTAATGCCTTGTAGTATCTTATGTCGCGACTTGCTTCCTCCATAGCTGAGAAGAACCGCTGTCAGATCCTCCCATATAAGATATGCCGCAGAAGGATTATTGGCGACATTGGATCCTGAAACTCCTCCTCTTCTTCCTTCTTCAATTTCCATATCGAGTATTGTAAGTTAATTAAGTGTAGATTAGGGTTACTTATGTGAAGACTAGGAAGTAGGAGTGTATACTGTATATAGATGGATATAGCTAACTAACTCGTATTGGAAATTCATGACGGTATTACAGGAACAAATTGATGATACAGAAAGATTCAGACCCATAGCGACCTGGCACCTATTTTTGTCCTTTGAAAATTTATTATTCATTAAATTTATCCTTTAAAAGGTGTTTTTTATAACAAAATGAAGAAAGGTGGTATATCTTTCATCCATTTGTACCAATGAGAATTGAATCCACAATTGGAACACATAAATTTTTATGTCTCAAATTCAACCAATTAAAATAGACTCATTAACTATTCTATAAAAAGTTCAAAATCTATATCATCTTTATCCTCTTGAAACTATACAGATATCTAAATCATGAAGTCACCGTCAAACTAAACATATTTAACTATAAACTTAACGAAATCTTTGGATTAAAACTTATTTGACTAAAATGCCCTTTCAAACTGCATAGCCTCTATCTAGTTCAAACTCTTTTTCTTTTCGCATTACGCGTGTAAAGATGTAAACCATGAATCCCTTCTTCCTTTGTATCACTGAACAAGAATTACATATATATGAATTGTTATTCTTTGGGCGAATTTTGATTGTAAAAAAAACAATGTAATGGAGAAAACTCGATGGTCCTCCATCCATTGATGTCAATGAGACTCGAACCCACAATCACTCACAACATACGATTTTTTTCTCACACTCAATCATTGGACCTTAGTCAATTGACAACTTTTGATTATTTAAACAATAAATTATGATCACGTAGGAAAATGTAAAACAACAACCACAAACAAATCCAAGTTGTCATCATTTTATAATTTGAGGTAGTTGATAGATCTATCGGATAATTATTATCTACAATTAGCAATTTAGGATGCTTTTAATGGCAGATAAGTTAGAAGCAATTGATCTGCCATAAATGAAATTTTAGCTCAAATCAAGCAATTCTCGGGAACGGGCGATATTTCTCCAGTGAAATAAAAGCAAATGCTCGTTATGAGATAAATACTAATTTTGCTATTATACTTCGATGTCTAATTTTAATATCAGATAAATGTGAAAGACCGCCATAGAATTGTATTGGAGTACTTATATGTAATATAATAATATGTAAATATTGTTGTATTTGTATTGAAAGGATAAACGAAGGTACGCACATAAGATATGGATACGATCCCGCTAATATATATATATAGGGGGCGGTTCAATGGAGTTCTTGTTTGGAGTTCTTATTTGGAGTCCAAATCTTGACCATAAATCAAATTTAGATAAGCGGCTGAGATTTTTTCTACAAAGAACGCTGCCCAGATTTCATCCCCTGCCCAAACCCGCCCTAATCCCAGAGAGCGGTCTCCCCCCTCCCTCTCACGATTACTCTCCGTATCTGAGAGACCAGTTTCATCTCTCTCTCTCTCTCTCTCTCTCTCTCTCTCTCTCTCTCCGTAAACAAGGGAGACAGTCTTGTATAGTCTTGGATATTCTTCAAAATCAATGGAGCCCTATTGATGATGTTGTCGCTATTCACACATCAATTCAGTTGTTGTGTGCGATCCAAACCCTAACTCCAAACTCTGAAGCAGTACGCATGTTCTAGATAAGGATAGAAACGGAAATCACCATCAAAATTGCAAGGTAACTCCTCATGATTTAGGATATTGCTGATTTTAGATTCAGAGTTTTTATAATTGAGACTAATTGAGACTTTAATTAAGGGTAATTTAAAGGGATTGAAGTTAGTTGAGGTGGTTTTAGCAGGATATCATATTGTTAAAATCAGTGAATTAATGATAATGGGTGTAAGATATATAACTGGGTCAAATGAGTTGTAATTTTTACATAAAATGAGGTTGATTTGGATTTGGGACTTCCGTAAGATAAATTTTGAGGCTGCAGTTGGACCTGCTATGTGGTCATTGTAGTGCTATTTATAAATGCATTTTATCTTGTTGATGTTTGTGAAGTCAATAATTTGGAACAAATTGAACTAGGTTAGTTAACAAAAATTATCTCATAAATTAGGGCCACTATCTTGTAATCGCTCAGCATAAATAGATTCTTGAATTATAGTACTTTATTTCATTATACATATTAAAATCGGAACAACAACTTGTTTATGTTAATCCTGACTGAATATGTTGATTTGCAGGCAATACGAAACCATAATTAAACATGATACGAGAATAATTGCATGTAGCTATTGGCTGGATATGGATGCGATTTGGAGCTCGTTATGTACTGGTACAAGTGGTACCATTATAGTTTGGAGCTGGTTATGGATGCGATTTGGGTTGAGGATTGAAATTAGTTTAGAGGAATTAGGTTGTAATTCGAGAGTGTTATGGTAATTAGAATAGTAAAGGAAAGAATTTGTGAATTGTGATTAACGAAAGATTATGTAAATTTGTAGAAATGGATAGTTCGATAAGATCATCGTAATTGAAATGAAATGAAAGTGGATTGTATAGTTGGATTAGGGTTAATGTAATTGTAATCGTATATAAAGTTTATAATTGAATGAAATGAAATGGATTGGATGGATTATATAACATCCATACTTACCCGAGAATGAAAGCCAAATGTGTATTTAGTACCAATTGCAAAAAGAATACAACAAAATTGCTAAACTTGCGATACATTTTCGAATATAACATCCATACTTATTGAATGTGTCATAAATCATTGAATACATAATTTTATTGAAAAACATTCCATCCATTTCACTCCATTCAATTACAAGAATCAAATACTTTACGAAAATCAAATTATTTAGCTCCAATATATTAACAAGATCCATTCTCAGCTCCAATAAGTGTCGATAGTCTTCTGCCTACGTCACAAAAATCAAATTGTTTAATTTTCATTGGATAATTTTTAATTTTAGAAGGGCTAAAGTGAAAAGGACTACCTAACATCCCTTCATGTTCATAGAACCATCTTAAATAAGCTGCGCCGAAATACCACGATAAACTGTACCTTGAGAAATTGTAAGAAAATTGCCAGATTGGCTTCATCAAGTTCTCCTTGTAATGGATTTTTTATTGGACTAGCCCTAATTATAAAATGTATCATATTAGCCCTAATTCGAAACAAACCCTTGAATTTGTGCATAAAATTAAACCCGATTTTTGGTTAGCCCCAATTCAAATAATGACATATTAATTCCTAAATACATGAAATGGAACTCTAAATACAGCCATGGAATCCCAAATAGCCAAAGATCAGTCAATTTTAGTTGCTATCACAAAAAACAACAAATTTATTTCACAATTTTCGCAAAAAAATAAGGAATAAGACACACCTGGATTAAAAAAAGAGACGAGAACCCTGAAGTTCTTCTACATTCTCGTAAGAGAAAGATCTGTAGAGTCCTTGTACAGTCTCTGGCAGTCGCAAGTTAGGGTTTCCATAGAAAGGCCCTCTGGCACTCACAAGGTAGGGTTGAGTCCTTGGAATGACGAGTTCAGAGATATGGCTGTCTCCGGTCGTCTCTTGCAAGATGGATGACGGCTAGGTCCCTAGCATGGCGAAGTTTCAAGAGAGATCGTGAAGGAGAGGGAGGGTTTAGAGAGAGAGAGAGAGAGGAGTCGTGACTACTCCCTAGGATTCGGGCCAGTAGAATAAGTTTGGGCACAGAGTTTTCATGTTAAATCTTGTTCGTTCATTCAAGATGAACCAAGGATTCAGATTTGGACTCCAAATAATAACTCCAAACAAGAACTCCATTGAACCGCTCCCATATATATATATATATATATATATAGATATATAGATAGAGAGAGAGAGAGAGGGGGGGGGGAGGGGGGAGAGGGGAGAGGGGAGAGGGGGAGGGGATAACTAAATAAATAGCTTGTACAAGGTACTCTTGTTTTTTGCTCGTAAGTTTTTAATCCTAGAAAGTTTTGAAATACAAGCTCCGTTAAATTAAAGAGAGAGCTCCGTTAGAATCATCGTCCTCAATCAAAAGCTTCATTCACTGGTTACTTTCTTCTCACGAGCTCTTCTCTCGAGCGACCTCCACCAGACCAACTCTTTCTCTCTGCACCTACTCTGTCCGGCTACGCCGCTCTCCCAACGCTTTTCTCAGAGACGATGGACGATTCTGTCTTGGACGAAAAGCATTTTGAAGTAGCATTCTGTCCTTTCTCACGAGCTCTTCTTTCGTGCTGACTTTATTGTTTTGTTTTTGATTAATTTTGTTTCAATTGACAGATTTTGGGTTTTTTGGGTCTTAATTAAGGCTAGTAACAATCAATTTAACTGATATGGTGCTGAATGAGGCTATTTTTTATGTATTGGGACTAGTTTTGACAAATTGGGTGCTGAATTGGGCTAATTAGGGTTCATTAAGCTCTTTTTAGGGTTTATTAGGGATTTAGGTGCTGATTGGTGGCAATTAGAGTTTATTAGGCTATAATTACATGCTTATTTTATTTTATTAGGCGCTTATTGTGTTGTTTATATATATACGCATGAGTTGAGAGTGGATACGAGAAGAGTGGTTAATTGGCTCCAGCTATTTGTGCTTATCAGAAAGCGATGTTAAGGTAAACTTTGCAGTTTGGTCTTCTCAATTATCTTTTCTTATATATTTATGCTTTAATTCATTCTTTTATCGAAATATATTTTATACACTGCAAGGCGAGCTGTCAAGTGAAAGGGATCAATATTGCCGAGATCGTTGCCATCAAGAATACTCGCCTCGCAAAGGATAGATTTCGCACTTATGATGGTGATGATGGGTATGTTCAACTTGTTCAAGTGGCATGTTCAAAATCCGAAGAGGTGAATCCGATTGAGATCCAATAAAAATAAAGGGCGGTTTTTAGTGCTGGAGATGCAGGGAGCTTCAACTGCTCGATGGAATTCCCAAGAGAGTCCACTCCATTTCATCAAAAATAGCTCATGACAATTTGACCTTTTTAATTTTCGGTATAGTTTTCTTAAATCGAAAAGTATGTCAAGGTTAAAGAATTTGGCATTGAATTGTTAGATGAATAATTGCCTAAAAGTCTCTGAACTGAACATGACTTTGCAAGAATGCTAGAATTTTGAATTTTATGAGTTGGTGGTTGATGATCAAACCGCAAGCAAGTTTGGTGGTTATGAGCACATGAAATTAAATGACCAGAATTTTTTGTAAAATTAAAGTGCATTGATTTTTTGTAACAATTTTTGAATTGGTTGAAAGAAAATTAAATCCATATTTAGCTTGCATTGTGTTGAAATTATATAATTCATATTGAAGTAATTTTTGTATTTGCATTAGTACCACTTGTTATTTCCTCGAAATTCATTACAAGTTCACAAATTCACTTCATTTTTTAATAAAAATGTATCCAATACAAGTTCATTTCAATTTTAAATACTCATCCAATCAATTCACAATTAATCCCAGTGTTTTAAATAGCGGCGCTTCAGCGGCGCTATAGCGGATTTTAGGAGGTAAATGCTGCATCGCTTCGGAATTTAGCTCTGTAGCATTTTGTTCCGCTGCAACGCTATAGCGGACTGCTATAGCATGAAGCGTTCAAATATAGCGGCCGTAGCGGCGCTATAGCGTGCTTATTATTATTATTATTATTATTATTATTATTATTATTATTATTGTTGTTGTTGTTGTTATTATTATTATTATTATTATTATTATTATTATTGTTGTTATTATTATTATTATTATTAAATCATAATAATGTTAAATCTAATAATAACAATAGTAATAATAAAAATATAATAAAATAATAATAGTAATAGTACGAATAATAATAATAATAATAATTATTATTATTATTATTATTATTATTATTGATATTGTTATTAAATAATAATAACAATAATAATAATCATTATTATCATTACACAATAATAATAATTGTTATTAAATAATAGTAATAATAAATAATAATGATACTAATAATAATTATTGTTATTATTATTATGTGTTAAATAATAATAATTAATATTATTATTATACAATAATAATTATTGTTATTAAATAATAATAATTATTATTAATTATTATTATTATTATTATTATTATAGGAAGAATAAGATCAACAACAACTATTATTAGCATTATTATAATTACAAACAACATGATAATAAAATAAAAATAAAAGTAATAATAATAATAATATATTTTTCATAGAGATGAATTTTTAATTTATGTTAGTTTGTGAGGTTGATATAAATAAGCAGTTGATATAATTTTGTTTATAATATTGGGCCGCTAAATTATATTTATATGCATATTTTGTATTATAAAAATAATAATTTTGATCAAACTCCGCTGCGATGGTGAAGCGGCGCTATATCGCCCGCTAACGCTAACCGCTAAATCAAATGTCAGAAACGTTGCGTGCCGCTACACGCTATTTAAAACATTGATTAATCCTAATCCAAAACACTATTCCATTAACATTCAATCCTAAATTCTAATTTAGCTTTGCATGTTCTTCACTTAACTCCAAAATATTTCAAAAGATGCAGCAATCTTCTCGTGTGCATTGAGAAAACATGCTTAGTATCACCTTTTCCATTTCTTCAATTAATCTTGATTGGACCTTCATGGAAAGGTCTGTTGAGAAAGCATGCTCAATTAATCTTTATCCGACATCTTTTAAAAAGTCCCTGCAAAAACATACATAAAAGATATATTTACTTAAACAGGTTTGCTAAGGAAAATTTAAAAAAAAAAATCCAAAAAAAATTCACGAGTGCAAAATATACTAATAAAACTAGCAAAATATACTATTCAAATTAGCAAAATATACTGATGAATCAAATATGTTAACATAATTAAAATTGAGAATAAAATAATACATTTTCAATAGTATATTTTGATAAATATAAGAGTATATTTTACTAATTTTAATAGTATATTTGGCCTTCGGATTCTTTTTTGAATTTTTTTTATGGATTCTTATTAGCATTTCTATTTACTTAAATATGTTCGGATTTGACAACGAACCTTCATCGAAAGATTGAGTGTTTGTTACAAACATAAATGAAACATATAAAATCGTTTGAATAAAATAAAAAATAAATTAATAGATTTAAAATAACAACTTTCAGACTATGCTTAAGCCTCAATCATATCTAAATGAGCCAAAATCTAAATACAAAACTAAAAATCATGAAATTAGACTCTAATAATCTTCAAAATTAACATAAAACAACTTCAATGGAAGTCTTAAGAGAGAATTGAAGCCCACTGGACATTTATTAGGCACCATTAGCCTCAATTAAAATAAAATTAACCCAAATTAGTTACTTTGGCCCAAATCAACCCACAAATAATTCACGGTTAGTGCTGATCAGCACAAAAACAATAGAATTTACTCTCAACTAAAACCAATTAATCATCAACGTGGAAGAGATACAAGAGGAAATTGGATGTCGTATAACAGAATTACCCCTTAAATACTTAGGGTATAATTTGCACTATAAAAAACCAAAGAGAGAAGAGTATAGAAGGATAATTGAGAAAATAGAGGCTAAATTGCAGGGCTGGAAAGGATCTTTGCTAAGTATTGGAGGAAGAATAATATTAATCAACTCTATCCTATCATCTATACCTGTTTATTATTTTATGGTATATAAATTTCCAGTTTGGGTGATTAAGGAAATCGACAAAATTAGAAGAAATTTCTTATGGAGGGGAAATAAAGAGAAAGAAGGTTTGTAGGCCAAAAGAGTAGGAGGATTAGGAGTGATGGATTTAGAACTATTCAATAATGCACTATTAATAAAATGGATATGGAAATTCTTCAGCAGCAAAGAAGGGCTAAACTGGAATTATTTAGTAAGTGATCTATCAAAAGAAGAATTAAATAAAAATTGCAGGGAAGATTCATACTTTTGGAAAGAGATAAAAAAAAACTATTGGAGTTTTACTTTATTAATTCAGAAGTTGAAGTAGGGAATGGAGAAGATACTAGTTTGTGGTTTGCAAATTGGGGAGAGGGTAAACACAATACGAAATTGGAAAATCTGTATTCATATGCAGAAAATAAGGATATTACTTTAAAAGAAGGAAAAAGTGGAGCTTTGGAAAATTATTTCAAAGCAAACATGTCAGAAAAAGCTAAGGAAGAAATGGAAAAATTAAAAGAGGAGCTAAATCAGATTGAATTAAGTGAAAAGAAAGATAATTATGTATGGAAATGGGATAACAAAGGGATTTTTTCTGTACAAACTCTGAGTTGAGAGAAATTTGGGGATACAAGGTACCACTAAGAATACAGGTACTGGTATGGAAAATGAGACAAAATAAAGTGCAAACAATAGATAATTTGATTAAAAGAGGATTAAGCATACCAAATAGATGTCTCATGTGCAAGAGAGCATGCGAATCAGTGAAACATTTGCTGACAGAGTGCGATTTAGTGAAGAAAATATGGTCCCTTTTTCGAACTGGTACTAACAGAGAACAAAAATTTAATCAATTGTTTGAAATTATGGTAGAAGATATCTTCGTAAAGGGAGGAGATAGAGAGGCAAAAAAACACACCTTAATTGCTTTGTTCGTCTTGTGGAGAGAACGATGTCGAAGGGTGTTCACAGAATTGAGCAAATCAGTCGAAGATCTCGTAGAAGAAATAGCATGAGAGATTAGTTTCATTGATACTGTGCTGGGGCAGAAAAGAATTATCTTGTTGTCACCGGATATAGGAGGGAGAGAAGAAACCCTAGAAGAGGGTTAGAAAAGGCACATAAGAGAAGAGAGTACATAGGAGTGTACTTGGGAGTGTGTCGGGGAAGCCAAAAAAGTGGCAAAAGAGGATAAGGGGGTGAGAAGAGTACAGCCCAATTCGAAGAAGGATTAATGGGCCAAAAAATTAAAATAGTCAATGTTTTCTTTTGTCAACTCTTAAGCTGTCCAAAATTAGCACAAATGGAAGCAAGCAGAGTTAGGGTTTATTTGTTTTTCATTTGTTTGTAAATAAAGTAAGAAAAAAAATACAATTTTGCTCCCCGAACTTGTCACAAATGTCCAACTTACCCCCCTACTAAAAGTTGCATATTTTTACCCCCCGAACGTTCAAACTGTGTGCACATTGCCCCCTCCGTCATTTTTCTGTTATATGCTCAGTTAAATGATGATATGGCTAGATGACATGGCAAGATGACATGGCATATCATTAAAACCCGACCCGCTAAACCCAAACCCGACCCGAACTCTTCTCTCTCTCTCAAAACCCCAAACCCAACCCTCTCCCTCTCCCTCTCCCTCTCTGCGTCGTCTCTACCTCTCCCTCTCTGCGTCGTCTCTACCTCTCCCTCTCTGGCGTCGCTGTGGCTCCTCTCTCCGCTATCGCTAGCTCTCCGCTCTCTGGCGTCGCCGTTAATTACAGATGGAAGATGCATCTGCGGAGTCGGTTGGAAGACGGTCGGAGATGGAAGATGCATCTGCGGCGGGTCCCGAGTTTTTGGCGGTTTCTTGTAGCGCAACAGGCGATTGCGCGGCTGCGACGGGCGAATCTGATGAGGATTCGAAGTTAAGATTCTTTGGCTGTGGTCTCTGACTACCAGATCATATGTGCGAATTGCGACGATTCGAGAGCGATTCTTTGTCGACCCTAGCCATACCTTTAACAGTAGATCATAAGGTAAGTTATCAATTTCTCATGAATTGCAATTGACATCTATTTGGTTTTCCCCAATTCGTTTTGATCTTAATCTTGATTATTATAGCCAGATAGAGCGGACGAACTAGTTGTTCTTGATCGAGGGCTGCGTTTTGATTTCAAATTCAGCACTCAATCAGACCCATCTCGAATCGAATTAAGTGTTGCAACAGCAAATGAGGTTCTTAATCGAAAATTGAGTCCAATTAATGCTTCTCGAGATGGAGGCAAAACCGGAATCAAGACTCGAATTCAAGTGCCGCAAGGATGAGGTTCTTAATCGAGTTTTTGCAATTCAGTATCGACTAGCGCAAGGTTTGATTATCGACTGGTGCAGTTTTGCGATGATTGGCTTGGCACGAATTGAGTATCAAGAAGAATCTGGAATCGAAATCAAGATTTCAAGAAATCGAGATATCGAATTATAATCTGGTGGCGAATCTGGTGGTGAGGTCAAGAAAAAAATGGTAGTATCGATGAAGAATTGCAAAAAGACCCTTTATTTTTTTGCTGGATGCAAGTTTCGGTGTGGTTTGATTTGATGAAATATTTCAAATATAGAAATGGTAGTATCGATGAAGAATTGTGTAGTGATAGGTTGATGTAATGATGAGTTGGTGTAATTTGAATTCGTGTAACCGTGAATTGATAAAGTAATTAATATTTGGTGTTTTCATTATGTATATTTTATCATCTGAATATCAATCATATTGGTACCGACAAAAGTTAACCATGTTCTAAGTTGCGTACAACACCATAAAATGTCACATAATTTCGACAAACTACAAATAACTACAAGCACACTATATTGTACAAAATTACAAAAATGTCCACAACATTAAATTCATAAACATTAACAATAGGTTGCTCTAAATTACAAAAAAATACATAATAGTCCACACAACTCATAAAATTCGATGTAAGTACATCAAATGCAAAAAATACACAAAATATCCCGCATATGCAAACGATTAACTCGAATTCACTGAACTAAATCAATTGATTATGCATTTAAGTCCTTGGTGTTCGAGAAAACCCTCCGACGAAGGGCGATTGGGGAGACTGGATGTGGGCTCGACTGGTTGCGCCGACTAGCTGTAGGTGACTGGCTGGTTGGAGCAATAGGAGCCAAGAGGTTATAAGAAGTTCGTTTTGCTCGAGATACCCCTCTCTGCTTCTTTTGTTAATGGAGGAGTCAGATCAAGCGGGGTGACTGGCTGGTTGCGCGAGATACCCCTCTCTGCTTCATTAAACCTGTCAATTAACAGTAATTAACCTTAATTAACAGTTTTAATTATCCTAATTAACCCTAATTGACAGTTTTATTTAACAGTAATAATTAACCCTAACTAACCCTAATTAACCCTAATTAACCCTAATTGATCCAAATTAACCCCAATTTTGCAGAAATTGACCCAAATTTACTGAAATTGACTGAAATTAACCCAAAATATATCCTAAATTGACTGAAATTGATCCAAATTAACCCTAATTTTACTGAAATTGACCCAAAATTAGTGAAATTGAATTAAATTAACCCAAATTAGATCCTAAATTGACTGAAATTGATCCAATTTAACCCTAATTTTACTGAAATTGACCCAAATGTGAGAGACAGAGAGAGAGAGTGAGAGAGAGTGAGAGAGTATTTTTTTAGAAGAGAAGCGACAACGACGAAGAGCTTTAATGAACCCTAAACTCCAAATCTGTACATCAATGGCGGAGGAGAGGTAGACACGACGCCAGAGAGGGAGAGCTGTAATTAACGGCGACGCCAGAGCGGAGAGCTAGCGACGAGAGTGAGGTGAGGAAGAGGGAACTATGCGGCAGAAGAGAGAGCGAGAGAGCCACAGCGAGATGGCGAGAGAAGAGAGAGGGAGAGAGCGACAGAAGAGAGAGGGAGAGGGTTCGGGTTGGGTTTGGGGTTTTGAGAGAGAGAGAGAAGGGTTCGAGTCGGGTTTGGATTTAGCGGGTTGGATTTAGCGGGTCGGATTTTAATGATATGCCATGTCATCTTGCCATGTCATCTAGCCATATCATCCTTTAACTGAGCATATAACAGGAAAATAACGAAGGGGGCAATGTGCACACAGTTTGAACGTTCGGAGGGTAAAAAGATACAACTTTTAGTAGGGAGGATAAGTTGGACATTTGTGACAAGTTCGGAGGCAAAAGTGTACTTTTTTCATAAAGTAAAGCAGAACCTTTAAAGGAGAGTTGTAAATTTACTTAAAATTTAAAAAATCAATTAGACGGGAGAGAAAAACCCTCTCTAATTTTATTCAACAAAAAAAAAAAATCAATTACAACTATACATTTCAATGCAAAAAAGACCCGGCATTACTGGGTATTTTGTAAACCAACCCCCGCATTACTAAGAATTTGAAAAGCAATCCCTACATTACCAAATATTTGGATAAAAGTTCCTACATGACTACAAATATGCAAAACTACCCTACAATCCAACCATAAGCAAAAGCTCCCCTGCTTTACCAAAAATACATTATCCTGAAAATCCAAAAACCCAATTAAAACTATCAAACCAAAACATTAGGCCTAACTCGAATAAAAATTTAAAACACAATAAGAGCTAATTCAGTGCATATCACAATCTTCATAAGCAAGATAACATAACTAATCTATTAGAACTATCAAATTTAGGTTGCTATCTCCATATTGTTCTTCATTAAAAAAGTTCAAGTTAAGCCCAAATCCGAAAATAATAAATTAAATATGCTCGAGATGTCATACCAGTAATAGATCACTCGTGATCAGGTCTGAACTTAATGTCAGATTTTAAGCGTTCTTGTGCTGTGTCTTTTCTAGTTGATCCAATACTAAGAAAAACAAAAGTTCCAACAGTTGGTATATCACGTTTGACCAGCACCAAAAAAACATAACGTAAAAAGAACACAATTTTGCAATTCCACTCCAAATCCGAGACACAATTTATAGCTCTAATATGAATCTGAGATGCTTGTATAAATAAAAACAAAAGGCTTAAATATAAAAGAAAAAAATATGCAAACAAAATCAGAGAGATTGCGACTTTATAGAACAAGATCACGGTAAATAACTAACACCATCTTAAAAGCCATCTACAAACTGTTCGTCAATAAATCCCCAAATTTGTGAAATCGCCTACCTGAAGAGAAAAGTAGCGAAGGGTTCTACTTCTATTTCGTTTCATGGAGAAGGGATGTCATGATCGAGGGAGAGGCGGTACTTCCAAATTTAGAATCGGCGCCAATATTTCGTCAATTTCGAAAGGGGGTCTGGAGTATTTCGGGAACTGGCGCCCATTTTTCACGAAAAATTAAAAGGGCCGACTTGTCGAGGCATCGAAAGTACAGTGTAGACGGCGGCATTAGGTGTTGTGCCGTAGGTCGGTGTGCGACTGTGAGGTGCTTGTGTTGTTGTGTTGTGCCGTGGGGTGATGTGCGACTGTGAGGGTCAGGGCCTGCTCCAATGAGAGGGAATGGAAGGGAAGGTTAATTTTTATTTTGTTCCAAAAAAAATTTATGATTAGAAAGAAAAAGAACGAAGGATAAATTATTTCTCCCATACATATAAGAAAGATCAATTCTTGTTCTTCCCAAATTTTGATAGTAATGGAGGATAAACAATATTATAACACTCTAATACCCAAAATATCCCTCATTTTATTTTATAGTAATTAACAAGGATACAAAAGGTAAAATTATTATTTTTTCATGATCTTATTTTCTTCCCCTCATTTCCCCTTCATTAAACATTTTAAAACTCGAGAGCAAGAGAAAACATATTTCTTCCCTTCCCCTTCATTTCCTTTATTTTCATTCTCTTCCCCTTCATTTTCTTTTCCTTCATAAAAAAACTCGGGAGCACACCCTTAAAGAACTGGACGTGAGTTTTGGGTGTATGTGGTGAGAGTTGGAAGCGGTGAGGGTTGGGCTGCAGTTTGTGTTTGGGTTTGGCCCGTTTGGGTTTGAGTGTGGGATGCTGGGCAGAGTAATATACAATATGCATGCACTAATTTTTCATGTGCATACAATCTATTAAATATGATTTGGCAGCATTTTCTTGTGCAGTATTTTGTTTCCAAAAACAACATTAGATAAAAAAATATCGTTGTATAACAGAATCCCCAGCAATTTATGTAAAATGTCGGCTTTTCTGATGTTACAATAGCACTAACAAGTTAATGTCGTCTTTTATACAAGTAACGGTAGCATATAAGGAAATGCTAAAAATTAAGTGTCATCATATACTAGTATTGTTGTCGTGAATTTGTATTTTATCTTTTACTACATAATTTTTCACCAAATTTTACAAACACTATGAAACTTTGTTTTTCGTTTCATAGCATTGATTTTGCGCGTTGAGGAGTCCAAATTACGTGTTTTGAGATTGTTTGGATCGAATCTTTTATTACGTAAGTTTTCACCTAATTTTACAAACACTAAGAAAGTTTGTTTTGTATTCATAGAAAAAAATTTACGCTTTGAGGAGTCCAAATAACGTGTTTTTGAGATTGTTTGGATCAAATTTTACAAACACTACGAAAACTTGTTTTTCGATTCACAACAATATTTTAACACTCTGAGGAGTCCAAATAACGTGTTTTTGAGATGGTTTGGATCGAATCTTTTACTACGTAACTTTTCACCAAATTGTACAAACACTAACAAAGATTTTTTTTCGATTCATTAGCAATCTTTTTATGCTTTAAGGAGTTCAAATACGTCTTTTTAGATCATTTTTATCGTATCTTTTACTACATAACTGATAAGGGAATTTTTCATCACTTTTGACCTACACAAAATATAGAATTTAAATACTTAAACATGATTAAAGTGTACCAAATATTCATAATTCCAATTTATTGAGATTAAATACTTTAATATGTGTTTTGTGTTAATTTCAGGTGAAAAGTACAAAATCTCGCAAAACCAGAACTGTAGATGGATCGGTCTCGTCGTGCCGATCGATTTGATATATCATATGATGATATTTGATGCAAGCATGAGAGAGAAATCGAGCTGTTTCTTCAAACGGGTCAAAGGGCGTGACCCGTTACACGAATGGACGCAAATGGGTCAAATCTGACTCATTTCAGAAAAGGCAACAAATATTCCGACCTGATTTAATCCCTCAAATCCTGCAGCATTTAAACTCTCTACAGACCATACAGCGGGTCCGCTTCCTCTCTCTTACTTGACCTGCCACACGTTGGCCACACGAAAATAGGCGCAGGCGATTAACCCTCTGACCGGTCAACGTTTGTTATGTCCAGGATCCTCTGTGGAAAGTAAATCTTGCGGACTGCGCTGTGTGCTTGTTTACTCTCTCTTTCTCCTGAAGGTGTACGATCTGCGGCACGGTAGTGTACGCATAAAATCTGTGAGGTTTGTTTGAACCAAATTTTTGGCTCCATCCAGCCCAAATCTGACCTCCATTAAATAATCAAAGGACACCTCCATTACTCAGGCCCAAAGAAGAAATATAGAAGAAAATAAAAGCCCATCTCTGTCCATTCCTGACCAAATGGAGATGAACCAATTTCCTGATGAATTTTGGATGATTTAAAGATGAATTAATCTGGATCTTGGAGAAATATCTTCAAGGGTATTTTCGAGTTTTCTCCCTCATCCCTTAACCGAGTTTGATGATTTTTAGACCGTTGGATTCAGCACAAGTGGCTCTATCTACTCATGCAAGTGGAATTCTCAGATCTGGAATTTTCAAATTGTTTTCCCCTCTTTTCTCCTATAAAAGACACTCAAAACCTCTCTCTCAATTCACCTTTGGTCCTCATTGGTCAAACCACCATTTTAGGGGGAAGGTAAGGTCTCTTCCTCTTCCCCCTCCATTGTTAGAGCATCTCGAGCTCCCTTGCTCAGCTTTTGAGCCATTTTCGCCAAGAAACCGTGTCTTAGCACGGTTTTCGAGGCCGATCCGAGGAGCTTTTCCTCTCTCTCCCTTCTCCGAACCGGATACGAAGTTTCTCTCCTCCTCCTCTCACCTGCTCTCAAGGCGCGAAGGCTCGAGGACATCGCCAAGACGGGATCTTGGACTCGAATTCTCCTTTTTTCGGTATTTCTTTCTCTAGATTTAGTGTTTTAATTAGGAATTGTTAGATCTGATCGTAATCTCTTTGTGAAATTGTTCTATATTGATAGATATAATTTGTAGAATTTTTGTGGAATTTTTCTTGCATTTTTCCTATTTTTTCTTTGGGATATACTCAATTTTCTGTGCTGTTTTGATAATTCGATTTAAAATAGAAAAAAAGTCAAAAGTAATTCTTTCTCAATCTCACTGTTTAGATCTGGATCTGTAGTTTAAAAACATAATTTGAATCAATCAATTCTCTGAAATTTCCTATTTGATATGGATTTTAGAAAATCATTGTGTTAGGGACTAAACTGTAATATTAGTATAAATCCAGTTCTGGACCTTTTTGTCCCTGATTATTCATGAACTTGTAGATCTGTTAAAAATACAATTCTTGCATGTTCTTGTAGATCTATATTCAAACTGCAATTAGAAACTTGATTGAACTTTGTTGGATTGATTTTCGATTTGATATGATTTGTTGAAAACTGCTATTTAGACCTAAAAACTTTCTGGACCTTTTCGTGATCTCACCAGGGGCTTATTTGTAATTCAATCATTACTTTTTACTGAAATACCAAACCTGTGAAATTCTTCTGTTCTCTCTCTTAGTATTAAATTGTGAATCTTTGTGCCAAATTTGAGATCTTGTTTTGAGATCTTGTTTTGCGATCGTATATTTTACTACATAACTTTTGACCAAATTTTACAAACCCAAGAAATCTTGTTTTTCGATTCATAACAATCTTTTAATGCTCTGAGGAGTCCAAATTACGTGTTTTTGGGATGGTTTGGATTGAATGTTTAATACGTAACTTTTCACCAAATTGAAAAAGCACTAAAAAAGTTTTCTTTTCGATTCATAGTAATTTTTGTACACATTAAGGAGTTCAAATAACGTGTTTTTAGATCATTTGTATCGTATTTTTTAATGCATGACTTTTCACCAAATTTTACAAACACTAAGAAAATTTGTTTTTCGATTCATAACATTCTTTTAACGCTCTGAGGAGTCCAAATAACGTGTTTTGAGATGGTTTGGATCGAATCGTTCGAACACTCAAACTCCACGTTCGTTTGAACGAACATAGTTGTCAGTTCGAATGAACACATCGTGTTTTTGAAAAACGGCTAGTTTTACTTGCAGTGTGTTAGATCAGACCTCTAGATGCGTTCGAACGCACTGTACAGAAAAGCTGAATTTTATTGTGATCCCTATGTGTTCTATAAATAGGGTTCACTTAATTTCTCTCTCTTCATCTTTTTACAAAAAATTATTCTAGATCCAAAAGAGAGAGAAACCAATCCTTGATCTTGTGAGTCCTTGATAAGTTGAGATAAATCACAAATCCTAGATCCTAGATCTATTTTCGAATCCTTCTACTTCGAGATCCTAACTTGCGTGACCGATCACGTTAGTTCGAAAGTAGTGTGTAATAGGCTAATTACTCTTGTGTAAAGCCCGTCATAGATCGATAGAAGCGTGTAAATCGATCTAGGCAAACCGTGTACGCGTTGATTTGGGTATTCAATCGAAATCCGAAAATGAGCAAGGGCAACCCCGGAGACGTAGGTACTTGCAATCAAACGAGTCGGTCGATTGAGCAAGTAGACGGTACTTGCAACCAATCCTTGTGATTTTCATCGAAATCCTAATTCAAAATTGTCAAATTTTATCAAATTTATGCATGCATGTGTATAACACTTATACACGTTTGATTCGGCAATCGAATCGATGGGAATTTCTCTGATACCACTGATGGGAATCGTCCAGCCCCGCTCCCCGCGCAGCAGATGAGAAACGCGGAACGTACTCCCTAAACCAAGATCACGCCATCGATTCGCCTTACAAATATTTATGCAATACCCAGTATAACAAGCCATACCTTGTGAAATTTATCACGAACAAAGGGTTGATGCTGTTGGATAATTCTAACCTAGAGGGGGGGTAAATTTGGTAATCTAACGTACACTTATTTTAGATGATAACCTAATTTACGGTGCGGAATTAATAATAATTTAGATGATAAAGATGATACCGTACTTACACTTGAACACAAGATTTTGTTTACGAAGTTCGGTAGGTGGTTGCTATGTAGATTTAACTCACCCTTTACTCGCTTAATTGACCGACTCAATTATTTGCGAGTACCTACGTCTCCGGGAATGCCTTGTGCCTCTTTTTGGCTTTCGATTGACTTCCAACTCACTCGATTACAAGGTGTTGCCTAGATCGATTTACACGCTTTCTATCGATCTATAGCTTAGGCTCTTTACAATTTGTTGCACTAGCCTATTACAAATTTTCACTAATCGAGCTACAACGTGATCGGTCACGTGAGTGGGATACGATTAGTGGAGGATTTCGAAAGTAGATCAACGATCTAAAGAGGGTTTCTCAAGCTATCAATGGATATGGATAATCAAAGTTTAGGGTTTCTCTCTTTTGGTTTTGAAAGTTTGAAAGTGAAGAAGTGGGAGAGAGAAGCCCTAGAAGGATTCTATTTATACTCTCTATAGAAATCCTTCAGAAAACTGCCAGTGCGTTCGAACGCACAATGTTCGTTCCGAACGCACTTGCAGTTTGTACTAGCCGTTTCAAAATAACGTGCAAGTATATTTGTGGGTCCGTTCGAACGGACAAAGTCCGTTCATAACGGACTCAATTATACATTGCATTTTGTGTTCACAGAAAGGATTGTCCGTTCAACGCACTTAAATGGTGGGTGAACGGATTCTAAATGTCCGTTCGAACGGTCACGTTTGTTCGTTCGAACGCACACAATCCTGTGACAGTTTTGGTTCTTATCAAGAGATAATATTTTGATATGTGGCAAGTCCGTTCTGAACGGACTTTGAGTTCGTTCAGAACGCACTTCATGCTTGATTGAACTCTTTGTTATTTTGAACATGATTTTACTTGAGATCTACTAGGTTTTTACCTATGGTTTATTTGTGGCGCATCCCACTCACGGAAGGCTTCAACATCTTGATTCTTGATGTATTCCAATGGCCTTCCTTGTGTTCTTCTTGTCTTGTTCATCTTGAGACTTCACAAGCCCTCCTTCATCTTCGTATCGTACCTATGTTATCCTGCACTTTTCTGGATGTATACGTTAGTAATAACAGTGTTTTGAAATAATCAAACTATCAGGAAATTTGAACCAACAGATGCGTTTGTTTTTCCTTTTATGCTTGCTTTCCGGCAACGCGTGCGGCCCACACCCGCACGACTCAACAACGTCGAATAGGTACTTCGCCTTCTCAATTGAACCAAAACGAATTCAGTCAAACTTCAACTTCTCACTCGTTTATCACAACCAAGAGTCACACGTGTGACTCGTCTACTCGTATCACAACCAAGAGTTCCGTGCGTAAACTTTCTTAATCGTTTTCTTGATCTCTAATGGAGAAAATTAGACTAATTTTCTCCTTCTTCTCTCTTATCTCTTTGGTGTTCATACTCTCAAGAACAATTCTCGGAAAGTTGCCTCCTCTTAGTTACACGTTTTAGAATGAACTTAGACATGATTAGATCTGTTGGAGAGAGAGAAACATCATATATATACTATATAGGATAAGGATGGGCCAAATCGTGTGTATAACTATTATTCAGTGTAAGAACACCTTTTGTTCGAACGAAGGTAAGGTTCGTTCGAACGGAGAGACTTCTGTCTCTGAGTTTCCCAAGTGTAATCATATTACAATTAAACATGTATGCTTCCGTTCGAACGAAGCTAAGCTCCGTTGGAACATCTCCTGAAAATCAGTTGTACATAATCTCATTATACACTTGATCATTTTCACGAACGTGTACGTTCGTTTATATTTATATGCACATTTTTATCGATTTTTGTCTTTAGCAAATCGCTAGTTAGTTTAGTGAGAAATAACTAACCGGATTACCTATAACGACCTAGTATTCTAACAAAGGTGTATAGTTTATTAGGGAACGAGTGAGAGACCCTCCAACCGTGTATCTTGTCCTAGATCATACCATAAAAAACGAATACTGAATCGAACCCGAAAACCCTATAGTCTAGTCTCAAGTGTATCCTTTTTACCGATTTTTCTTCTTTGTTCCGAACCAACAAAATACCGTTTCGATTGTTCCGACTTAACCAAACTATTTTCTTGATTAATACAAATTCTTGTCGTGGAATAAAACCACACCATACTTATCGTGCGATTGCAATCCTTTTTAAGTTTTTTTCTAGGGCTTTATATATCGGATCACTCCCGTAATCAACACTTGGCATATCTCTTTTTCACTGGTTCTCACTTTTTCAACTAGTTTATGCTAACCATCTCCAAGTTCACACCCCAAAAATAATCATTACTAAATAAATTCAAATTCTAAAATCTCAACAAATTAGTATTACAGTCACGGTTATCGAGTTTAGTAAAATTCGGATAATTACATCATTGTGAAGAAAGCGTATGAAAAGAGGCATCTAAAGAGGAGGCATGAAGAACAAAAGATGAAAATAATGCAAGGAAAACGAAGACTCGGATTTCATATTATGTGGCCTCGCGACGTTGCTGAGAAGTGGTTCGAAATTGTAGTAGTGACATAATTTGCAAAACCTTGGTTCAAAATTGAAGTAGTGATCATTTGTTAAACCTGTTTTGCTGGAAAATTGAAGTATCAACCAGTTTTGCCCAACGATTCTGCAAAAATGCTTCTTTTTCGCCACAGTTGCTGGCCAAAACACTAGAATTGCAAAATTTATAAATATCATGTCGTTTTTGCAAATTGATTTTAAATCAATGTTACGCATCATTTTTTTTCGCATAGATTCTGATTTTACTCTTTTCCACTATAGGGTATTACTTGTTCTATTCACAGATGCCTCCTGTTTACCCAATATGGACTGAGATTACTCTATATAACATACAAGTCTGAGGTCTAAACCAATGTACACGAGTATCCGACCACGAACAAAATTTAATACACAGTACCCTAATCACTATCTTACTACCAAACCCTAAAACTAAAATACTAAAGTTAAGTTCACATCTTAAATCACAAAAATAAAAAAAAAGTTAAAACAAACACGCACACGCACATTATATCTCTGCACAAAATCACACAACACCCCTCTAAATTCTTCAATGGAACCCTGAATATACAAAACTTACAATGCGACACACGCATCCTAAAAGTCAAAAGCACGAGACAGGTTTAAATTTTCATTCGACGAATATGAATTTGAGTTTGTTCTACTAGGATTGTTGTTGTTGTTGATTAGCGAGTCGTTCTGCCACATCGGCAAGAGATTTGAGGTTACATTTTATTACTGCCTCGATGAAATAACAAGTCTCTTCTGCGGTATTTCCCTCTGGAATATCGACCACGAATGACTCCACCACGGTGGTACACGGCCTCCCGTCAATGCTCCCATTGTGCACCGTTATTATCGATGAATAATTCTGGATACACAAATCAGACAAAAATTGCTCAAAATTAAATTTTGGGTCTTTACAACAACAAAAAACTAAATAGCTTACAAAATGCGTTACTGGCAAGCGAACATGATTTGCATGTAAGCATTTGATGAAACAGTAACATCTTAAACTTAACAAGTAAGAAAACACTTTAAACAATACCAAATAATATTTCACTTACCACCATGACAATTATGACTTACCAGTGTGACACAATACGTTCACCAGGTACCCCCATGAAAAGGTAAGTGGAATGGAAAGAAGGATACCTTGAGTCTGTGGTCACCACCAACAATACGAATACTAAGAAGGTGTTGATCATCGTCGAGCCGTTCTAATCTCTCGGTGGACGTGGTCGCCGGCAATCCAGACTTAACGTTGACCTCTCTTAAACTCCCAATTTCCAAATCACCCCTCACGACACATCGGCTCACGAACGGCTTGTACTTCTGCGGCTCATCAAAACTCCTCACCAACGACCATACCTAATAACCCCCAACCAATCAATCAATCAATCAATTTCATATCCTAATTACAACAATTCATTACAAAATATCAAAAGGGGACGTTAATTACGAGGTGAACGGGGGCTTTGATGTGTTTGACGAAGGTGGCAGTGCACTGATTCTCACTCGTCTCGTGCTGGTGAAGCCGTCTCACGTACTCTGAGTCCACCGCCGCCAGAGATCCGACGTTGAATCTGCTGCTGGGACCCACATCGTCGACCAGTCTCCAGCCGCCAGGATAGCCCTGTCTGCCGTTGCTTATCAAGCCCACCATGATTGATATAGGTGGTTTCTTTGAGTTCGGCTTGGATTGGGTTGAATTGTTGGGAGAAGAGAAGAGAAGAGAAGAGATAGCTTCTTGTGCTGTTCTTCTCCGCTTACTTTCTCTCTTTTCTTTTGTTATGTTAATTGTTTACCAGAAAACGATATAATCCTCACGTGGTCTCTGGGTCCCGCCACCTACCGTTTATTCGCGTCTCAAAGCATATACCTGGTCTATCGTTTATTTAATTCATGGGCCTGAAATTTTATGTTCAAAACTTTTATGTTGTCCATACATGATTTTGCCCTGTTGCGCGAATATTTCAAAAAAAATGAACCGTATCCGTATCGAATACGTATCGGATACGAACACACATCGATACATATTCGATACGTCACGTGATGTATTAGATTATTTTAATATATAAATTTGAACAGATACGGTTCCGATACGGCACGATACTTTTTCGATACGGCTGGATACGATTCGGATACGTCTAGATACGATTGGCTAACCAATTGTTTTTTTTTTTGTTTTTTCGCCCAACATAAAAATACCTAATATTTTTACTACTCAATAATTTCTTACATCACATTTTTTTTATTTTATTTATTCTTAAAATATCCAAATCGATAATACAACATCTTGATTTTTGTAATAATTTAATAAAATTATTTAAATATATAAATTTGTATTATATTAAAATAGTATTAAATAATATACATATATAACATATCGTATTCTAGACTTTTTAAAAAATGTCGTATTACCGTATCGATATCGTATCGGATACGATACTCGTACCCATATCCGTACAACATATGAGTTTTGATGGTTGGTCCGGTCTGATGTCTCCGGGTCTTGCTTAGCGACGGTAATCAATATCTCGGTCCCGGACGCATGTCCCCGAATCCGGCCTTTCGGATAAATGTACATGTTTGTATAGTTATGCATATGCAGATCTTTTAATAAAAAATACTTAAAAATATGAATGAATTGATAACATTTTGGAAAGAATAAAATAAATTGTCGAGAGGATTTAAAAAAATTTAAAAGACATGTTCAAAATTTTAAAAAATTTAAAAGACATGTACTCGCGCCGTAATGCAATACGCAAAATATATGATAAATTTCGCTGATATTTCACTTAACCGTGTTGATATTAAGGAGTCGTCGTATGAAGTGACAAGTCGATGAGATCGTGTAAAAAAAAATATATCTTAACATAGACGATAAGTACGAAAAAATATTAAAGTTACAATTGCCAAATTTATTAATCACCAGCATGCTTGTTATCTCTGTTATGTTGAATAATTAATTCATTTTTTTGAATGAAATATATTAAATTCAAAAATATAGAGCTTTTTAAAACAACAAATGAAAAAGATTCATAATGCTAGGAGTTGATTAAATTGGCATAGGTATAATTCGACTAAAGTAATCTACAATTTTAATTAAATTATGTTGCATTGAAATAATTAAATATAATGTTTTTTAAAAAACAATATATTTGATATATTTTTGTTACCTAAAATTTAATATGATATAGTCCGATAATAATGTTTCTACATGTGAGCATGTTTACACATTGAATTGTGAACCCGGTACATACATTAAGAAACTTGAGTAACATAACCTGCCGGCTCTTCTGAGCACTTTTTGTAAACGCCTCCTGTTTACAGGATATTAACGGAAATGCCACTATTTATGTATGCATGACGTCATCTTTAATGGATATATGCAAATATGGTTGGCCAAATGGCCATGCTGAACAAGCAATGGCAACCACGTAATTTACTCAAAAACCAAGGTTCGATGTTACTACATGATAAGTATATAAAAAGTATTTTGATGTTCCTTTCGGCGAAAAAGACGTCCCCGCAGCCTATTAATCAATCCAAGACGTGTATTTCATGGAATCGACGATCCCTGATCATCCACGTGGCGACATCCTACAGGACCGCCCTTGAGATATTAAATCTGGTAAAGAACGAGGAGGATTATAAGAAAAAAATTACTCCGTAGAAACTACACAAAATATCTTCGTTGTTTGACCAATAATTTTATGAAAATTATTTTAAGAGAAGTAGTGGATAATGCATGGAGGTAAAGAGACAAGTAGGGACATTGAAGAAGAGGATAAGGTTAGGAGGAGGAGAGAGAGAGAAAAGGTAAGTGGATAAGAAGGTTAAAAAGAAATGAAATTCATAAAATATAATGAATGGCGAGATAATTAAGGTGTTGCTTCCAGTAAGAGCATGCCTCTGGCCTATAATTTGCAGGGCACATGGGTTTCGTTATAATTTTATATCCGAGACAAATCCAACGGCTATATCATTATATCATGGTTTCCATTTGAGATAATCCAAAATACCTCTCTCCGTGTGCTGGAAAGGGCGGTATTATTTTCTAGTGGTGATGTTTATTTGTCTAAAAACCTTTTTTCTCTGGAAGCATGAATTTTATTCTAGAAAAAGAAAAATAACAACCATACATTGTATGAAATAGGAAACAAAAATTGCATTATTATCCATTTGTATTATTTGTATTGCTTGAATAATTAATGTTTTTTTATATTTCATATTTTTAGTATTTCAGAATTAATATTAAACGGTTGTCAATGAATCAATAGTCTAGTTGGTTGATTCTGAAACATAAAAAATCATATGTTGTGAGAGATTGTGGATTCAATCTCCAGTGATATCAATGGATGTATAACATATAAGATTTTTTTATTTATTGTAAAATAATAATAATAATAATATTAAACGACAAAGTGCATGTGAAATTATTATTTTTGTTCCTTCATTTTTTTTACTTTGTATGTTCAATATATCTTTTTACTTGTCTAATGTACTTTTTCATATATCCCACAAGTATATATTTTTATTGTGAGTATTTGGTTTTGCATGCCAATTTATACTTGTTGAATGAATGGTGCTAGGATCATTCTCGTCATCATTCCCAAAATCACTCTCGTCCATATCATTTTTACAAAAATGAGTGAAGGTGAGAAGAAAGACATTTTTACAAAAATGAGTGAAGGTGAGAAGAAAGATAAGAGTGGCCATGACATTACTCTCGGTGAATATATTTTCTTTTGTATTCAATAATATATCTTTATCGATTCACTTGGCCAATATATTTTTGTAGGTATTCAACAAACAAGTTTTATATATTGAGAAATGTTTTTTCATTGTCCTTGTCTGTACTTCGGAACAATGTTGTAAAAAACGAAAAACGGTACGAAACGGTGACTTACAGTTTTAGTGTTTTAACCGTAAAACTATCGTAAAATGGTTAAAATATTGTAAAACACGGTCAATAAAAACGATAATAATTTATAACAATTCAAATTCAAATTCAAATATAAAACAAACAAAAATAATTATATTAACACATAAAAGTTGAAATAATTTAATATGTATATAATATACAAACAATAACTCAAACTTATAATTTGCATCCAAACATTTCACTGGACATCTCCAATTGTCCAGAAAATTATGCACAAATGACCCTAACCTTCCTTTATTTCTTTCGGAAACTTCATAACCATTACAAAAAAACAAATTATACGAATGTAACTGGTACGCTGTCGAAATAGGTCAAACGATCTCTATTAAAGCTAATTAATCATTCTTGGTAATTTTTACATGCAAGACCTCATAATTATGTAATTTATCAGTTTTTATCTCCCTTTTGCTTTATTTTCCTAGCCCACAAAGTTCCATATTTTTGAACTAACAATATGCATAACTGATTAATATCTGCAAAATGTAAAATGGGCTGAGAAAAATATAATGAAAATATAATGGGTCAAAATAAGAAAATATCTTAGGCCCAACAAAATTTACACCGAGCTTTAGCCATGCCATGGTAGCTCGTATTAAGCTCGAAACGAATTCGAACTTATTTTTGAAACTAATTATTAATATTATAATTATAATTTGAAATTGTTCAACGAATCATCTCAAGCCCAATTTTATTATACAGCTCAAGGCCATCTTTTCGCTTTCTCTTACTTATTAATTTCTTGTTTCGTGAATTAACAAGGCAAATACAAGACATGCAAGAATTTAAAATTGAAATAAATCTGAGGCAAGAAAAGACTAAATTAAGGCAACCAAATTGACAAGCAAGGTAAAAATTAAAATCCTAGAACCTATCTTAGGCTAAAAATTGAAAAAGACAAACAAAAAAAAAATGGTAAGAAATATCAACCTTTCAAATATTTACACTTAAGCGTTGTTTCTCACTTTCTCTTGATACGAAGATTGTTTTGGGTTGGTTTATTATGTTGTCGTGTTTAGTTTTTTGTCATGTATTTTTTTATTGTATTCTGGTTTATTACTTGTAATGTTTTAATAGATATTCTGCCATATTTTGGTATTAAAATGTTTTAGTTTATTCGCAATTTTTTTTAAAAAAATCAGTCAAATACAAATTAGTTTTATAATTGAGTTATCGTTGAGCCGAGCCGACCTAGTTATAATTATAATGGGACGGGTCGAGTTCGGGAAAGTCTTCCTCATACTCGAACTCGAATTTTCGGGTATTACCCGAACCCGAACCAAAAATAGCCGCAGATAAAAAAATCATACCTGAACCCGAACACGCGGGTAACGGGTATATCCGAAACCGTTACTCGAAAATCACCAATAAAAAATCTAAAAAAATATCATACAAATACGTAAAATCACCAACAATTTTAAATACATAAAACAACCAACATGTACAAAATACATTAAAAATCCAAATATTACAAATAATTAATCTATAAAACATCCAAATTTTTTATATTATTGGATATTTTCGGATTCGATTTCGGATCGGATATTTTTTCGGGTAACGGATATATCCGTGGGTAAAAATTTACTTCCGTACCCGATCCAAACCCGAAACGGATATGTTATTCCAGATATTGCCCGACCCACGAGTATTTTTCGAATATTATCCGTCCGTTCGGATCGAGTATTCGCGGGTTCAGATTTTACCCGACTCATTAACATCCTTAACCTGAACCATTAAAAGAAGATGGATTTGGATTTATAAAACCGAGGTTAGGATTTACCGACCTACATAGAACCGAGAACTGAATTCTCGAAAATATATGGCATTTAAGGCCCTGGCTTTTGATCCAGCAACGTTTCTGCCCAGAAATAATAAAGCCCAACCAAAGAGCCCCTTCATTACATCTTCTTCATTAGTCACTAATCCGGTAAGAATAATAGTTAGTAACAGTTATCTTATTGTGACTCCATCAAGGCATGAACCAAATCGAGACACGTGGACAAAAACTAGATTATAAACGTGGCATGCACCAGGGCCGTCAATGTCGATGGCGCTATTCCAACGGTGGGCCTGAGAAAATATGTAAATAAATCTCTTTGATAGGAGCCCACTTTGGCCATTTCTGTGAAAAGAATTCTCCCCTCCCGTCAAAGAGACAATACTAGAACTCATGTGAAGCCACGTCGACGTTACTGTTCACCAGATACTGTTCAAGCCTATTCACCTTGTGCTGTTCACCCTGTACTGTTTACGCATGTTCACCCGACACTGTTCACGCCTGTCGAACGGTACTGTTCATCTTGTTACTGTTCATCGATTTTTTTAATTTTTTCTTATTTGACATATGTTTTGTGTTTTAAATAAAATATTTGAATTTTTCATCGTATTAATAAATATAATTGACATATGTCTTGTGTTCTAAATAAAATATTTGAATTTTTCATAGTATTAATAAATATAATTGACATATGTTTTGTGTTCTAAATAAAATATTTGAATTTTTCATCGTATTAATAAATATAATTTGTATACTAAATTTTATTGTTAATAAAATACTATTCACACAAATACTTTTTGTTAGCCTGAGCTGATATTATTTTTTTTATGCTTATTATAACATTTATGAAGATTACTTTTGTTTTTAAATTAACATTTATGCTTATTTTTTGAGGAAGAAAAAAATTTGCATTTATTGCATAATACTTGTGAGACTATTTAATATCAGCCTTTTTTTTTTAAATTAACATTTATGAAAATTATTACTTTTGCGAAATAATATATCAAATAATATATAGAATTATTACTTTTGATTATTATATTATTTCTTATCAAATAATATATCCCGCAGCGAAGCGCGGGCTATTTTCCTAGTACCTTAAATAATATAACCCAATGATTAATTTAATACTATTTTTTAGTTAATTAGATTGTGTTATTCAGCCACGTGGATCGATCAATAAAATAAACATTTTTAGATAGTACTTATCTTCGAAAAAATAAAATAAGTTGTCGGTGACATTGAATAGGACTTGCATAATTCAGAAACACTAGAGCGAACCCCATGTGTCGGACATTGCGGATACCCGATAGATACGGATGCGATACTGTTCGGAAGATACGTCATAGGATCTCAAATGTTTTGTTGCACATAATATCATTTTTTTTCGATGAAGATTTCGTTTCATTATCTCCTTATAAACGTTAAATTTAACAAAATCATATTGTTTTGTTGCACATAGGATCTCAAATGGTGATGTTGAGGACAAGATAAGCCATGTCCATGGCTAGTGAAACTTCTAAAAGATGGCACAAGGAAGCACGGTCATTGGCCAAGGTATCCATATATCTTGTATGTGCCACATGGTCGACACGCGTAGGTCCGGGGAGCCATGCCAACATCATCATTTCAAATCATAAATTAGCAACGACAATTCTTTTTTCTTCAGAAAATAAATGAACACTATGTCAATTGTCATTTGTCAGTGTGTCATGTCACACTTGGCAGTTTCACAAATGTTTCAATATTTGTTTCACACGGTTCGATTTATTTGAATACCGACAAAATCAAACCAGTCGAAATCTGTTTAATCGGTTCGTGTTTTTATTCATTTGATTCGGTTAGGTTAAAAAATGATGTTATTAAGTTTATTCGGTTCGATTTTGATGTTTTGAAAATCGATTAAATCGAACTGACTGAATGATATTTTATTTTTCGTATTTTTATAATATGTTGATGTTAAAATATTAAAAATTAATATAATAATTTTATAAAAATAATAAGTTATGAGTTCAATTTTAATTGACATTAATAAACGGATGACAAATAACATTTTTCCATTGAAATAACAAGATCTTTTCATATTTTTAATAAACAAAATTAAAATTTTGTTAATTATTTATTTTTATTTTAAGAATATAATATCTTTATTCTGATTGATTTTTAATCGTTTGGAAAGTTATCTTGATATATGGTCTTATCCGGATCAGTTTAAAACGACACCGGCCAAATAAACATCCCTAAAAGCGTACATACTAAAAAAAAAATCTAAATAATCGCTGATTTTATTAGAATTTAAAAAACAAACTCACATTTATGGTTTGTGGGTTTGTGTTTGTGGCTCTATATTTTCTGTAAAAACAAACTTATACAAGTTTTCCGTATTATTTACTCCATTGCAAAACTTAAACTTACCATTGAATGATATTGAAATTATTTTAACCAACTTATCCCTTTATATTTTCATATTTAATTAATAACGATAATAACAACAACAAAAATAGGATATAAAAAATCATGAACCTTAAAAATATTATTTTAACTTTTCTTTATTGTTCACATTATTAATAAACCTAGTTGCAAACTAAAATTAGTGATAGAAAAAATATATTGGACACTAACGACCAAAAGAGTTGCACCTCAAAACTCAAAAGAAAGCAACTTGAAATCCAAACAAACTTTTTTTGGGTGAACATTTTAAATAAACGAGGCACAAATTTGTGATTATTTGGTAACATGAAAATGTAACCAATTTCGGACAAAATGATATTTGTTTGTAATTCAAAATATGTTATCCGTATATTCGACGAGTATCCGACGAATATCGGTATTCGATACGATACGATTTGATTTTTAAAATATCCGTCATAGTCTTATCAAGTGTCAATATCACATTGGACGACTCAAATAAACCTCGATCTAGAAATAAGGAAAAACCAACAAGTAAAACGGTATCTATGGGCTAATATGCAGAGTGTTGTCTATTTGTGATGATCAAGGTTAAATATGCTCTATAAGAATCTAAGATTGATTAAATTGACATTATTTGTCATGTAATGCACAAAAAACCAGGGAAGAATAAACAAATTAGGTTCGTATATTTTGATAGATAGACCGAGACAGATCTTAATCTGCTTAAAAAAGTAAGCACTGGATAAATATTTTGAGAAGCGACAAAAAAAAACGAATAAATGAAGAAAGTTCAGATCCATTCATTAACATTAATGAGATTCGAACATACAATCTTCCACAACATATGATTTTATATTTCACACATAACTATTGGGTCATGAACCCATTAGCTATTTTGAGAAGATATAAAAAAATGAATAAATAAAGAAGGTTCCGATTCATTCATTGATATCAATGAAATTCGAACACACAAACTCTCACAACATATGATTTTGTATTTCACATCCAAATACTGAGTCATGAACCTATTGGATATTTTGAGAAACTACTAGTGATATTATAATATAATGTTTCGTACATTTTAATTTAATATAGAGGCCATTTCACCAAAACGTTCATTAGATACTAATTAACGGGTAGCATATAATTAGGGCTGCAACTTTAGCTCGTGGCTCGTGGCTCGCTCGAGCTCGACTCGATAATAGTTCGATAATAGCTCGCTCGATATTAACTCGAAATTAAACGAGCCGAGCCGAGCTAGCTCGAACGCTTATTGAGCCGAGCTTGAGCCAGACTCAGCTCGCTCGCTCGTATTAAGCTCGAAAAGAATTTGAGCTCGATTTAAAAAATTAAATATTTTTATCATAATTAATTCATATTATATATTATTATAATTAGAAAATTTTATAAAGAAAAACTTTATCCCCATAATAATTCCAAGTCAGGTTACAACTTAGGTCTAAAAAAGAATATTAATTAAGGGAGACAAATTAATAATACCAAGTCAAAATCTTATTTTTTTATGTTTTGTGTTGTATGTTTGATTTATTATTGTTATGTTTTAAGAAATTTTGGCATTTAGAATATTTTTTGTTTATTCGCAATTATTACAATCTTTTTAATTAAAATTCAAGTTGTTTTTTTTAATTGAGCTACTGTTGAGCCGAGCCGAGCTAGCTCGAATTAGAACGAGCCGAGGTTGAGCTTGATATTTTAGCTCGAACCATAATTCTAAACGAGCCGAGCCAGCTCGAGTAAGTTCCGAGCCGAGCTTGAGCTTGAGCTTGGCACAGCTCGCTCGAGCTCGACTCGTTTGCAGCCCTACATATAATTGACATATAAATTTTATTAATTGTCAGTGAAGGATCCGTTCAAAGATTATTGTATAATTTTTTTTTAAATGTTTGGACTTTGGAAGAGACATTTCTATATAAACTTCGATTCGATCAGAATATATACTTTTCCTTGTCTATATGCTAATTAACTACATAACGTGTTAATAATCTATTGTTAACCATTATATAGAGTATAATTTGGTGAATTGTGGGGGCAAGACATAGAGGAGGTGGAGTGATAAATTAACTACACCAGACTTAATTTAGGAAATGCAAATTTTATATTATTTTTTTATATATAAGATTATAAATTTGTTTGTTTTACTACGTCTCAGATGCATAATGTGAAGTGATAAATTAACTACACCAGACTTAATTTATTGTAAAATTAATTTCGAATCAAAATCATTTATAGTGAATTATATAATTATATTATACGATTTTTTGAAATAATGAGATGAATAGATTTATGTAAACTTATTATTTTGTAAGAATTTGGAGAGTTGAAGATAAAATTGATTGCGAGGATCCAAATTTTTATTTTTTTGAAGAAAAGAATCCAAATTTAGATTGTTTCCTTTTTACGTTTACAAATTATAATTTGGAATTTTGAGGCGTGAACGTAAAATTGATCATGTTGATTTTTTTTTTAATTATAAATGGATATAACGACCATTATATCATTTGGAATATTTTTATTTTTGAAATGATCGTTTATATTTTGAAATTACAATATCTACTTTTTTATAGACATCTAAATTATTTTAATATAAATATTTTGTTGAAAAAATATGCCATAATATTATTTTTAACAAAATCATCTAAAAAGACTTAATATAATTTTGTACATAACTTTGTTTATTTTAACAAAACATTTCAACTGGTTTATTTTAACAAAATATTTATATTAAAATAATTTCAATACATAGAAAAAACATTGTAATAATTTAGAACATATTATTAAATATATGAAAGAAAAAAACAAACATTTGGAAAAAAATTATAATGAAAATTATATCTACAAATTAAGTAAAATGGAATTTATATTTCTAATATAATATAAAAAAATTATTTTTATTAAATATGAAAGGTGATTATGAAAAAATCGTGTTATTTGATTGGAAATGTATAAGTTGTATCATTCTTCAAGGCGTGATATTATTTCTTATTTGATACTTATAAAAAACATTCAAAAAGTTGCCAAAAACGGGTTTCGAACCTTGATCCCCACTGCAAAACGCTCATGCACTTTTAATTATCCATGAACCTATATATAATAATAATTTATATCATTATTTAATCAATAATATGACTTTTAAAATGTTCAAATTAATATGAAAAATAATTATAAATAAATTTGTATAAAAAATAATAGACATTAAAATTAATAGTTCAAAAATTAGACATACTGGGAGAATACTCGCGCAACGCGGGCAAAATGTTAATTATGTTTTTCAATGTAATACAAAATACAAAAATTAATATTGATGGATTTTTAAATTAAAATTCTAAAAATAACATTCTTATATATCTTATGTTTTATAATTTTATATATTAATTTATTGATATTTCAAATATAAAATTTTCATTTTTCATTACATTCACATTTGATGACGACACAGACGTGCAAACCAAGAATCATTTCTCTTCCAAAATATGCAAATAAATAGTAGTGTATATTTTGGATCCAAGGAAAACTTTTCTTGTCATATTTCAAAATATGCAAATACTCAGACAAGTATTGATCATAAAATCAATCAAATAACATTAAAGATGTAATAGTTCCAAAAATAACTTGGCATGAGTATTGGTCTTATTATGGAGTGAAACCCAAAAGAAGAACAACATTGGTTTAAGAAGACATTTGGAAATTTATTGGAAACAAGAAACTTGAGTGTGTCCATGCCATCCATGGCAATGAATCTCAATTCTCAATCTCTATGACTAATATAATGTTTTACTAAAATCATTTAAAGACATTTTATCTTAATTAATAACCTTCCAATATCACACGTGACAGATCAGAGTAAGACTATGGCTGTACTGCATGGTAATTGATTAAGCATAGATCCTCTGTTACGTGACCTATGTATATAATATGTGCTCTATTTTCCATGGTTCTCACAATCGGACTCGGACTCGGATCCGATCGGGCTCCGTCGACTCGGAACTCGGGCAATTCGGACACGAGTTAAAAAAAAAAATGGGACTGTTGCTGAAAAATTGCCAAAAATAAAAATAATTCTTTTTAAATTTTTTTTGATAAACATTCATAAACATGATAAGAACAAATTCAACTAATAGAATCCAAAAATTGATGAACATTCATGAAAGTTGATATAGAGATGAAATTATTTGAGTCAATAAAGAGAACGTGATTTTATCATTTTATGACGAGTGTGGCCAAGGTGATGGAATGGCATGTTAAAGTTGATGATGCACAGTTGAAAGTTGATATATGATATGGCCATTGTTTATGTTATTCATAGAGTGAAAACTTGCATGTACTATAAAATAAAAAATTGCATGTTGAAAACTTGAAAAAGACTAACATGTTATTCGCAAAATTCAATTATCATTCATTTCAAAATTACAAAAATATATAAAAATTTGTAATATAAACATGAATATAAATATCTAAAGAAAAAGAAAAAGAAAAAGATGACTCGGGACCGAGATACTCGCCCGAGACTCGTCTCGGATGAGGCCGAGTCCGAGTCAACTCGGCCGATTTTTTTTTTTATCTCGGCCGAGATTACGAACCGTGCTATTTTTCACCCAATTTTAATTAATGATGACATCACGAAAAGTTGGGTGAAATTGAGGAACATGCCGTAATTTTCCATAAATTATCTGGTTAATGTGTTACTGAGTTACTATGATACTACAATTCCTGAATCACGCCTCACCAGTGTCTCGTGACTGATGTTCATGTACCTAGTTTATATGTAATGCTCTATGTTACGAGGATACTTCAAAAACGCAGAAGTATCCTGAGGATACGGGTATCCGATACGGATACGGGTACGATACGGCTCGGATACGTATCGGATACGCCACGTGGCGTATTTCCGATTATTTTAATATTTATTTTTTTCGGATACAGCGGGGATACGGCAGGATACGGCTGGGATACGTTCAGGATACGGTTGGGATACTTCATTTATGATATTTCGGCCCATTATATATTTTGGCCCATAATATTCTTAAATAAATTATATATTATACTTCTAGGATACTTCTAGGATACTTCTAAATTAGTTCTAGGATACTTCTAGAATAAATTTAGAATACTTTTATGATACTTGTATTGTTATGTTGATTTTATTTATTGTCATGATATTTAAATTCAAAATATTATTTAAGTTATTATTTATTTATTTATTATATACAATATAAATATATTAAAATAATAATTATATAGCCATAGCATCAATAATAGTTTCTGGCAAGTTTCTGGCAAGTTTCTGGCAAGTTTTCTCTTTTAATTAAAATTTTCGAATATTTAACATTATTTTTGGAGCCTGAGCATCAATAATAAATAAGTCAAGCATAAAATGCATAAAAAGATTTTTCTCCACTTCATTGAATTAAATTGTTGGTTTTTAAAACGAATTTTCACCGAACCACATTTCTACTCTCAAAATTCTAATTTTACATAATATTTGAAGAATTGTGGTTGAAATCTTTAAGAGATTCTTTCGGGGATTCAAACCCTAATCAATGAATTCACTAAATTCATAAGTTTTTGACAAATTGATCAATCCTTGACTTACATGACACACCATTTTCAATAAATAAACCCATTTTAAACTTGGAATTTCTAAAAAGCTTTGCTTGAACCAATTTAGTAAGTTTTGCTTGAATCTAAAATATGACCATTTGTACTTAAAGGGCCCAACCATTCATGGGGATTCGAAATTACACTAACGGGAACCAATTTGCGCTCAAAGCTTGATTCGATGAGCTCATGCACCTTGATTAAGTAATGAGTGGTGTGAGTCATGACCACTTGTTGGCTAAAGGGGTGCATGAGTCGTAGTAAACCAAAGTAGCCGGTTCTTGGTGTGAGTCATGATCAAGAGTCGATGCGAAAAAGTTTTCTACAATCACGGATTAAAGCGCTTTCGATTGTCGAGTCCGTGCGATTGATTAAGTAATGAGTGGTGTGAGTCATGATCACTTGTTGGCTAAAGATTGCGCGGATCCATGGGGTTTTACTAAGTAATGAGTGGTGTGAGTCATGACCACTTGTTATCCCAAAGGACACACATGGGGACCATCGAAAGCAATAACGAACAAAAGAAAAGAAATAAAAAGAATAAAAGAAAAGAAGAAAAATAAAAAGAATAAAAAGGAAAGAAAAGGAGTTCAAAAATCGAGCGCAAGTTGGGAAAATTTAGTAGAAATCGAAGATGAACCAAGTACTAACGTACCGGAACGGTTTAAAAGTGACAAATTACATTTAAGAAATGATTTTTGCAAAACGGAAAAATTGGTTTTCACTAATGCTTTTTTATGATAATCCTTGTGAATAGTGGAGTGAAAAGAGTTGAATAATGGTGTTTAATCATCTTTTTCGGTTGAGATCATTTGCTCTATTAAACTCTTCGAATTTGTGAAAATTATTGAAATAGATTCTAAATTTGATCAAACTATATTTCTCTCAATTATTAGTAATCATGATGAAATGAGAGTACCCCAATTTGCTTTGTGAAATTAGTTTTTGAACCAACAATATAACTTCAACAAAATCTTATGCAATTCTCTCTTATGTTTGACTTTTATATTCTAATTGATCGAGGACGATCAAGGATTTAAGTGTGGGGGTATTTGATGTGAGGCAAATAAGGCACAAATTTAATGCTTAATTTGGGGATTTTAGCCCTTGTGAAGAACAATTATATATACTTTATTAATCATATTTGAGATAACATGAATATTTCTTCACTAAGTCTGTTTTATTGCTTAATCACAGGAATTAGAAGGAATTTCTGGGAATTTGGAGAGTGTAGTTGTCTCCAACACGTCAAGAGGAGTGAAAACGATATATTACACCGATATATTCGGTACATGAATAAGACGGGAGGCAAACAATTATCATGATAGAAACTTACACAAAAGTCTACACGAAAACCACTCAATCCTTAACCCTTATCCTGCCCACCTACCTTTGGTGGGAATTACCTCCTTACCCCCAATCCTCTCCACCAACTCGTGGCCAATAAGAAGACTCCATGAGTGCTATAAATATGACCACAAGGGCCACGAGTTTGGGACGCTCTTTTACGCCCATTCTCTCTCTCTCTCTCTCTCTCTCTCTCTCTCTCTCTCTCTCTCTCTCTCTTAAGCAAGTCCAAGAACCTTCAAGAACACGCAAGAATTGCAACTACGAACGATAATTTTCTAAGATCGATCACCGAATAGAAGCTCACTTCATTCGGTGAATCGGTTTACACTTCGGCTAAGGAAAAGTTGTGGAATTAGGGTGAAACTTATTTCATTCGAACCTTCACAAGCAAGGAGTCGAGCTTTCTCGGCGTGATTGGTTGGAAGCTTCTTTTCAATCGACCTTTGCACATCTCGAGCCCACCCAACCGGTACGAAGCTCACTTCTATTGGCGGGTGGATCGGTACGGAAGGAAATTGTTGGGCGCGTTGACTAGCTCTCTAGCATCTCGAACAACAAGGAAGGCACTCAAGACGAGACTCGGAGCTCTCTTCATCTCTCTAGGTGTTTTCCTTCCTTTCTTGCATTTCTTGTAGCATAAAATTACTTGGATTTGTGTGAATCTCTTTTCTTGTTTGAATCTTTTGTTGCTTGAATGAATCCTTGTTAATTGTTTGAATTGTTCTTGTTTGAATCGAAATCTTGTTCACAATTTGCTCTTAGTATGATTTTTGTCCATTAATTACTGTTTCAACTTAGTTCATTGTTCCTTAATTCAATCATTAATCTTTCCTTTCAATACAATCCTTAAGCCAAATAATAAACCAGAATTCCAGTGAATACTCCGTTGTAACGGAACTCATACTGCGTTGTAACGGACTTGGTGGTTAGTACTTGATTTTCAGTCTGTTGAGACTCCGTTGTAACGTAGTTGATGTCCGTTGTAACGGACTAGTGGAGTTAAGCACTCGTGATTACTCTTAACAGTCCGTTGTAACTAGCATATTCACTTGAATACCACTCTTCTCGTCTTTTTAGAAGCCATTACTTCGATTAAATTTGCATAATTCGAATCTTGTGCGAAATCATTTTCAATTGATAATATAACTAATTCATTTAACATTTCTTGTGGCATAGCTGACCGAAAATATCTCTTTACTAATTGCAACTTCAAAAAACTCCGTTCGCTCAATGCGACCGTGACCGGAATGGTCAAAAATATTCGATACACAATCCACGAATTTGAATAACAAAGTTTCGTAGTTTCCAAATAATTGAGTATTTTAATTGAATTTTTGACTTCACTTGACAATCCATTCTTCAAAAAATTTCAACTCCGTATATGAATTATTTTCATCAATATATGATTTCCCTTTATAGTCTCACGATGAAGGAAATACAGTTTCGGATCAACCGTAAAAGTGTACACAACGATAAACAAATGTAAGCGTACATTCGTGGTCGTAACTTTCAGTAGGAAAATCCAATTTGAATAGTTCAAATTGGGTTAGATAGATAATAAGATTATCTATAACCTTCATGTAGAAATATATTTCATATGAACGAAGTATCAGTGTCGTTTCAATGAAATACCGAAAGGGGTACAACAGTATGACATACAGTTAGTAAAACTGTCATAACTTTTTCATACGAACTCCAATTGGGCCAGGCCAAATTGGGTTGGGTATATAATAAGATTATCTACAACTTTTTTGAAGGTTAATTTTCTGTCAGAAGAAGTTACCAATTTCGTATGGACAGAATACTGAACAGGTTCATGAAGTTTTCTGTGTGAAAGGGTGTATATTGGATATACATGCCTTTTGGCCCATCCTTATCATATGTGATATAAATAGGATATTTCTCTCTCCTCTATTCAGTTCAATCGATTCTAATCAATAGAATTATCCAAAATATTTAGAGCCACCTTTCATAGAGCGAAAGAGTGCGAAGAGAGAAAACCGAGAAAACGAAGTTTTTCTCGGTATAGAGAATCAATCAATCGAGCAAGTTCGCCGGTGCTTCGTCTATGCAGTTGCACCCGTGGCCGACGTCTTCCGACTCAAGGTTATTAATCGCAAAAGGAAGAGGTGTGAATCAAGGATACATGACCAAACTCGAGTAGTCATGAGTTATTGGATTTATGGTTGTGTATTGCGAGAAACGCAATAGTACAAGCCAAAAATATCAAGGTCACAACCACTTCTAGTCAATACTCAGAAAAATTTCATTTGATTCATGAAATTTTATGAAAAGATGTGATCGTAGGTATTGGAAATGTTCCAAACCTGATGAAGATTAACACTAGCAGCAACGTGCGGACTCGTTTACAAAACCGCTCTCTCTAGTCGCGCATGACTGTCATGCGATGACTATGGGTATGGAGATACCTAGAGGAGGAAGAAGAGAGTAGAGTGTAGTTATCTAATACGATAGTCCTCGCAGGTTGTGGGTATGGAGATACCCATAGGTAAACGTTGTATCACCCAAATACTTAATCCATATAAATGCATCCCTTTAAAAATTTTGTTTACTTAAATTAATATGCATTCACCTTATATGAAAACTGTGTGCGGGTTGTGTAATTTGATTACATGAATCCTGATTTGAACTTGTGTGGACGTCGGCATAATACGTGATTATTTGCAGCGAAACCGTCACACTTAAAGTTTCATTTCTAAACACCCCTAGTCATGATTCAGTTTGCTTAAGAGAGAAGCACATCTATTATCAGATAATAGACTGAACGTGTACACTAGTACGTTAGCCGAGGAGATGATTATGTTTTGCTAATCATAGGACAAAGGTGTTTGTCGAATCGGGAACGTAGATATATACTAGGTGACATATATTGGATATGACCGAAGCCGCGAGACCATGACATGGTTTAGTCATTATGGATGGACTTGCGACGAGTAGGGTATTAGGTTCTTCATACTTGAGGGGACCATTGATTGCGTTACGTGCATAACACAATGTTTTGATATGACCTTACGCTCACCGTAACAGGGAGTTAAAACGGTCATTATTGGGTATTGTCCGAAACACGTAATTCAATGTGAGTCTCCAAGATAGGAATTGTTTATTCCGAAAGGAAGAGATATCTCTTTGGCCATTTGATGAATTGATTAACGAAAACTACGGCCGTAGTCAATGATATTAACGGTTAATATCGATTGAAATTGTTAAATCAGTTCGGAATCGAGGAATAAGTATAGTTAATCAAAATATAAGGATGACTACCACCATGCCTTTTGATTAACGGATATCGCTAACAAGAGAACTAATAACCGCTATTCGAGATAGGCACAATGATCACAATCATTTTTCGATTTAACATGGGTAGCCATGATGGAGTGACTAGATCCCGCTCATGGGATTGTAGGCTTTGGAAACAGCCTACTGCCATCGTTAAACGAACCTACATGGTCACACAACGAGTCGTACTAAGTCGGGCTTGATTATAAAATTGGCACATGAGATGTGCATAGCTTGGTATTTTGATACGCAAGCTATATTCTCTAAAATCGTGCATATTGGATATGCATGAGTACCTTTTAGGTAGATCTGAAATTGAGTGGGAGACTGAAGAAAATACAGTTTCGGATCAACCGTAAAAGTGTACACAAGGATAAACGAATAGTTCAAATTGGGTTAGATAGATAATAAGATTATCTATAACCTTCATGTAGAAATATATTTCATATGAACGAAGTATCAGTGTCGTTTCAATGAAATACCGAAAGGGTGCAACAGTATGACATACAGTTAGTAAAACTGTCATAACTTTTGCATACGAACTCCAATTGGTCCAGGCCAAATTGGGTTGGGTAAATAATAAGATTATCTACAACGTTTATGAAGGTTAATTTTCTGTCAGAAGAATTTACCAATTTAGTATGGACAGAATACTGAACAGGTTAATGCAGTATTCTGTGTGAAAGGGTGTATATTGGATATACATGTCTTTTGGCCCGTCCTAATCCTATGTGATATAAATATGATATTTCTCTCTCCTCTATTCAGTTCAATCGATTCTAATCAATAGAATTATCCAGAATATTGAGAGCCACCTTTCATAGAGAGAAAGAGTGCGAAGAGAGAAAACCGAGAAAAAAGAGTTTTTCTCGGCATAGAGAATCAATCAATCGAGCAAGTTCGCCGGTGCTTCGTCTATGCAGTTGCAGCCGTGACCGACGTCTTCCGACTCAAGGTGGATACACGTAGAGGAGAGACACGTGTGGCTCTTCGATTGTGATCGATCCGGAGGAGCGTTAATCGTCAACAAGCGGTGAAAGACGCGTTGTGTGGGACGCGCGAATTGTCACCAACGTGACGGGAGAAAGAAGAATAGCAATCGACCCTTCGAGAGCAATCAATTTTGCACCGGTATGAATCTATCCTTCTTATTGCATCGTACCCTTCGAAGTCATGGCGTGATCTCGGGGTTTTGGGAACCGGACCGGGCCTACATATCCGCTGCGCGGGCCCGGGGACGGGATAAATTCCCATCACACGATTCTCGTGTCACCGCTCAGCGAGGTGAACATGAGTCATATCGAGTTGCAAAGGGGACGTGCGTACGATACTGGTCCGGATCATGAAAATGTGAGTGGACAAGGCAGTGGGCTGTGATATTTTGTATTAATGTTGATATGTATGATGTGTTCTGAATAAAAAGAACACATCTTTTTAAAACATGTGGCATGAGGCTAGTGGGTCAAAATCCAAGATCGGTCCTGATTGGAAGTTGATATTTTGAAAATATGTTTTGAGAATAACACATTTTTCTGTGTTCGAAAAAAAAAAAAAATCAAATAAAAGTCAAATAATCATTTGAGGTATAATTCTAAATATTCGAAATGTACATTTAATCCCTTGGAAAATTCCCTAATTTTGAAACATACAATATTTTATATGCATATGCTATATGCTAAAGTAAATTTTTTTGTGGATATAACATCATATATTTTTGTTTTCTAAATTCCTTAAAAAGTGAATTTTCTCTATTCATTTTATTGATATATTAGTAAAAACTTTATAACATAATTAATATATAATTTTTTCGAAACAAATGAAAAAGGGGTATATTTGATATTTGTTATGGTTTATAATGATGTTATTGTTATCATGTGAATGTTATTTTATATTTTTTGGAGGAATATATAAAGTATTTTGAGATCAACGAGGAAATATATAAAATTTACTTTAGACGAAGCTTTTCTTTTTTTAGTTAATTTAAAAAATATCAAAACAAAATGGATATGTCACATTCTTTTTTACATTTGCGTTCAACCTAAAAATTATCCTATTAAAATACCAGCTTTTTTTAATAGATGTATGACCTCCTGTTTTTTAGTTACGTGAAATAAAAATCAAGGACCAAATTGTTATATTATTTTTTTACATCTGCATTTATGAATTATGCTCTTTAAATATGAGCTCTCTTGAAACTATTATTTTCCACTTTTTGTTCAAATAAAATAACATAAGAAAAATTCTTCTATATTCATATCCTAACTCGATTAATGAAATATGTCTTTGTAGATTTTAAATTTATGAGTTTTTCTTATAATGATACCACAAAAAGGATTGAATTAAATAGTAATCTATATTCAGATAATTTTCAATTTTTATTTTTATTTCTTCTACGTAATATTTTTTTCTCTCTCAACGTCACTAATATTTTACAATCTTAATTTAAGAGCCATTTTAGCCACCATAATCATAAGCCAAGCCGAGCCCATAAATTTATGGGACGATGTATTTTCCAATGAGTTTTGGACAATATTTCGTCATAATTATTTGTTTTTCACATAATTATAAAATGTGATGTGATTTTATTTAATTTTTTTATTGTATTTTAATATTATAAAATAAAATTACATAATTATTTGTTTTTCACAAAAAAAGAAATTGAATAATTGAATATAATTTTTAATGATATTAGTGATTTGTTTGAATTCGAAACTAATATAAAAAATTTATGTAAATTTTCATTTCAGAAATTATCTATCGTTGTACTGCGAAGAGATTCTTTGGACAATTATTTAGACAAGAACCGATCCTACGTTTAACAGTTAATTTATTTTAGAGTAGCGATGTACACTTTCAAGTCTAGTATTCTCTTCTTGATAGCGTAGATATGGTTTAACACAGTAAAAATTAATTTGTGATTGAATATTCAATTAACAAGTCAAATTATGAAATAAAATGTTAATTTTTAAAATGTTAAATTATATTTACGAGAAAGAGTTGGGTATGTCCAACATTTTCAATTATTTTACCGTTGGACGTCTCAGACAAAAGTACACAAGCTTTTTGGAATCCAAAATAGAAGCTTAATTAAAAACTAGCATTGCCCCCGCGCAATTGCGCGGGGCTGTTCGGGTTTATAAGTAATGTAGTTGAAAAAAATTGTTGTTCATTTTGTGTATGTGACTTTCTTTTTGTAATCATTATTATATGTGTAATTTAGTGTGTTGTGTGCGAGTGAAATTTTGTAGCAAAAATCGTTTGAAAATTTTAAGAGCCGGATTTCTTGAATAATTCAAACGGTTATTGCTAAAAAAATTATCTATATTTTATACTTCATAAGTAAAATAAGGAAAAAGAACGAATGAGTCGTCATGAAATTTATTCAGAACATAATAGTTCAGAAAACATTGCTGAAAAAAAGAGTGTTTTTAATTTCACAAATCTTTAATTTCGCTACATATTTAGTACAAATATTTTTCGTCCTTTGTGTGGTCAGCCAATAACAAATTTTGACGATGTCATCGCTAACCGTTTCGTTCGAATCTTTAATTTAAATTATGTCATGATTATTCGCACATCCATGATTTGGTATATTTTTAACCCCCTAATTTTTTTTGGATATTATAAAAAATTCTCTATCTTTTCGTAAACTCCCAAAAAAAAAACTCTTTACCAAACTTTTATTTTAAAATACTCCTTATGGATGATATTAATTTTTTTTTTCCAAAATACCCTCTAAATCTCATATGTAATAATTAAAACTTATTTTTGTTATTTTTTATTAATTTTAAGAAAATTCATAAACACTTCTTAACACGTAGTGATTTAAAAAAAATTTAATTATTACATATTTTGTTTATATAATTTTAATATTACATTCTTTATTCACAAAAAAACTAATATTAAATGATAATAAATAAACACCTTACAAATATATTCATAGAAAATATCTATTTAAACATCTATTTTTTATTTTAGTTTTCTTTTTATGTATTTTTTAATAGTTTTGTGATATTTTATTTTTAAATATTTGCAAGATGTTCTTTTATTAATATTGTTCAACTTATTATAATTTTATTTTAGTTTTTCAAGAAAAATAATAAAGGACAAAAATGTAAATTTTAAAACTTCGGAGGACAAAAATGCAAATATAAAGGACCAAAATGTGAAAAAAGGACAAAAATATGATTTTTTTTTAAAAATATGACCAAACTGGACTAAAATATAAATTTCAAAACTTCGAAGGACCAAAATGCAAATATAAAGGACCAAAATGAGGAAAAAAGGACCAAAATGTAAATTTTTTTCGAAAAAAGGACCAATTTGTAAATAAAAAAGGACCAAAGTGTAAAATTTTTTTGAAAAAAGGATCAATTTGTAAATCTAAAAGGACCGAAAAGTGATAAAAAAAGACCAAAATGTAATTTGTTTTAAAAAACAGGACCAATTTGAGGCCCCTGGACCAAAATGTGAATATTAAAATTTCGAAGGACCAAAATGCAAATATAAAGGACCAAAATGTAAAAAAGAAGGACCAAAATGTAATTTTGTTTTTAAAAAAAGGACTAATTTGTAAATAAAAAAGGACCAAAATGTAAAAAAAATATTTATTTTTACAAATAGACCCCTGGTGACGTGGCTGCCTGGACTTAAATGTAAATTTCAAAACTTCGAAGGGCCAAAATGCAAATATAAAGGACCAAAATTTAAAAAAAAGGACCCCAATGTAATTTTTTTTCGAAAAAAGGACCAGAATGCAAATATAAAGGACCGAAATGTGATAAAGAAGGACCAAAATGTAATTTTTTTTAAAAAACAGGACCAATTTGAGGCCCCTGGACCAAAATGTGAATATTAAAACTTCGAAGGACCAAAATGCAAATATAAAGGACCAAAATGTAAACAAAAAGGACCAAAATGTAATTTTGTTTTTTAAAAAAGGACCAATTTGTAAATCTAAAAGGACCAAAATGTAAAATAAAAGGACCAAAATGTAATTGTTTTTCGAAAAAAGGACCAAAATGCAAATATAAAGGACCGAAATGTGATAAAGAAGGACCAAAATGTAATTTTTTTTTTAAAAAGGACCAATTTGAGGCCCCTGGACCAAAATGTGAATATTAAAACTTCGAAGGACCAAAATGCAAATATAAAGGACCAAAATGTAAAAAAAAGGACCAAAATGTAATTTGTTTTTTAAAAAAAGGACCAATTTGTAAATAAAAAAGGACCAAAATGTAAACAAAAAGGACCAAAATGTAATTGTTTTTCGAAAAAAGGACCAAAATGCAAATATAAAGGACCGAAATGTGATAAAGAAGGACCAAAATTTAATTTTTTTAAAAAACAGGACCAATTTGAGGCCTTTGGACCAAAATGTGAATATTAAAACTTCGAAGGACCAAAATGCAAATATAAAGGACCAAAATGTAAAAAAAAAGGACCAAAATGTAAAATTTTTTTTTAAAAAAGGACCTATTTGTAAATAAAAAAGGACCAAAATGTAAAAAAAATATTTTTTTTTACAAATAGGTCCCTGGTGACGTGGCTGCACCAGGAGGCAGCAAATCCCCTTGCATTAGTATATAGTATAGATATCATGACCTTTTTTTATATCAATTATTAATTAATTAAATAAATAGATACTAGTCAATTGTTAGTTCAAACAGTCGTATTTATTGTCCGCCACTATCACTCTTTTTGACAGAGAAACTCTCTCGTCTTCTTCTCTCCTTCATAGCCATTAATACTCAGAAAAAGTCTCGAAACTAGCAAAAGGGGTCTCTTTTCGTTATCCCAATTGTTCATTGGTAAGTTCAGATTTGCTATTGGGTTTTAGTTTTCTTCTAAGGAACTGTTCGAGTTTTTGTGGGGTTTTTTTTTGATGAATTTTCTCTGATTGTGTTATATTTCTTTTTGGTTGGTAAGATTTATTTGGGTAAATCTATTTTCATTTTGCTCCGACCTTTTTCTTCATTTGTTTATGTGGTGATTGGATTTGGGGAGCTTGGTAGGAAGTAGAATCGATATTATACTGTACTGTTAAAAATGCATCTGTTTTTCGAATGTGGGTTTGAAAGGGGGAATCTTTGATTGATGTACACTCGGATTTCGGTTTTTAGATCTCGTCTTTACTTCAAATCCATTTCATTTTGAAATCTTTTCAGTTGGAAATTTTGGTAATTTCGTCGAAGTTCTGTTTAATTTCATAAAAGAGATGCATTTTCTTCCTTCAATAAGCTTCCGAACCCGAGAAGATAGATTCGAAAAGTTTCGAATCTGTCCTTTAACTTTTGGTTTAAGTTTCAGATTTAAAATCCATCTTAGCAAATATTACGCAAATTAGAATAAGAGAATAAAATATCTTCTTATTCTTTGCCAAAAATTCCCTTTCTGAATAACTAATTGCCATTAACAGTAAAGACAAAACAATGAATTTCGAAGCTTGCACCCTGATTCTCATTTCTTTATCCCTAGACCAATTAGAAACTGGCTATAATTTGTTTTATTTTGGTCTGTTTGTGGATAGTTTTATCACATAAAATTAAATTCCATATTTTATTCATTATTCTTCACTAAAAGTCAAACAAAGTCTAATCCTCAATATAATATTTTGCTAATTTCAATTTAACACAACATGGATTGACTCCAACCCTAATTAAATAAGAACTTCAAATATATACTTTAAATTAAACTTTTCGCCATGATGGTCGAAAATTATACTCAAAGTCTTGTTATTTCGCAGGTGAATATCAGACTCTACTCGCTCAATTTACTCGAAAATTCAAAATGAAGACCTCTCAGGTTTGAATTGAAATTATAATGGCACATTTCAAATCCTGAACATAAACGTAGAATTTGTTTATGATTATTTGGACAGGACTCTCCAGTTGGGACAGAGCAAGGTAACGAAGGGCAACAAGGGAATAACGAGGCTCTAGACTCCGCGACTTTATCTGTAGCGAGTAACGATAACAGAAAAGTTTCTCGCGAAGACATTGAACTAGTAATATTTATTCTCTTCTCTCATTACCCAACAAAAATCTCAAAATAATCAAATATACCCCTACAAAATGGGAAATATCACGTAAGCCCCTTTTCGAAGGGTATTGATGATGTTTCGATGTTTAATTAAATTTCTGTAAACTTTATTTATTTATTTTTTGCAGGTACAAAATTTAATAGAGCGTTGTTTGCAACTATATATGAATAAATCAGAGGTGGTACGTACCCTCTCTACTCGAGCCCGAATCGAACCCGGCTTTACCACTTTAGGTAATCAAAATTAACTATTTAATTTTTCAAATTGAATATTCTATTTATTTATTTTTTTTTTAACGCAGTGTGGCAAAAATTGGAGGAAGAAAATGGAGATTTTTTTCGAGCATACTACATCAGACTCAAATTAAAGAAGCAAATAATAATGTTTAATCATTTATTAGAGCATCAATACCATCTCATGAAATATCCCGTACCGTCAAAGGTACCGTTAGCTCCGATGCAAAATGGTATCCATCCAATTCCTGGTAATTTAATTTCGTCCCATTATATTACTAAAATATATCAGATTTACCCTTGGTACTAAAAGAGCGTGTTTATGTGCAGTGCAGTTAATAATTTGGCCCCGATGGGATACCCTGTTATGCAACACCAACAACCTCCTAATATTCTACCTACAAGCGGGCCCCACGGTGCGGACCCTCTGTCCAGCTGTCACCTCGTGAATGGCATTCCCGCCCCTTCTAATTACCATCCTATCCCCATTCATTCCCACAACAACAAGTACGCAAAATATCGTTTATGCCCCTATAAAACGTGAAATTTCGTCTATACTGACTCTTGATTCTGATTGTTTCAGTATGGTGATGGATAGCACGAACGGAAGAGGAGCGATGACAGAGGCGCTGCCAGCTGTACAGGTACCAGCTGGCGGCGGGGGAGGGATGCCAGAAATGGCGATGAGTCCTTCTTCGGCAGCGTCGAGCACCCACTTCCCGTTCAATACGAATGACATAACGGGTATGGGAATGGACACGGGGTTCGGACCCGATACTGGAGGTCTCCAGTTGGGTCATGATGGAGGGGTTGTTGGTTCTTCGAGAGATGCGATTCATTCATTGGGTCTTTGGAACTTTAGCCTCTCTGATTTGACCGCTGATTTGACTAGCTTGGGCGGTAATAATTAATAATATTTTTAATTTATAATCGTCATTAATATTTTTTTATTTTTGTTATATTATTGGTGAATTATTCATTTATAATAGACCTAGGAGCGCTTGAGAATTACACAGGTACGCCATTCCTCCCTTCAGACTCGGATATATTACTCGACTCTCCAGACCATGACGATATAGGTACATTTTTTTTGCATTTATACCCTTAGAATTAGTTTATTTTTGCTTATATGCCCTTGAAATGGAATATAATATTTTGGGTTTATTAGTCGAGGAGTATTTTGCGGATGCGATAACGGGGCCGGCTCAATCTGATGAAGAGAAATCGTAAGGACTGGTATTTAAGTGCAGATTGATTTAAACTTGATTAAATTGGACGGTTTTTTGGTAAATTTGATTTAGAGTTAATTAATTAGAACGAAGAGTCGCAATGTTGTATCTAATTAATTATTTAGTGTCCCCTCCTAAACTGGCTTTTGTTGGTGTGTCGTTCGTCTCTATTAAGAATTTTGTAGTAAATAATCGGTAACTATTTATTCTGATGTTATAAAAGAACACTTTATTCTAATAAATGGAGGACATTTCGTAATTTTTGTATTTGGAGTTGAGGACATTTTAGTAAAATGCTGCAAGATTCAAACTATTTCAAATATTACCTCATTACTTTGGTTGTGAAATGAATAAATAAAATTTTGAATAAATTTGGTATTAAAATAAAATTTTATATTGATGCTTTTCTGTTTATACAAATAAATATACATCAGTGAAATAATTACAGAAAATTATATCTTAGTCTAAATAAAAATATGATATTACCTCATTAGCAATCAATCCCTCCCATCCCATATGATATTATATCTTAGTCTAAATAAAAATATTACATTAATGTTGCATTCAGTTTTTATCTAAATTATATAATATAATTATATTTAATCACTCGGTGTATAATTATCAAATTCGCTACTTAAGTTGTATCGTTTTTATGTAGTCATTAAATTTTTTATTTATCCAAATTAGATAATTTTTTAGCTCTGCGTACTAAATTAAATTGATAATGTAGTAATGTACTAACATTGTCGCCTTTATTTATGTTACGCCTATTTGTACCAAAATATCACCATTTTTATCTATATTTTGACCAAATTTACTACTACAAAAAGATATATCAAGATGATAAATTATAGTTAAATTATATACTACCTAATTAAAAAAACACCCATATTTAAAAAATATTTATCATACATTTAAAGTGTATTTTACATCTAAAATATAAATCAAAGATGTATTGTACATCAAAAAATATATATCAGACATTTAAAAATAAATATTACACAACTAAAACAAATATATTATATATATCTAAAAATGTATATTTTAGAATAGATATATCCAAAACTTGTTTGTAATTAAAAATATATATTATAATTATAAAATGTCCATTTACAATAATAAAAAAAAATGTAAAATGTCATATAATGCCTCCTAAAATAATGCAATGACAAATTAGTCATCCACTTTTACAGACCAATTTCCAAGCTTTTTTTTTTCTTGTCAACATATTTGCTAATACATTTTTCGCATTATTACTTTTTGTTAGTGCCAAAGCATGTACCTAAATTGAAAAAAGAGACAAAATTTAATAATTGGACTGATTTAAGGAGGAATTGGAGGAAAATTTGTGGCGTTAATGGCGGAGAAACATTGCCGCCGGATTGTCTGAACCTTTTTAATTTCAAAGCCCAGTATGGCCCAATATATATATTATAATGCACTAGTAACTAAGTAATGATTGTAGGATGTTTAAAAGATGTTCGATGGAATTAGAGATAATAAATGAATAAAATATTATATAATTGTATTTTT